>CM073576.1:140251954-140851954 GCA_037074715.1 Magnolia kwangsiensis | reverse complement strand
CACTGAGTTGTCCACTCACCCTTTGATATAAAATAATAATAATAGATGATGCATGACTAGAAGAATGCTACATTGCGCCTGAAGAATTGATCGAGTGGAGAAGCTGTCGTACCTGATTGTTACGAAGTTTTTTGACTTAACATAGTTAAATTTGTACAGACGTTGATAATTGATGGATTATTTAATTTTGTAATAAATTCCCAACTAAGTGGATGAGTTAGTTGATTTATGTAATGATTGAAACTCCAATTACAAAATTCATCTTATTTTACTTTTGTGTGATGAATACCATGCGAATGTGAAAAGTATATTGAATAAATAAAATGATATATTATAAAGAAGTATTCATTCATTTGTTTTAGCTAACACCCTCAAATTTGAATACGAGTATCGATACTCAGGTGACGGGTTTTGGAGAATTACAATAAATTAAGAGGCATCATCAGGTAGGATTGATGATTTACTTAAGTTTTAGGCAATTCATTTGAGTCAACTCAGACTTGGTCGAGTCTGATCCGATCTTGGACCACAAGTTAGGTTGAGGAATAAGGGTGATTTGGCTCAAGATGACACAACCTTCGGCTTAGCTAAATGAATTATAAAAGAACTATAAATCCATGGACATACACATTGTATTCCCTTTTTTAGCTTGTGAATATGAGGGGTCCATAGTTTAGTGATTTTGATCATCCTTTTGTTTGTTCATATGGTAAATGGATCAATCCCTCAAAATCTCCTTTATTGGACAATCCTAACTGTTCACACCCATTTTCAGCGCCCTAACGTGGACCATTGAAAGAATTCCACATGTTGAAACTATAGGGCTAGTACTGACATAAATTCTACTCTTACTCAAGAGTATCGTTGTTTTCTCTTCCTTTAACGTTACACATTCCATTATTAATGAGAAGGCACAAACCCTTACATCCATGTAACACCCTGGTTCCCAGAACCCAAGTATACTACTTATTTTTCAAAAACCCGAGTGTTAACTTTTAAAGGTGGCCCAAATTTCATGTACATTTTTTTCTTTATTAGAGTTACTAGCTACCCAGAAAAGACCATACAATGAGGACACCCAAGGAAAACTAGTCTCTCAAAAAAGTACTCCAAGGTACACCCTAAGGAGAACTAGGCACCCAGAAAAGTCCATGCAACAAGGACAACCCATAGCGGTTTGAATGCACACAATAATAACTTAGGATCACTCGGTAAAATACTCTATGGTACATCCCATAGTGATCCAAGAAAATCCTCGTGTCTTACCTCGACCACCTGGTAAAGTCCGCATGTAATACCTCGTGTTTTCAGGACCCGAGAATATGACCCGTTTCTAAAAAACCTGAGTGTTAACCTTAAAAATTTAGCATAAATTTGAACTGCCTATCATTAATTAGAGTTAACAGCAACGAAGCTAGAATAAACCATGCATTGAATAAAACATTCCAACCACAATGATAATCCAAATATAGCGCCCATACAGGACTTATAGAATCACAAATAACCAAGTTCATTAAACAAATTAGGAATCTATTAACTAGTGGTGGAACTCAATATGGGCCGAAGGGACCCTGTCTAGCTCCTCAGCTACCCGATCTGCTGTAACAATCTAGTGAACATATTCGGCTTGCTCTACACCCGCATCAACTGTTATAGTTTGATAGCATCAATGGCTATCGCAATGAGGAGCACCCTCTAAGATTGTACACTCATCATTCATAATCCAGTATAAATCACCAGACATAAAAATAGATATATTAAATAGGAAAATTCATAATCATGAGCATGCATACACAAATTTAGTCAATCAACATAATCTCATCATAAGAAAAATATAATAGTAGACGAAATGCAAGGAAACATGTCCAAATACCCAACCAATCCATCATACAACTTTCTATTGCACTCGAAAGTCACATTGTACGTAAAATCCTCAAGATGGCTAGAAAATCGATAAGTAGACTTTAACTCCACCCGAAAATCATGGTACAAGTGAAATCCATAATGAATAGAAAATCAACCTTCAAACCTCTTCTTCATACAGAATCATGTCGTACGTGAACTCCGCAAGATGGCTAGAAAATCGATAAGTGAACTTCTGCTCTACCCGAAAATCATGGTATGACTGACACTGCAAGATGAAGAGACAAACAACATACAAACCCTAGACCACCCAAAAATCATGTCGTATGTGAACATCGCAAGATGGCTAGAAAATCGATAAATAAATTTCAGCTCTACCCAGAAATCATGGTATGACTGGACACCGTAAGATGGTTAGGAAGTAACGAGATATATGAATGTGACCATCAAGTCATAAGAGGGCATTAATAATCCATCAATGCCACGAAAGCAACTAGACGATCCAAGCCACGTCAGCAACATACGGTCCAAGCCATGTAAGGTAACCATAGACCGCATGATGGTAAGAATCTAACATGTTCTATTTAGTCCATAGGATAATCACAAATGACCACATTTAATTAATTAAGAAACCCTACAACTTAAGATAACATGTGGCAACCAGTTCATTCATGTTTGCTAACATTAAGGAAACATAACAACTATTCATTACTTGGGTCAATCACACAATATACTAGCAAAATTATATAATAAGACAAGTAAGTTATAAGAGGAGAGCTACTAACTTCATGGAGTTAAAGTATCATTTATGTTCAGATTTGTACATTTAAGTGGAAAACTCAAAGGGTAAGTCCTCACCTTGGTCTAACGACCTAGTTGTGTGGCCTGCTAGATAGCGCGATTGAAGTTCGATAGAGTCAAATCTAGTCAATAAACATGCGACCATGACCTAATCAAAACATCAAGGAAGATAGTTAGCACTTGGCTCCTACGGTCGATATGCTAAGAGAAAACTTGTCCAACAACTAATGGATATAAATGAGTTTTGATTTACCTTTATCTTAGCGGCTTGTCACTAACTTAGCGAAAATCAACTGAGTTGACTTAGTCGTGACTTGGATGCTCCTCTACTAACATGAATCCAATATGATTGAAAAGCTAGATGAGGTTAAGGATGGAAATAGATAATTATCACAAAATAGGAATTTAATAATTAAAATTATTTTAGAGGGCTAATATATATGATTTTAACTCACCTTGAGGTGTGGTTTACTAGACCCAAGTTTGACTGATGCCACTCAGTTTGGTTTTCCCTTCAACTGCGACTTGGTGAGTGGGTTTGGTGCGGCACAAATTGCCCCACTCTCACCTCCTTCCTTCCCTCTTCCTTTCTCTCTCTTCCTTCTTTCTCTTATCCCTCTTTTTCTTCTACTGTTTTTTTTTTTCTTTGATTCCTACTGGAATGTTCAACAATGGCCTGGACAGACCTAAACTCAACTTGACTCGGCTGGGCTCGGTTTCAGCTGAGTCAACTCGGTGGCCAACAAACCCATTCCTCTCTCAATTTCTCTTTCTTTTTTCCTCATTCCTCCTTCTCTCTTCTTTCCTGCTTCTCCATTTTTCTCTCCTCTTTTTTTTTCCCTTGCTGGAATCCCAGCTGGACTAGGCCACTCGACCCAGTCAACTTAGTTCTAAAACCGAGTCGACTCAGTTTTTAACTAGACAGCAGCATTGTCACGCCCCAAACCCGGAAATCGGATTTATAAGAATCCCGATTACCGAATCTGGTGTCGACAGCTTCCGTAGTACCCCATTCTCGGCTCCTAGCATTCATATGCCAGATTCCGATCCTGGGATCCTACAAGGAGAATTTTTTTTGTACATATAACTAGTAATAAGCATAACCACAAGATTACCCAATTCACAAAGGCAACATCATCATCACTTATCTACTAATATAATCATTTGAGTATAATACTGAAAGGGAAATACATAAATAAAAATCAAGTTCCGGAAGACCACTGCACGCTCCAAGCTCAACACTGCTGCAACTTAACATCACCTACACGCAGCTATTGTGCATAAGCTTATAGAAAGCTTAGAGGGTGGTGTAAGTATGTGCACAAGGTAAGTGCCAAGTATTCAATACAATGTCATAATCATACAATACCGAAGATACTGGTAATTCATAATTCGTACATCATCGGAATAAACAGAAATACTAACAAGTCCATAAGTCAAAAAATATCAGGATACGCAATATAGAACAGTTATGTAATAAAGAATCATAAAGAGCTAAATATCAGATGCCGAGGATGCAATACAATATACAAATCCTTCTAAGTCTATCTAAGCCATATAAGTGCAGAAACATAGCAACCCAAAATGTCATATGCCTATGGATGTAATGCAATATGCGATGCGAATGAAACGACCATGCTTGGAGTGTGAAGTCGAGATGATAGTACGTAATATCGCAGGTTATGGAGTCTGCCACAATGGACTTCTATCCAAACTAGTCCCATACCTAAATTTGGATAGTCAGACTCAACGTGGTAAACTCCTGATCTCAGGTTGGTCGCGCGCCTAATCGAAATTCTTGCCATAACGAAGGTACACAACAATTAGTTGCTCACCACCAGCCCGAGTGGATAGTGAATGAATGAATGAATGAGTATGCAACTCCTACTCGATAAGTCCACATATTAGTATGATTCCTCTCTAGAAAATCACCAGGGTCTATTACACTCCAAACCAGATTTTTACCCCATCGCGCACAACAAGGTGAGTGGAAGAGACCTCACTATCCGCCTACCAATATTGGGCCCGGTCGTCAATAGCGGACCCATTCCTCGAGCTGGTCACACTCAGCCTAGCATTGCCCCCTCGTCTCAGGCATGTAAGGCCACACCTCCTTCCAACCGACCACGACACTGTGGAGAGCGCAACCATCTGGTAATCGGCACTCGGCGCTCATCTACCCACTCGGTGTAGACGTTGGAGCAACCTCTGGAACCAAGAGGGTTTAGAGACTTTCACCCAGGAATATCTATAGCACCCCATGTAAAATAGATTTTTGGTGTCCCATCTGGCCATCCACGATATGCCCGTGGAGGCTACGACCCTGATGTCGCTAGGGCATACAGTAATCACAGCACACAATGCAAGATGCATGAGTCATACAATCCAGACATGCATCAACCCTGCACATACGATGTACTCATGTGAGACAATCTTCACCTATCAGGGAATCGCATAACAACATGCCCAATGACATATGCAATGATCAACCACATTTCATATCAAACATGCAGATGATGCGTATGGGCATGTATCGTGATGCTATGCTGTCACATACTCATAATTGGTATCAATAACCTGCATCAACAATCGGCCTTGACAATGTGGACATCTAACCAGCATTGCCCCAAGGAGTGACCCTCACAGAACCAAACATATAATGGGCCTACGGCCTCACACAAGGGCCTAATATACAACACAATGGGCCTTACTTAAGGGTTACATGTACACAACAGGTGGGCCCTGCTCATGGGCCTAACATGCATCACAATGGGCTCCTTCGTCTGGCCTTCAAATGCATCACAATGGGCCTCATCACCTAGGCCTCAATATACACCACATTGGGCCTTAGACACAGGCTGAATATACATCACGTCGGGCCTCAAATATGGGTCACATGTTCATCATATTGGGCCTCGACAATCGGAATCGGTAATCAGCCATCTGAATCGGTAATTGACCTCGATCGATAATCGGCAATCGGTCACGTCATATCGGAATCGGTAATCGGCCTCAAGACGAGGTTATAGATGGATGGCCGATGACAGTCCAAGCAATACCAATGGGGCCCATTCGTTTGGGGTAACCCACTAGAGGATGATGAAAATGAGCCCATCCAGGCCTAAAGGAAGGTCACAATATGGACATTTAACCATCACAGCTCATCAATGTGGAAATTTAACCAACATTGCTTCCAAGGAGTGGCCCACATGGGGCCTAACATACAGTGGGCCCGTGGTCTCACACAAGGGTTTGTTATACATCACCATGGACCGAATACATGGGCCTAATATACATCATTATGAGCCACGACCCATGATCCTCCGATACATCATTATGGGCTACGATCCATAGACCTCAATATACATCAAGTGGATTGCATTAATGGGTCTCATATACATGACAAGTGGGCCCTGCACATGGGCCTCAAACATACAACATGCCGGCCCTACACATGGGTCTTGAATACATCAAATGGGTCACGTATCTGGGCCTCGAATACCTCAAGTGGCTACACATCATGGGCCTAGTACATATCACAATGGGTCTTGCCCATAGGCCACAAATACAACTTATTGGGCCTCTTAAATACAATGAGTGGGCCGCACAAGTGGACGGTATGGGTGAAACATGCACAGCATGGTGAGCCTGTATAGTGTAGGCAAGCCCAGCACATGCAAGAAGTGGGCCCTGTGCCATCAAGACGGGTAAATAGTGCGGATATAAAATACATACATCGGGGTGAGTCACACCATTCAGCGGCTAGATGACGCGGATATACAATAAACTTATCATGGTTGGATCACACATTGAAATGGGCCTTATGTACATCCCATTGGGCCCCGACCCATGGGCCTCAAATACCAAGGTAGGCCTCATAACATGGGCCACAAATACATAAAGATGGGCCTAATCATGTGGGCCTCACATATATCAAAGTTGGCCTCCACAACGGGCCACGAATACATCAAAGTGGGCCCAACAAATGGGCCTTATAAATTTCAAGGTGGCCTCAAATATAAATTACAAGTGGGCCTCAAATATACATCATAGATGGGCCACATGGATGGGCTGCACTAATGGGCCTCATGTGTGCAATGAGTGGGTCTCTCAAGGCAATGAGGCCTACGACCCAAAATAAATGGACAGTGTGTAGTACACATACATCATGGTGGGCCTCACAGGGCAGCCCTTCACTGGGCGCTCAATCACCACTATCCCCTAGTGTGGTCCACTTGGAATTTGGGCCTGCCTCTCAACGGGGCCCACGACCATTACACTACTTGGGAAAGCGGATGGGTAGCGTGGAAATACAACACATACACTTACTGCTACAGGCCCTGATTGGTATCCAAACAGATGGACGATTTGGATAAATTACGTGCACATAGTGGGCCTCACACATATTACTAATGGACCCGTAAACATATGAACACCATGGATATAACGCATACAATGGAAAAAGGCCTCACCATGTGGGCCTCACATATATCACAAAATGGGCCCCACGAGGCAGCCCATGGTCCAGAAAATGGTTGGGCATCATGAATATAGAGCAGGTACGACACGGTGGGCCTGCTGAAGTGAAACACAACATGGTGGGCCTGCTGAAAATATACATCATGGTGGTGTGGTGGCCCACCAGAGATTTGAATCTGTCTTAGTTTTAGTCTCAACCTTAAAACAATCTTGCCAAATGGATGGACTGTTTGGATCTAACACAAACATCATGTATGGGCCCACATAGGCTGCTAACGACATACGATAGTTATATAACTGGTGTGAGGTATACCAGCCAAAGTACATCCACCGTCCATAATGGACGGTGTGGATCACCACAAACATTGTTGATTGACCCCTCACAGATATAGCATACATATAAATATTATATCATTCAAATAATAATATATTTACCTTTTTAAGAGGACAACAACGGCCAGGCCCTGGAATGCCTGGATATTGCATCATGGTGGGGTCCACGATCACATCCAGATGGACAGGTGGCGTGGAATATGAAGCATACATCATTTTGCGCTCCTCACACCCGTCCATATGGACGTTGTGGATATAAAACATATACATCAAGGTGGGGTACCATCCCACACGTGCAACACGTGTGGGGTGGCCCCACACGGCTGCAAATGGTTGGACAGTATAGATGAAACACATACAACGGGTAGGCACGTGCAGCAACGTGGGACCCACCGTCCAAGATTTGGACGGTGCGGGTCCAACACATAAGCAAGGTGGGTTCACACATGTGGGCCACCATAACGTTTATTCTCCATCCAATCAATGAATACGGTCACAGAGACCTGGATTGAGATGAAAAATAATTAGAAAAAAGAGTTTCAAAGGTAAACGTTCAATCCCCTGCTGCTAGTGGTGTGGTCCACCCGAGCACCGTTAATGGCACATTTTTAAGGGGCCCCACTTCCCTAAATGGGGCCACAAAATTCACGGTGTGGATGTACGACACACACATCATGGTGGGGTCCACGTACGGGACCCACGTCCCTGCCCTCTCACCGTCACAGTGCAACAGGACGCTACTGCATCCTCCAGCGGCAGCGCCTGCTGCCTTGTTTATTTATTTATTTTGGTTATCTCAAGGTTTTTCTATGATGGGGCCTACATTGACAGAATCCATCCCAACCATTGTATTTTACAGCCCATGATCGAGTAAATGAGACCAATAAGCAGCATGTTTTTGGCGAATAGAAGAATTAAGGTGGGTTTTAACGGTAATACCGCTCTTTCCTATGGTATGGCCTGCCCAAGAATTGGTTTGGTCTCAAATTTCGGCTCAACGCCAAAAATGATCTAAGAAGTAAGATAGACGGCATGGATTGAATTCAGATATCATGGTGGGGCGTATATGAGTGGTCCACCCAAAGTTTCTTTTTTAAAAAAAATAAAATCAAACTGACCTCTTTGCTTGCTTCTCAGTACACAACACCATTAGTTAACTCTTCACTTCACGACCACGTCCAGCGTCCTGGACGCTGGACAGTTTTCATAAGACATGTATAAGGTGGGTCCCACGGGTGGGGACCATGGCTGGTGAGTCCCACGTGGCCGTAGTCCACTTGATTTGGCCCAACATGATATTTATGTTTTTCCCATCTCCCTAAGGTAGGGCCCAAATGGTTTGGACAATTACATCAAGTGGGGTATGTCCAAGTAGGCCACACCGCTACATGCCACACACAACAAAAGTGAAAGATAAAAAAAGAGAAAGAGAGAAGAATAGAGGCGCCCACTTTTGATCTTTTATTCCTTCTTCCGCCAATGCGATGTACAGCTCGAATGGGTGTGATTCAATGACTGAGATCGGCTTTGAAGGATTGGATTGGATGGTAGAGAGTGGGCCACACAAAGCTCCTCCCATGGAGAGCCATGGACGTTGGTTGCTTGGAGAGGAAAATGAGAGAGAGATGATGGGAGAGGAGTGATGAGGTGTGTAAGAGATGGGATGGGAAGGTTGACTTTTGGGGTTGTTGTGTAAGAGAGGTATGGGTGTGTGATGGGGTGAGTGATGTGTTGGGTGATGGGTTGATTGATGTATTGTACTTGACATTGATGGGATTGACATGGCATGATTTGAATTCTCTTTTGGATTAACAAATGCACGGCATTTTTCTCGCATTGAACGCTGGCCCACATCTCCTGACCAGGGTATCGCCTCGACCCGTGAGTTGCGGCATTGGAACCGCGGCGACGACGCGGTCGCTATGGTAAAGGTCTTGGGTTGAGTCGACTCAGGTTAACGACGTGTGACTTAAGGTCACGCGTAAATATCGGTTAAGGGTCGAAGGTTGCCGGAATTTGACCGGTAAGACCGCGGAAGTCTATGGAACAGTACGGTCTAAGATACGGGGCTTACAAGCCCCAACCTCCCTTCTCATTGTCCTCTTTTCTCCTTACTAGGACATCCAGCAATGCTTGGACCGAGTCTGGCTCGAGCACTTGGTCGAGTCGGGTGGTGTAACAGCCAGCCGGTCCCTATCCTCACTAACGTTCCTTTTTCCTCTCTCTCTTTTTTTCTTTTCTTTCTCCTTTTCTTCCTGGACTATAGTAACTCGATACCGGTCCAGACTCTCCAAGCTCAAATAGACCGAGTTTCGCAACTCAATGAGGCACGAGGAGTGCAACAATGCAACACCGTCGCCACCTCACGCCTCTTTACTCTTTCTGCTTCCTTCTCCCCTATTTTTCATGTTTGGTACCAATAGGAATGTAACATCCTGAATTTTTGCCAACTTGGACTTAGACTACCTTCCCCCTATTTTCTTCAAAAATCTCACCTTTCACCACCTTATTCTTCAAATTTTTCTAAGTACTTTTATATTAGACATTAATCTTAAAGTTTAATTAATGAAGAACAATACTTAAACTAAAATTTACTGTAAATAGTAAATATATAAGTAAAATGGGCTTTTTATCATTACCCTTAGGGAATATCATAAAATAAATAGGTTGTTTAGATAGATCAGCTTCTCCTACCCTAGGACCTTATTCTGTCGTAATTGGGAAAAAATTTTGTTAAGTACTAAACTAAATAATTGATGAATTTGGCTTGAACCATTTTCTATACGAACTGCAAGACCAAAAACCATTAGAATCGCTAACCCAATATTTTCTAAAAAACTAGGATCAATCTCAAAGCCCAGTTGCTTTCGGGAGCATCTTGAAACTTTGTATCGGACCTGAACCGCGCGTCGAAAGTCCGATTACTACGAAACTATATGGTTATGACCACCTTACTGGGCATGACAAGTATCATAGGAATCAAGTCCAGATAGTATCTAGAAATGCACAACTTGAGCCCGGAGCGAAGTAGTGAGAAACACGAATATCTTTAGAAAATGAACTAAAACTTAAGTGATTTGAACCGTTCGCTTGCAGGATAAATTTAAGATTTCAGACCGTCAGATTCTGACCCAACTACACCCTCGGATCAGGAAAAATTTTCAACACATGTCCGTGTACTTGTGGCCCTGATTGAGTAACAGTGACCGTTAAACTGAAACAGGTCCCCCGCGGTCGATCTACTAATATGATCGGACCGAAATCTTAACCTAGCCTAGATTCAATATCGGGGACCTTTTTCCAGACCGTATGCAGGAAATGGGCTTCCAGATGAGCCCGTTGGACCAAAACAGCTACTCTTTGGCTATAACCTAAGAATATCATGGCCCTAGGGCCATTTTCATCAGTTTTGTGCCTATATAAGGACCTAAACTCACCCCTCTCTCATTCTATACAAAATTCCAAACCCTAGGAGAGAGAAGAGAGAAAAAGAGAAGGAAAGAGTGAGGAGGAGAGAGAGAGAGAATGAGAGATTATTGTTGGGATTCAATCCCACCGCTCCACGTGACGAATCATCCTACCTGTGTCGCTATACCGGTGATTTTGAATCCGTTCTTGGGTAAAAAATCCTAACCCTAATATGTTTTAAGGACTCAAATAGAGGAAATGATAAAATAGCTAACTCATTTCATGTTATAGGTTGTCATTGTGTCGTAGATAAAGACGTAGTGTTCAAACTGAGTTCGATATGAGTATACCGATGGAATGTGCGAACTATAAATGCTTAGGTTATGGTTTTCAAGACTTTTAATGTCAGTAATGATGTATGTCTGACTTGATTGTTGACATATGATCTTAGTTACGATGTATCTGATAACTATACATGTATGTGTACTATGTAGTTATAAAGTACTTTATATGTGTTTGTTAAAATGTTTGAATGAAAGTGATATTATGGTTTATGCTGGACATGCCTATTAACGTAGAATACATGTTTGTTGTATATTTGGCAATTCCTTTGCAAAATGATTTGTCTTAATATATGTTATAACTAGATTAGTTCATGTATGTGGTATTATGTAGCCTAAGTGTTCGATAAATTGTTTGAATGAGTGTGAAATCCTATTTTGTGCTTCTCATGACTACTAATTTAGCATTCATGTTTGTTGTATGTATGACAATCCTCTTTTGAAAGGATTTGTCATAATATATGTCGTAATTAATGTAGTCTATGTATAAAGCAGTGTGTAGTCTAAGTGTTTGTTAAAATGTCAGAATGAGATTTTTTTGATGGATTATACATATTAAGTGTATTATGACAGGATTCTTAGTTTCCTTAGTCATATGAATAGTTTTCTTTGTATAGTGTAAATTACTACTATGTGATTTATGGGTGAAATGCATATGTATAACAATATGTTCAGTGAGTTTGATAAAATTCTCAAATGAGATTTATTTTTGAATTGATTGTTAAATGTTGTTATGAATATTACATGTATCCACATGCTGCATTTGAGTATGATTGAGACTACTACGCAGTCCAGGCAATCGATAACAATTCCTGTTTGAGTAATCGAATTTGTTTCGTCACACTTGATGCATTCGGTGAATCTGAGTCGTATAATGATTGTTGACAGTGGTATCATGTCGATTAATTCAGCGTATGGTCGTACCAGTCGAACTTGTCAAATAACCTGATTGACCTATTGTGTATTTACCATGTATGGACACTACTGCTTGAATAAAAGGTACCACTTACTAATGCAAAACCCGTTTCAACCTTGGTACCACGATCCGCTAAGTCTTATGAGCTGGGCATAGTGGCATGGGACATCATGGTCGAGCTGTCGGCCTACACTGGGGTGACGAGCCTCCCCATAGTGACCAGTGAGCAACTCAAACTCGTAAGCCAAATACGGTGGTATGGGACACTGTATTCGAGCTATCGGCCTACACTGGCGCAGCCTAGCTGTGGTCCCTAGTTGGGTTGGTGACGAGCCCTTGAAAATAGAATGTCAGTTGGTAGGGCGTTGGTGGAGTGACCTCGAATATAAATTAGGCTTGCACTGAGGTGATGAGCCTCTTCGTAGTGACTTGGAACTAGCCCTTGTATGTGATTAACTAGGATTGACGACCCTAGATGGATTATCGTTTGGGTAAATGATATAAAGGGAGGTACCTTAGCTTCCCAAACTTGCTGTATGAATAGGTCTAATTAAGAACTTGGCTAATCACGTACATGCACCGCATTGCATGTGCTTTTAGTGTTAGAGTTGAGCACAGCGGGAGTATTGCATGCACGACCGTGAGACGATTTCACAGAGGGAGTGCAGGTGAGGGAATATATCATTATAGCATATCATCCCTGCATTAATAACAGTAGTTAGGACATGATTGCTGTACTGCTATATCATTATTGCTTGACTGAATTGATAACATGTTACTTTGCTTTATAGTTCCACTGAATTAGCTACTCATTCCCACCTGGAATGGTGTTTTAAAACACTAACCAGACTCTGTTGTAGATGCAGGTGGCAACGATGTTTACACTGCTGATTTGTATTTCATAAACGAGGATGAGGAATTCTCCTATATTCAGCTATCTAGCGGGTCTTCGTAAAGCTTGTTCTGATTTGACGGGATTATATAGATTATATGAATTAGTTGGACATTTATATTTTATTTTATTTTATTTTGTATATTGTGGATCAACACATGTATATATTTAGCCTGGTAACATACTCATACTTTGGGGATTGAAAAACACTCCTATACATTACATACTAATCTCGGTCTTCCGCTTGCTTAACTTAATTATCTCTAGAGTTTGATATACTGTTTTAGTATAATCCCATTCATGTTTAATGCACTAATATAGATAACATTCAAACATCATTATCTATGTTGCATAAGTGATGCGTTGGAACTTGGAAGTTGAGTTTCTACTCGACCCCTGATTTTCAATGTGTTACAAGTAAGGCCTGCAGTTTACAGTGGAACGGAAAGACTCGATTCTAACTTACCTCGAACCCAACAGGTGCGGTGGTGCCCTTGGGAAAGAAGCTCTAACTTCAATGGCAGTCTCCCCACGGAGGCTATTTTTTAGAGGTTTCAACGGTGGTCGGTGGGTTTTTAGAGGTACGGCTACAAATGAGTGAAGTCGTGGCCTGGTGTTTAAGTTTTCCTTCCTTTATTATAAGCCCTGGATCTCCTAGAGCCGTTAAATTGAAGATATACGATCTGGATTTGTTCTAGCTGAAGCTATTTCAAATACTATGGGCAGGGGAAAACCAGTCATGGTTTTGTTTGCAATGGCTAAACCACTCGCATTAGATGGAGGATATTCTCTTAAACGGATGGCCGAGATCAGCTGAAAACCCCTCACATGGATCGTGGTAGCTGGTCTGCAAGGACGATTTCCACTTTTGGAAAGTTTGGTTGCACACAACTTCTCTTTGCCAATGTTTGTGTGCATAGATGGTTATATCTACAAGCAGAACCTGTCACGTCCCAAACCCGAAAATCGGATTCACAGGAATCCCGATCGCCGGACTCGGTGCCGACAGCCTCTGTAGTACCCCATTCTAGGCTCCCAGCGTTCATAAGGAGGATTTTTTTCTAAAATGTACATTTAACTAGTAATAAGAAGCATAACCACAAGTATACCAAAATCATAAAGGCAACATCATCATCACATGTCCACTAATATAATCATTTGAATACAATGCTGAAAGGGAAATACATATATCGAAAACAGAGCTCCAGAAAATCGTTGCACGCTCCAAGCTCAACGCTGCTGCAACCTAACGCCACCTGCACGCATCTATCGTGCATAAGCTTATAGAAAGCTTAAAGGGTGGTGAAAGTGTGTGTACGGTAAGTGCCAAATACATAATAAAACTCATAAATCATGCATCATCGGGATAAGTAGAAATACTGATAAGATCGTGAATTATACGATATCAGAGTAAGCAGAAATACGGACAAGTCCATGAATCAATCAATATCAGAGTACGCAATATAGAACAGCTATGCAAATGAGGAGTTATGAAGAACAAAAAAAATCAGATGCCGAGAATGTAATGCAATATGCTGTGCGAATGGAATGACCATGTTAGAGTGTGAAGTTGGGATGATTGTACGAAGTATCATAGGCTACGGGGTCCATCATAAGGGACTTCTATCCAAACTAGTCCCATACCTAAATTTGGATAGTCAGACACAATGTGGTAAACTCCTGATCTTAGGTTAGTTGCGCGCCCAACCGAAATCCTGACCATGCGAAGGTACACGTAACAAATAGTTACGCACCACCAGCCCGAGTGGATAGTGAATGAATGAATAAATGAATATGTAATTTCTGCCCAATAACTGTACATATCAGTACGGTTCCTCTCTGAGATCATCACCGGGGTCTAGTACACTCCACGCCACCTGCCGCCCCAATCAAGCGTACAACTGGGTAAGTGGAAGAGACTTCACTATTCGCCTGGCCAGTAGTCTGCCAATACCTACTCGGCTCGTCGATAGTGGACCCATTCCTCGAGTTGGTCAAACTCAGCCTAGCTATGCCTACTCCCTTGGGCGGGTAAGGCCTCACCCCCTCCCAACCGACCATCGTACAGTGGGAGATGCGACCTCCTGGTATTCGGCACTTAGGTGCTCATGTGTAGCCACTCGGTCTCGACGTTGGGGTATCCTCTGAAACTAAGATGATTTTAGAAATTTTCACCCAGGGCCATCTATAGCAGCCCGATGTTTGAACCAAACATTTCCGGTGTCCCATTTGACCATCCACGATATGCCTGTGGAGGCTACGACCCTAATGTCGCTAGGGCGTATAGTAATCACAATACACAATGCAAGATGCATGAGTCATACAATCCAGTCATACATCAATCCTATGCATATTGTGCGCTTATGTGAGATAACCTCCGCCTATCAGGGAGTCTTATATCATCCTGCCTAATGACATATGCAATGGTCAATCACATCTCATAACAAACATGCAGATGATGCGTATGAGCATGTATCATGATGCTATGCTGTCATATACTAGTAATCGGTATCCACAATCGGCCTCAACAATGTGGACATCTAACCAACATTGCCCTAAGAAATGGTCCACAAAGAGCCAAACACATAATGGGCCCACGGCCTCATACAAAGGCCTAATATACAACACGATGGCCTTACTCGAGGGTTTAATACACATCACGATGAGTCTTTCACATGGGCCTAACATAGATCACAATGGGCCTTGCCCATAGGCCATGAATACATCACAATGGGCTTTACCCATGGGCCCCAAATACATGACATGTGAGCCCTACACATGGGTCTTGAATACATTAAATAGGCCATGCATCATGGGCTTAATACGAGTCATAATGAGCTTCAACTACAGGTCACATGTACATCATATAGGTCTCGACAATCGGCCTTGACAATCGAAATCGGCCTCGACAATCGGAGTCGGAATCGACAATCAATATCGATATCAAAATCGACAATCGGTCACGTCAATCGGAAATCGACAATTAGTCATGATAATCGACCTCGATCGCTAATCGACAATCGGACACGACAATCGAAATCGATCTATAATCGGCATCGAAAAATAAGTCGCGTCAATCACAATCAGCAATTGGCCAAGACAATCGGAATCGGCAATCGGTCATGCTAATCGGCCTTGATCGGTAATCGGCAATCAGCCACAACAATCAAAATCGGTCGATAATCGGCATCGAAAAATAGGTCATATCAATCGAAATCAGCAATTGGCCACGACAATCGGAATCGGCAATCGGTCATGATAATCGGCCTCGATCGCTAATCAGCAATCGACCACAACAATCGAAATCGGTCGATAATCGGCATTAGGAAATAAGTCACGTCAATCGGAATCAGCAATCGGCCACGACAATCAGAATCGAAAATCGGTCATGATAATCGGCCTCGATCGCTAATCGGCAATCGGCCAAAACAACCGAAATCGATCAATAATCGGAATCGAAAAATTGGTCACGTCAATCGAAATTGATTGATAATCAGAATCAGCAAATCGGTCACGACAATCAGGATCGATCGATAATCAGAATCAGTAAATCGGTAAGAATAGGTCTAACAAGGCCTAATGGAAGTTCACAATGTGGACATTCAACCATTATTGCCCATCAATGTGGACATTTAACCGACATATCTCCCAAGGAGTGACCCATACAAGGGATTCATACACAACATAACGGGCTATACATCGCATTGGGCCTCGACCATGGGCCTCGAATACATCACAATGGGCCTTGTCCATAGGCCACGAATATGTCAAAATGGGTCTTGCCCAAGGGCCTCGAATATATCACAATGGGCCGCATCACATTGGTCTAATATACATCGCACTGGATCGCTCACATGAGCCTAACATACATCAAGTCAGGCCTCATCACATGGGCCTAATATGCATCTCAATGGGCCATTCACACGAGCCTAACATACATCAAGTCGAGCCTCATCACATGGGCCTAATATGCATCTCGATGGGCCACTCACACGGGCCTAATATGCATCTCAATGGGCCATTCACACGAGCCTAACATACATCAAGTTGAGACTCATCACATGGGCCTAATATGCATCTCGATGGGCCACTCACACGGGCCTAATACACATCATAATGGGCGGTACCAATGGGCCTCATATACATCAAGTGGGCTTGGACCACACCAAAAGAATTCCAATTCAAACGGGCCGATTCAAATGGGCCCAAACCAACGCCCCATTCATCTATTGCTAGAGATCATTTTAGAGCATTATCACAAAAAAAAATGAATCATATCCCAAAGGATTGTCAGGACCATACCACACCTAACAGTGGTGATAATAATTTCCGCTGTTAATTTCCAATGGGCCCCATCATAGTATTATTTCCCATCCAGTCTGTTCATCAGGTCACACAGGCCTGTATATGGAGGGAAAACAAATATCATATTGGTAACAATCCTATAACCCAAGGGATTTCAATGGTGGGCGTTCATCCCACTGTTTTCTGCAGTATGGTCCACTTGATATAAATCTGTCTTATTTTTAGTATCAGCCTTTAAGACAAGTTCGCCCATTGGATGCATGGTGTGGATGCCACAAATACATCAGGAGCCCCACTGAACTCGTTGACGTAACAGTGGCAGCAGCTACATGCTACGTGGGGCCATAGATGAACAGTTATATACACATTACATGGGCCCCACGTCCACGTGGAAGGGCTCAACGGTCAGGATTTACCCACCGTCCCACCTGCTGGACTGTGGGATGAAGCACATACATTCATCGGCCCCACAGCACTGTCCAGAGATGGACGGTGGGGGTATAAAATACATACAGCAAGGTAGGGCCCCACCCCACACGTGCAGCACGTGTGGGTGGGTCCCATACCCAAATAAAATGGATGGATGGTTTGTGTAAAATGCATACATCATGGAGGACACCTCCCATCACCGTCCAGGACATCCATTGATGGACGGACGGTGTGGATGTGGACCATACATCATGGTCAGGGCCACCTGGCCTGCTGACGCTAGTGGGCAGCAGCAGCTACCTGCTGCATGGGACCCACCGTGATATGAACGGTGTGGATTCAAATATATACATCAAGGTGAGTCCCTCAAGCGTGGCCCATTATAGATTTATATCTGCCTCAGTAGAGAGGGCATGGATGCATCACACGTGCTCGGTAGGTGGGATCCACACGTCCCACGTGGCATGCTCCACCTGAGATTTGAATTTGTTTCATTCTCCAGACCTTCAGGCCTGCATGGACAGTGGGATGTAAACACAGATTTCAGTGGTCCCCACCGTCTAGGCCACTGGACGGTGTGGATCTAAAAATACATACATCACGTTGTGGGGTCCACATCCCACGTGTGGACACCACACACCAGGTACAGTGACACCGTCCTCCAGAAGCACGGTGTAGATATAACATGCATAAATAACGGTGGGTCAGCAAACGTTCAGGCCTGGGACGGCCTGGATGAATGCATACATCAAGGTTCAACCCCCCATGCGTGGAGTGGGTCCCACGTAGGGCCATTACCATATGATACACTATATGTTATTATATAATATTAGTATATTCAGTATTAAAACAGTCTAGCGTCTGGACGAATGGCGTGGATTTAAATCCACACACCGGTGGATCCCACCACCTGCACGTGCAACCCATGCAAGGTGGGCCCTACATATAGTATGGTTGGTGTGTACACAACACATGCGTCGTTTGGGTCCAACGTCCAGACCTTGGACGGTGTGGATGCACAATCACATACGTCACAGTGAAGTCCCACCGTCTAGCCATTTGGATAGTGGATCAAAGCATGCATCATGGTGGGCCATCACACATGAAGAGGAGAGAGAGAAAAGTAGAGAGAGAGAGAGAGAAAACGTGATGAGGGGAGGGACCCCGCCACTATGGGCCCTCCCTATACATCGCATTCATCAAGATGGGTCCCACCAAATGTGGGCCCTTAAATCAAAGAAAATAAAATAAAAAAAATCACCCACATCACAAAAATAAAATGAAAAATGAAAATCCAAGATCATCCACCTTTGATCTCCTCTTCCTTCTTCCGCCAACGCGATCTAGAGTTCCAAAAGACGAACTTCAACGGTTGAGATTGTTTTTGGAGGGTGGGGATGGGAGATAAGAAATGGGCCACACAAAGCCTCTCATGGAGCTAGGAAATGCCATGGACGTTGGCTTCTCTTGGGAGTTGCTTGAGTGAAGAGAGAATGAGAGAGAGAGAGATGATTAGAGATGAGTGATGGAAGGGAGAGAGAGGGATGGGTGGTGTAAGAGTTTGTTGACTTTAGGGGTAAGAAAGGTATGAGTGGTGTAAGAAACTTTTGACTTTTGGGGTTGCTTGGAAAAGAGTGTGAGGTGATGTGTACTTGACATGTACTTGACATGTTGAGATTGATTGATTGATTGATGGGATTGATTTGACAAGTCGTAGAGATTCTCTTGAATTTTTTTGCAACGCGCGACGTTTTCCTCGCACTGAACGTGGGCTCACATCTCCTGGCCTGGGTATCGTCTCGGGCAGCATTGGAACCGCGGCGACGACACGGTCGCTATCGTAAAGGTCTTGGGTTGAGTCGACTCAGGTTGACAGCGTACGAATCAGGGTCGCGCGTAAATATCGGTAACTGATCGCGGGTCGCCGGAATTTAACCGAAAGGATCACGGGAGTTGATGAAACAGTACGAACTAGGATACGGGTCTTACAGAACCCATTGGGTTTTGGTCAACAGAAAAGTCCACATCAGATGGATGGTTTAGATCATGAAAATGGGTAGTGGAGGTGGGCCCCTGATCAAATCTACAGACGTGCATACGTCTGTTGTTGAAACTGGAAGAAAGGGAGAGAGTGTTTCTCTTTTAAAGGAAATAGCAGGTCAAGCCTGTTTGACCGGGTTTCCTGGGTTCGGTGCAGCGTGGGTGTACACCCGCTGTGTACATGCACCACTCAGGGTGGGGTCCACCGTGATGCTTTTGACAGATCCACACCGTTCATCAGTTTTGTCAGCCCGACTTAGGGTCTGGCCTAAAAAATGGGGTAGATCCATAGCTTAGGTGGGCTATACACGCCAATGTCATGTTCGATTGGTGGTCTGCGCAGCCCATGGAAATCTTAAGTGGAATCCTGCTTGTCCATTAGTTTCAAAAATAATATATATTACATTATAGTATATATTATAAACATATATACTACGTATGATACATTGTATTTATTTTACATTTTATATAAATAATTATTTATCAATTAATAAAGTATTTAATTGTAATATTATATATATATATATATATATATATATATATATATATATATATATATATATATATAAAATAATAATATTCAAAGTGTACTGTAGTCAATATAATATTATTATATATTTATTATAATAAATATTAGTAAATAATATTCTAGATTATATAATAAAAATACATTTACCTATTTGTTTAGTACAATACATTGATAGTTATAGATAAGTATTTATCTATAATCATTAATATTTATAATATATTTTCGTGATTATATATGCACATATAGTATAGTAAAATTAATATTAAGTGATATATAGTATAATACAATAATATATAGTTAAAATTATAAAATGTAAATATTAGTTAATGTACATCGATTATATGAGTAATGCGTTGGTATACCATTTATTTTATATGTAGCTTAAATAATATACATAATTTGAATGATTCAAGTAACATATGTATTATTACAAATAATTATAAAATTATTTTGTATTATAATATATATACATTAAAAATGAGTTATTATGGATTACTTAAGATAGGCACCCATCTGACTTTGAGGTAGATCTATAACTCATGTGGGCCTCATCTGGTGGTCGGTCTTTGTTCTCCAACATTCCCAGGCTAATCTAGATACACTTAAATCGATGCTCCTTAAGTCCAATGAGTTTATAGTTGCCTTACAAAAAGTGGTCGGTCTAATAAATGGCGGATTTTGATGATTTAGGTTTTAACATTGACAACAAACATTTGATTTATCTATCAGGGTGATTGAACCCTAAAATAGACCTCTCTTGTGATGTGATGCTTCATTTGGAATATGAGAGATGGATGACTTGATATTCAAGTGAAGTTTACCCTAAATAGGCGAGGGTAATTGGTTCACTAAATTGGGTTTGTGATCCTAAATTAGGTCCTCATGGTAACACCCAAGTATTGAAAAGTACTGGGTGTTACAATCTAGCCCCCTTAAAGAGAATTTCGCTGTAAAATTCAATTCTACCTTTATGAATACAATTGAGAATGACTTTTTTTTTTTCTTTTTTCCTAAGGTAAGGGATGTTTTCGTTTTCATTATTTGGGCAAACATGGAAGGACGGTTATAGTAGGTTTGAATCCAATACGTCAAACTTCTACCTGACCGGGCAGTGAGTCCACTAGTATCCCTCTCAATCCTAGTGAGTATCGATCTTCTACTTGATCAGGGCATTGAGATCATTATAATTACTAGGATTCAGAATTCACGTCAAACCGCGTATGTTTTGCTTAAACGTGGTTCCGTCGATTCGTGTTCCTGATTATTTTAGTCTTTTGAGCCAGGCCATTTAATTTCCCACTTCCCTAAGAATAAGCCTAAATGATTCTTTACGTTTCAACATGGCAATTTAGCTATCTGAGGTGCTATCCTAAAATCTTTAATTTAATCATTTCTAATTGTTTTAATGCCATTACTACGCATTCTTTACAATTTATTATCCTTATGAACTACCTTATAACTATTAAGGAAGATTTTATAAAGTGTAACGCCTGTGAAAAATCCGTACTTGGAATCGAGTACCGATTTGACCCGAAATCGCGTATAAATAATTTCCATGAAAATGTTACGTAAGTTAGCTAGCGCAACGCTAGAGTAGCTGGGAAATAGTCCCTGATCACTTTAAATACGTTCTACAAGACCCAAATCGAGTAGAACAGACAACTCTACAATACTCTATAACCTTGGATCCAACTCTAAGCAGGTTTGTCCTCTGGACCATATGGAACTTTTGTATTGGATTTAGACCGCGCGTCGAAGGTCTGATACCTCCTATCTTAGACCGTTAGAACCGCCCAGCTGGACTTGACAATCATCTCGAAAATCAAGTCAAACCGATAATCACAGAGTATTTCGTTGAAACTGGACTGAAGCGACCGCGAATAGGGACGAATTGGGAATTTCAAATTTAGATCTGGCACACGACTTGACGCGTCAGTATTAAGCGTTCTGACCGTCAGAATTCATCCAGATTACACCCTCGGATCAGGAAAAATATCTAATTATTGTCACGGAACTTTCAGTCCTGATCTATGTGCGGTGACCGCTGAACTGAAACTGGTCCGCCACGTGCGATCTGCGAACCCTGCCAGACTGAAAACTTAATACGAGGTACATCTGGTACCCATGAGCTTAAGTCTGATCGCAATCGACCAGGGGACCACCAGAAATCAGTTTTTGGACCGAAACAGCCCCGAAATGGATAGGCAATAAGTAAACTTCGTCCCGGAGCCTATTTCGGGCGTTTCCAAGCTTATAAAAGGGGTTGAAACCCTCATTCCTTCCTTGCATACGAATTTCCCTAAACCCTAGAAAAGAGAGAGAGAGTTTGAGAGAAAGGGAAGAGGAGATTTTTCCCGCTTCCGAGCCGCCAACAGTTGCTGCATCAACGCTTCCTTCCAATCACCTGGCTGGTGATTTCTACGCTTTTTCAGGTATAGAAAAACCCTAAAAACTTGCTGATTTAGGGTTCACGTAGATTCTGAACGTATTAGCTAACGAAATCCATGAATCAGGTTCTCCTACTGTCGTAGACGAAGCCTACACGCTCCGTTCAAATTCTCGCGACCGTAAGAGATTAGGTGAGAATTTTAGACGCTTTGATTGACGGTTTACAACGCTTTCAATGTCGTTTAATAGTAGATTATCGACGGCATCGCCGTTTGACATGTACAACATGCTCTCCGTTTCCTGTTTCGCAAATTAACGAAGAATATGAGATTTAGGGCATTTTAGTCATTTGTAGGAAGTACGGTCTCCATGCATATTTTGCTGACATGATTGACATGATTTGTCGCCGCATTAGAGAGTTAGAAATGCCTGCATAATCAGTTTGGTGAAGAGATTCGCCAAGTTGCGCACTTTGGGTCGACATACTATATGTGGACTTAAGGGTGTAGTGTATGTGTTTGTATAAATGCTTGTATTAGTATGTATTGTATTGAATGATGTTATGTAGTAGTTTGAGATTGATTTCATGATTAATAGGCTGACCTAAACGATTTCCTATATGTTGACCTTATGCATGATTGCATCGTATGCATAGAAATGATGCCTTAAGAATTGCCTAAGTTGAATATGCTTGGAAAGCATGCCTTGAAGATTTGCCTAAATTGAATGTTATAACATGTGCTAACATGCTCACATGATGTATTTCAATTCCAATACCTTTGTATCGTATTAATGAAATTCCATAGATGTGTGGGACTTGATTTAGTCCAGGCAGTCGGTAACCGAGCGAATTCGTGGCTGACTGGTCATAGCCACGAACGACGCGTCGATGAATGTGATTCGTGTTGAGAGTTGGCGGCAGTGGTTAGGCCACGCGAAGTGTTTTACGCACTTCATGTCGTTCAATTCGAAATGCGATCGCGCTAGTCGAGCCCGTCAAGTAACCCGACTGGCCGATGTTTGTTCACCTTGTACGTATCATAACTGCTTGAACCTAGGGTACTGAACTTACCATTGTAAACCCTATTAACCGTGGTACCTTGATCTACGAAGACTCATGAGCCGGGCATGGTGGTATGGGACACCGTGGTCGAGCTGTCGGCCTACGCTGGGGCCACAAACCTCCCCGTAGTGACCAATGAGCACCTTGACTCGTGAGCAGATTATGGTGGTATGGGACACTATATTCTAGCTGTCGGCCTACACTGATCAGGCGACGAGCCCTTTGTAGTGACCGCGAGCGTATTCTGAGTTCACGGGAGGCGACGACCCTTCCGTGCAGTAGAGTACAGTAGGCCTGTATTGATAAGGTGATGGGGGAGCGGTGCAACGAGTGCGAGCAACAGCCCTGGCAGCCCTTACAGTGACCTACGAAATGTACATCGTATGAGATTACTAGGAGTGACGACCCTAGACAGGATCCGTGTTGGGATTGATACAAGGGAAGTACCTTAGTTTCCCAATCCTGCTGTTTGAATGGACTAATAACAACTGGGTAATCATATCACCATAGCATTGCATGTGCCTGGAAGATGTGGAGCACTCTAGGGAGTGTGGCATGCCGCGGTCGTAAGATGTTGCCGCATGAGGGTGATCGTCGGTGAGGGCATACATCATGTCATATCATCTTGCATTAAACAACAGTATTAGGTTTGTCTGATTTACTGCTTTACTATTATCGCGTGATTGAATTGTGAACATGCTAATCTTTGCTCTATGATTCCACTGAGTTGATCACTCATTCCCACATTACGGGATGGTGTTTGCAACACCCACCAGACCCTGTTGTAGTTGCAGGTGGCGACGAGATCCAGGACGTGGAGCCGGAGATTGACGAGGACCAGGATGAGTTCTCTTATATGCAGTACCACGACGGCTTCCCGTAGGTGACCTGGATCGAGGGGGACTTCAGTGGGACTATTTTGGACTTATTTTTTTGTCTATTTACATGTATATGAGACTCAGAGATGTAGTCATACTTTGGAGACAGTTGAGAGTACTTTGTTTTTTTTCCATACAGTGATATATATTGTTTAGTCTTCCGCTTGCTTTTATCACTGGATCTGAAGTATGAATTGCAGTTTTGGTATACTTTTACTCATGTGGATGCTTTAAATCAGACAACATTGAATCATAACCATTTTTGTTGCATAAGTGACGGTCTGGAATTCGGGAGTTGAGTTTATACACGACCCCCGATTTTCAGGGTGTTACAAGTTGGTATCAGAGCATGAATGAGAGTATACTGGGCCTGGGTTATGGTCTTGCGACGTACGCTGTCGCTTCCTTTGACTTAGGTGGGTGCGAGAAGGGTCTAGAAACACTTCTAGGATCACAGATTCGCCGATAGGCGAAGTTTATAGAATCGATCGCAAGACCGACTCTGTAACGCATCTCGGGTCGCGTAAGGCCACCCGAATCGCTGCTAAGCTATAGGAAGTTAGATTGAGATGTCCTATGAGCGATTTTAAACCGCAAAAGTAAATCCTTGGGTCGTGGAATGACCACGACTCCAGTAATCAATCGTCAGGGCTTAAAAACCCCGTTTTGCCAAAAATTCTCAAAATTCCTTCTCTAAACACTTCAACCTTCAGTTTTTTCTTATCCATTTCATGTTAGGCATCAAACCTAATGTGAAAATAATACAAATTAGTATTTTCACAAAATTTTACAGTGAATAGTAAAATTTTATGAAAAATGGCCATAAGGCCATTCTAACTTCACTTTCTTTAGCAACTAAGGATCTAGATAGGTGTACTGGCTCCTTCTACCCCAAATTCATATGCTGCATCATATGGTTTGGTATTCGGGATTGTAATGTGGACCCGGAAAGCCCCGAACACATATTTGGGCTCATAGAGACAAAAATACTATGAACTAAGGGGTGGGACCAGACTTTTTGGGACCCTGGGACCATGGGGGACCAGACCCATGGGGTCCCACCGGTCAACTTGCGAGTTGACCGGCGATGCCATCGCCGGCCGGCGAGCTCCGTTTGAGCTGTCCTTCGGGCGCACCCCCTTAAATAGGGTCCACATCACCCCTATGCACCTCCCACCTCACGAAAATCCCCAAATCCCACCTCTCCTTCACAAACAGCCCTCTACATAACCCTATCTTCGATTTTCAGTAACCCATTCCAAACCCCAGCGTCCCAAATCACTTCTAACACCTTCCTTGGCCAAAATCGACCACCACCCATCATTTATTGGGTGTTGGCAGCCTCTTTCCTTGAAGATTTTCCCATTTGGAGCTCCAAAATCCCCCAAATAGTGCTGAAATCGTGAGCAGCTCCATTCCACCTTTTTGTTCTTATTTTTCCCTGAAAGTACAGCCTTGGGAAGCTTGAAGCATCCCTCTACGACGCCTAGATTTCCTTTTGTCAGATTGGGCAGCCATTTCTCCGCATTTTCGGCGTTTTCCATGGCTTTCGTGGAAGCTATTTTGGGTCTTTTGTCACTCTCATCCATCCTGTCTTTGATGGGTAAGAGGAAAACTGCAACAGACGAGGCTGGGCCTAGCCGCCCTGCTCGATCGAGAAGACCGCGGGGTGGTGCCGCAAGTTCAAGCGCCGCCGCAGGTCCAGCTGCAGTCCTGGAGTGCCGTACAAAGCGGGATTTGGATCCCCATGCACACCTTGGACGAACCATTCTGTCAGAGATGTCTCATGGTGAATACACTGATCGTAGAGTGTTATTTGAGGCGGATGTTGATGGGCGATTGTTCGGCGAGTATCTGTTGTTCGAACGCATTGAAGCTGCGCACTGGGGACCGATCTTTGAAGCTCGTGCTCGTGCTAATGTGAGCACTGTTCGTGCCTTCTATGCTAGCATCCAGAGTCCTACCTTGGAGCCCTTGCAGTTCAAAATCCCTTTTGGTAGAGATCGGATGGCTACGATCGACGTCCGGTTGGTTGCGCGACTTCTCAACGTGCCTCTAGGTGATGTACATCCAAGTGAGAAGAATTTGAGGACTAGACGTGAACGAGATCGCCGCACCAGGTTTCTGTGCGGTAAGTTGGTTCCATGGCAGCCTAATAATAGCCTCAAGGCGACGTACATGTCTGAGGATTTGCGCCTGCTGCACCATATCTGCACGTTCAATGTCTATCCCAGGTCGACGAACCGCATTGAATGTACACGTCTTATGGTCGATTTCTTATTTCTGGTGGCCCAGGGAGAGAACGTATGTATGGCCACTTTCATCTTACGGCAGATAGTTCTCATAGCCAGGTCGAGGAGAACATCCGAATCCCTTCCCTTTGGCCGACTCATTTGCAAGATTGCGCTTGAGTTTGCCTATAGACTTGGACCCGAGTTGCCGGTATCGATTCACACCATCGATGAGTCGACGATGGTTAAGATGAAGATTGGGTCGCAATATCGTGAAAATCAACTTGAAAGGGATAGTGGGGACGACTTTGATGAAGAGGAAGATCAAAGCGAAGGAGAACCTAGTGCAGAGGTTCAGGAAGAGACTCAGGAAGAAGCAGAAGAGGAGGCTCAGGATACTGATGAGAGCCCTCCTCCTTCTGCGCAGACTACTATTGACGATCGCATTGCTCGGATGGAGGAGAGTCAGACCGCTTTGCGAAGGGAAGTCCAAGAACTTCGAACAGAGGTCGCTGATGCCAAGGCCGTCACGAAGAAGAAATTTGGCAAGGTGACTCGCACCTTGAAGGCAATCCTGTGTTGTTTACAGGATAAGGGTGCTCCTCCTCCGTCGCCAGACTCCGACTAGCGACGCGATCTTTGATGTTGTTATAAGTAGTTAGCTATTTTCTATTTTATGTGTGTAAGGCCTATTAGGGCTAGTGCTTTGCTTTTGTTGCTGTTGCTTAACTGTCTTAATTTCCATGTCATTCTAGTCATGATGCTTGTAAGGATATATCCCTTGTATTGTGACAATTTTGATTAATTGAAATGCATGGAATGCCTTTGACTCTTTAAGTGAATGATTATGGTGTATTTTTGCAATTGAGACTGACAAGGTTGCGCCCTATTTTGAATATAGGGAATGCCACCTAAGATTACGAGGAGCGCGGTTCGACTTTCATTGTCTGAGCAGATGGATCAGACTCCTTCTCAGTCTGGCACTCGTCCGGACCCTGCTGTGGACCCGATTCCTGAGACTGTTCGATCGTCTCAGCCTGCTGTTGGTCCTACAGATGGACCACCGCCCTTTACACCATCAGTTCGAGAGCCACAGCGCGCATCTACTTCCGCACCTCATCCGCCACAGCCTGCTCCACCCCCTGATAGATTCGAGCAGATGATGGCCATGATGCTACAGCAGCAGCAGCTTTTGACCACTATAGTTGGGACTTTAGCCCAGGGTGGGGGTGCGACTACCTCTACCCCACCTGCACCGCCTGCGCATCCAGCTGAGGATGCCTACATTTACGCCCAGGATGAGGGCATAGCACATCCTGCGCAGCCTGCTTTCCCTGCGGGGAATCCTGCCGACACGCGGGGCCTCCTGGAGCGATTTCAGCGCTTGCGGCCTCCTTCTTTTTCGGGTTCTCACCGGCTCGAGGAGGCAGAGTTCTGGCTCGACCGAGTGTCGAAGATTCTACGCATGTTACACTGTACCGAGGCAGAGCAGGTAGAGCTGGCTACCTTTCTATTTGAGAGAGAGGCCAGTATGTGGTGGGATAGTATATGGCGGACGGTTGCTGCAGATTTCGTATGGACATGGGCAGCATTCGAGTTCCGCTTCCATGAGAAGTATTATCCCCAGACCTACAGGCACGAGAGGGAGAATGAGTTTCTCCGTCTCAGGCAGGCAGCGATGACGGTTACTGAGTATGAGCATCGGTTTACAGAGTTGGGCAGGTACGTCCCGACGATACTAGCAGATGAGCAGATGCGCATACGGCGCTTTTTGGAGGGCCTGAGACCGGATATTCGGTCGAAGATGTGCTGCGTCAGTTTCCCTTCCTATGCGGAGTTGGTTCACATGTCCATGCGGGCAGAGCAGGACGTGGATCGACTGGCGCGATCTCGAGGCCCGACTACTTCCAGGTCGCGACCGGAGTTGCCAGATAGGCCCTTCGCGGGCAAGAGGCCTCGCTTTGATCCTCCTACCAGGACCACGGCGCCCGTACGACCGTTTCGGCGTCCTGATTTATCATGCACGTACTGTGGGAGGACGGGCCATTTATCGCAGAGTTGCTTCTCCAGGATGCGGGACAGTGGGTTCTCGCCGCCGCAGAAGATTGATCGTGTACGTCCACAGGCGATATCAGCACCGCCTATACGGTCAGCTCCTGCGCATCCTTCATTCAGACCCACGGTATCGCAGATTCGACAGCCTCCACGGCCCTTGACACAGCGGCCGAACCGGCCACAGCAGGCACGAGTTCATGCACTGACCGCCGAGGCAGCTACGACACCGGCTTTTCAGCATTCAGCCTTCGAGGTCACGGGCCACATCGGAGGTACTCCCGTTCTTATCATGGTGGACACTGGTTCCACGATTTCTTTGATATCGCGTGCCGTAGTCAGACGTCTTGGGTTGCAGACTATCACTATAGATAGCGTGCGAGTCCTTGCAGCTCATGGAGATTATTCGGATGTCACCCAGATGTGTGAGGGTTGTTTAGTTGATCTGGGAGGCAGGACGATGACTCTTGATGTGGTCGTCGATCCCTCGCTCGTATATCTCGACGTCATTCTTGGCATGGACTGGTTGACTGCAGCGAGAGCCGAGATTGACTGCGAGGCTCGTGTGGTGACGGTGTACGAGCCTGAGGGCACGCCTTTCACATTTTCAGTGCGGGTAAATCTTCCTTTCCGCATTCTTAGCTACGCCACTATATTGCGCGACGCTGGTGCCCAGGTCCTTGAGCAGACGCCAGTTGTTTCTGAGTTCGGGGATCTGTTCAGGAAGATCCCTGGTTTGCCGCCCCGACGTGAGATCGATTTCACTATCGATCTGATTCCTGGTTCTACACCCGTCTCACTGCCGACGTATCGCATGGCGCCTTGTGAGATGGAGGAGTTGCGGACGCAGATTGATGGTCTGCTAGAGCTTGGCTTTATACGGCCTAGCGTATCTCCTTGGGGAGCACCGGTCTTGTTCGTGAAGAAGAAGGACGGTTCGCTGCGATTGTGTATTGATTATCGTAGGCTGAACCAGCTCACAGTGAAGAACAAGTACCCTTTACCTAGGATCGATGACTTGTTTGATCAGTTGAGAGGAGCGCAGTACTTCTCGAAGATTGATCTTCAGTCAGGATATCATCAGCTGCGCGTCAGGGATGAGGACGTGCAGAAGACAGCATTCAGGACCAGTTTTGGTCACTACGAGTTCCTCGTGATGTCGTTCGGTCTCACGAACGCACCGGCCGTGTTCATGGATCTGATGAACCGGGTTTTTCGGCCTTTCCTCTATCGATTCGTCGTTGTCTTCATCGACGACATTTTGGTATACTCTAGGAGTCGAGAGGAGCATGAGGAGCATTTGCGTTTGGTTCTGGATACGCTCAGACGACACCAGTTGTTCGCACAGTACAAGAAGTGCGACTTCTGGAAGCAGGAGGTGAAGTTTCTGGGACACGTGGTGTCCAAGGATGGCATGGCAGTTGACCTGTCTAAGGTAGCTGCGGTGCAGGACTGGGAGCAGCCTAGTTCTGTCACTGAGGTGAGGAGTTTCTTGGGTCTCGCTGGCTACTATCGGCGTTTCATTCAGGATTTCTCGAAGATCGCGAGACCCTTATCTCAGTTGACACGGAAGGACGTGAAGTTCGCCTGGAATGATAAGGCGGAGTCAGCTTTTCAGGAGCTGAAGGACAGACTTACGTCCGCCCCTGTGCTAGTATTGCCAGAGCAGGGGGTTAGATACACTATATACACTGACGCGTCTAGCATTGGTTTGGGTTGTGTCCTTATGCAGAGGGACAGGGTAATTTCGTATGCCTCGAGACAATTAAGGAAGCACGAGGAGAATTACCCTACACACGACCTGGAGTTGGCAGCCGTTATATTCGCACTGAGACTCTGGAGACATTACCTCTACGGAGAGGAGTTCGAGCTCTTTTGCGACCACAAGTGCCTCAAGTACATATTCACGCAGCGAGACTTGAATATGAGGCAGCGGCGATGGATGGAGACGCTGAAGGACTTCAATTTTGAAGTCTCTTACCATCCTGGGAAGGCGAACCTTGTGGCTGATGCGTTGAGCCGCAAGAAGGCGATAGAGTTTGCGGCTCCGCTGATGGTTGCCGAGTGGGATATGGTTGAGTTTTTGCGAGACTTTGAGCAGAAGCTCACCGTAGAGGAGCCATTTGAGTTCATCGCACATGTACAGGTGCGATCCCAGATCGATGACCGTGTCATCGAGGCGCAGAGGGACGACGCGCATCTTACTGAGCTTCGAGAGCAGGCCAGTGATGATGCTGACGCCGACTGGGGAGTTGGTATGGATGGAGGCTTACGTTACCGTGGCCGCTTATGCGTCCCAGATGTCCCTGACTTGAGACGAGAGATTCTCGAGGCTGCGCATTCTACTAGACTCGCGATGCATCCTGGCAGCACAAAGATGTATCGTGACGTGAAGAGAACGTATTGGTGGGAAGGTATGAAGACCCACATTGCTGAGTTCGTGTCCCGTTGTCTCACTTGTCAGCAGGTGAAGGCAGAGCATCGCCGACCACCTGGACTTTTGCAGCCTATGCCGATTGCAGAATGGAAATGGGATTTCATTTCCATGGACTTCATTTCTGGGTTGCCGAGGACGAGGAAGGGGCATGATTCCATTTGGGTGATCGTCGACCGATTGACGAAGTCGGCGCACTTCCTACCGATCAGAGTTACGAACTCTGCAGACGAGCTGGCTAGATTGTATATCCGAGAGATTGTGCGTCTGCATGGAGTTCCGTTGGAGATCGTGTCGGACAGAGACACGCGGTTCACTTCTATTTTCTGGACTCGCATTCAGGAGGCTATGGGTGTGAAGTTGAAGTTCAGTACTGCCTTCCACCCACAGACGGACGGACAGACGGAGCGAGTGAACCAGATCCTGGAGGACATGTTGCGGGCTTGCGCATTGGACTTCAAGGACAGTTGGGATGACTGTCTTGCATATGCGGAGTTTGCGTACAACAATAGCTTCCAGACGAGTATCGGCATGGCACCTTATGAGGCGCTGTATGGGCGACCTTGTCGCGCACCGCATTGCTGGTTAGAGGTCGGTGAGCGCAGCTTGATTGGCCCAGAGTTGGTGCAGGCGACGTCAGAGAAGATTGATATTATTCGACGTCGGCTTCTTACAGCGCAGAGCAGACAGAAGAGCTACGCCGATACGAGACGGAGGCCACTAGAGTTTACAGTCGGGGATCATGTGTTTTTGCGGGTTTCCCCTATGAAGGGAGTCCTTCGGTTCGGGAAGAAGGGGAAACTGGCACCGCGCTTCATTGGTCCATTTCAGATCCTCGATCGTGTGGGAGCAGTGGCTTACCGATTGGCTTTACCCACGCCCCTCGCGAGCGTCCACAACGTATTTCATGTTTCTATGCTGAAGAAGTACGTTGCTGATCCTTCCCACATCATCAGATGGGAGCAGGTGCAGTTAGGAGAGGATGTTACTTATATCCTGCGACCGACACGTATCTTAGACCGGAAGGAGTAGGTACTGCGTAGCAAGGTGATTCCCCTTGTGAAGGTACTATGGACGCATCACTCTGAGGAGGAGGCTACTTGGGAGACAGAAGCCGAGATCAGAAAGAACTACCCACAGCTTCTCGAGGAGTACGAACAGGTACAAATTTCGAGGACGAAATTATTTGTTAAGGGGGGTAGATTGTAACGCCCGTGAAAAATCCGTACTTGGAATCGAGTACCGATTTGACCCGAAATCGCGTATAAATAATTTCCATGAAAATGTTACGTAAGTTAGCTAGCGCAACGCTAGAGTAGCTAGGAAATAGTCCCTGATCACTTTAAATACGTTCTACAAGACCCAAATCGAGTAGAACAGACAACTCTACAATACTCTATAACCTTGGATCCAACTCTAAGCAGGTTTGTCCTCTGGACCATATGGAACTTTTGTATTGGATTTAGACCGCGCGTCGAAGGTCTGATACCTCCTATCTTAGACCGTTAGAACCGCCCAGCTGGACTTGACAATCATCTCGAAAATCAAGTCAAACCGATAATCACAGAGTATTTCGTTGAAACTGGACTGAAGCGACCGCGAATAGGGACGAATTGGGAATTTCAAATTTAGATCTGGCACACGACTTGACGCGTCAGTATTAAGCGTTCTGACCGTCAGAATTCATCCAGATTACACCCTCGGATCAGGAAAAATATCTAATTATTGTCACGGAACTTTCAGTCCTGATCTATGTGCGGTGACCGCTGAACTGAAACTGGTCCGCCACGTGCGATCTGCGAACCCTGCCAGACTGAAAACTTAATACGAGGTACATCTGGTACCCATGAGCTTAAGTCTGATCGCAATCGACCAGGGGACCACCAGAAATCAGTTTTTGGACCGAAACAGCCCCGAAATGGATAGGCAATAAGTAAACTTCGTCCCGGAGCCTATTTCGGACGTTTCCAAGCTTATAAAAGGGGTTGAAACCCTCATTCCTTCCTTGCATACGAATTTCCCTAAACCCTAGAAAAGAGAGAGAGAGTTTGAGAGAAAGGGAAGAGGAGATTTTTTCCGCTTCCGAGCCGCCAACAGTTGCTGCATCAACGCTTCCTTCCAATCACCTGGCTGGTGATTTCTACGCTTTTTCAGGTATAGAAAAACCCTAAAAACTTGCTGATTTAGGGTTCACGTAGATTCTGAATGTATTAGCTAACGAAATCCATGAATCAGGTTCTCCTACTGTCGTAGACGAAGCCTACACGCTCCGTTCAAATTCTCGCGACCGTAAGAGATTAGGTGAGAATTTTAGACGCTTTGATTGACGGTTTACAATGCTTTCAATGTCGTTTAATAGTAGATTATCGACGGCATCGCCGTTTGACATGTACAACATGCTCTCCGTTTCCTGTTTCGCAAATTAACGAAGAATATGAGATTTAGGGCATTTTAGTCATTTGTAGGAAGTACGGTCTCCATGCATATTTTGCTGACATGATTGACATGATTTGTCGCCGCATTAGAGAGTTAGGAATGCCTGCATAATCAGTTTGGTGAAGAGATTCGCCAAGTTGCGCACTTTGGGTCGACATACTATATGTGGACTTAAGGGTGTAGTGTATGTGTTTGTATAAATGCTTGTATTAGTATGTATTGTATTGAATGATGTTATGTAGTAGTTTGAGATTGATTTCATGATTAATAGGCTGACCTAAACGATTTCCTATATGTTGACCTTATGCATGATTGCATCGTATGCATAGAAATGATGCCTTAAGAATTGCCTAAGTTGAATATGCTTGGAAAGCATGCCTTGAAGATTTGCCTAAATTGAATGTTATAACATGTGCTAACATGCTCACATGATGTATTTCAATTCCAATACCTTTGTATCGTATTAATGAAATTCCATAGATGTGTGGGACTTGATTTAGTCCAGGCAGTCGGTAACCGAGCGAATTCGTGGCTGACTGGTCATAGCCACGAACGACGCGTCGATGAATGTGATTCGTGTTGAGAGTTGGCGGCAGTGGTTAGGCCACGCGAAGTGTTTTACGCACTTCATGTCGTTCAATTCGAAATGCGATCGCGCTAGTCGAGCCCGTCAAGTAACCCGACTGGCCGATGTTTGTTCACCTTGTACGTATCATAACTGCTTGAACCTAGGGTACTGAACTTACCATTGTAAACCCTATTAACCGTGGTACCTTGATCCACGAAGACTCATGAGCCGGGCATGGTGGTATGGGACACCGTGGTCGAGCTGTCGGCCTACGCTGGGGCCACAAACCTCTCCGTAGTGACCAATGAGCACCTTGACTCGTGAGCAGATTATGGTGGTATGGGACACTATATTCTAGCTGTCGGCCTACACTGATCAGGCGACGAGCCCTTTGTAGTGACCGCGAGCGTATTCTGAGTTCACGGGAGGCGACGACCCTTCCGTGCAGTAGAGTACAGTAGGCCTGTATTGATAAGGTGATGGGGGAGCGGTGCAACGAGTGCGAGCAACAGCCCTGGCAGCCCTTACAGTGACCTACGAAATGTACATCGTATGAGATTACTAGGAGTGACGACCCTAGACAGGATCCGTGTTGGGATTGATACAAGGGAAGTACCTTAGTTTCCCAATCCTGCTGTTTGAATGGACTAATAACAACTGGGTAATCATATCACCATAGCATTGCATGTGCCTGGAAGATGTGGAGCACTCTAGGGAGTGTGGCATGCCGCGGTCGTAAGATGTTGCCGCATGAGGGTGATCGTCGGTGAGGGCATACATCATGTCATATCATCTTGCATTAAACAACAGTATTAGGTTTGTCTGATTTACTGCTTTACTATTATCGCGTGATTGAATTGTGAACATGCTAATCTTTGCTCTATGATTCCACTGAGTTGATCACTCATTCCCACGTTACGGGATGGTGTTTGCAACACCCACCAGACCCTGTTGTAGTTGCAGGTGGCGACGAGATCCAGGACGTGGAGCCGGAGATTGACGAGGACCAGGATGAGTTCTCTTATATGCAGTACCACGACGGCTTCCCGTAGGTGACCTGGATCGAGGGGGACTTCAGTGGGACTATTTTGGACTTATTTTTTTGTCTATTTACATGTATATGAGACTCAGAGATGTAGTCATACTTTGGAGACAGTTAAGAGTACTTTGTTTTTTTTCCATACAGTGATATATATTGTTTAGTCTTCCGCTTGCTTTTATCACTGGATCTGAAGTATGAATTGCAGTTTTGGTATACTTTTACTCATGTGGATGCTTTAAATCAGACAACATTGAATCATAACCATTTTTGTTGCATAAGTGACGGTCTGGAATTCGGGAGTTGAGTTTATACACGACCCCCGATTTTCAGGGTGTTACATAAAGGCTGTACCTTGGTGACTGAAGTTGTTGCACTGGAGGAAAATTCCTCTCATCTTGTCGTTTCTTAAAACATTTCTTTAAGAAGTGACTTGGCCTTCCACAATAGTCGCAAAACTTATCCCGACCCGAAGAATAACTTGGGTGAGACACTAATTCCATACCCTTGTCGGCCATAGGAGATGCAATTGGCGTTGTCTTGACTTTGCTTGCTGAACTTCGAATAAGAGCACGTGTTTTGGTCCTACGCTTGAAGTCCCTCTCTACTAGCATGGCTTTGTCCACGATATCAGTGAAGTTAGTAAAGTCGAAGGTGCACAATCTTGACTGGATTTCAACTCGATGACCTTCCTTAAACTTTTTCAATTTATATTCCTCGTCCTCAACAACCTTTGGTACATATCGTGACAATTTGTCGAAGTGCACTTTATATTATGACACTGTCGTATTCCCTTGTTCTAATTTGATAAATTCAGATAGTTTCTCATGACGATAGCACGGAGGAAAGTATTTTTCATTGAACATTCTCTTAAACTCAGTCCAGGTCCACTAATAATCAGATGAGACTCTTCTTAGCACGCCTTCCCACCATATATCAACCTCGCCTTTCTTCTTTCTGAATTAGCCAGCAAGGAGCCTGGCTACAGACCAGACTCACCAAACCCGCACTGACTCGGTTCAAAACCCATAAAACTCGATAACCTGACTCGAGTTTCACCCGCACAACTCACGACTCACCCTCTCTCTCTCTTTTCTAAATTTTTAGGGCCAGCTACCCAAAATAGAAGGAGAGCTTTTATAGCTCTCGAAAGTCTTTCCAGAACTTTCGGTAGTAACTAATCAGAGGATTAGTTACGCTATTTTTTTCTTTTAACCATTCAAAAAATCGAGGTGATGGATCTTAGATCTGTTTGCATGGAGGAAATTCGACATTTGGGATAGACTTCTGGAAACAAGGTCCACTGGGTGATTGCCTCAGATCGGCCAATGGGGCCCACTTTGTGATGTTGGGTTCTTTGGTTGATCGAGGAAGATGATGGTCTTGATCGTGGTAGAATTTGATCTACTGGTTTATCCTTTTATCTATGCATCATGGATGGGCCAAATTTGTTTAGTGATACTTGTCAGACTCACCATTTATCAGAACATCCTTCCAAACTTGGTGGGTTCTGAGTTTTTGGGTCTCAGGCGATTTTCTCACAACAAGGAGATCTCGTCTGAGATCTCCAAACCGCTGTGAGTGAGGTCATGAGAATGCCCTAGGTTTAACGCCTAGGATGCTCTTGGAGTGTTTCTACGAACTCACAAACGGTCGCGATCTAGTCAGCTATCTAACCGAAAAGATTCCCTCGAGGCTTCCTTAGCGGCGGAGCGAAGCAACCTTGGTTGCCCTAAGATGAATGGTATGGATAATGTTCATCCAACGACCGAGGTTTGTAGGAGGATGGGATTGCCAACTCAGCAGGAGTTTCTGCTCTCAGAACTACCGCATGTTCAACTCCTCTTGCGTCGAGTGTGGTGGGTACATATGTGTGTAACGCGCATCAGAATAACGCAGGGTTTACTCAGATTTCCCGTCTGGGAATGATGGACGGTTCAAATCATTGATCAGATTGAATGGTGGGCCATGGATCATCACAACAAAAGAAGCCCATTTGAATCGGGTCTGCGATGAGAAAGGAGATAAAATCTCCCTTTTTTTGTCTTTATCAGGTCAGTGCCTATTGACCCGATTTGGTGTTCCTGTACACCGCGGTGCATGTAAGTTTTCTACACATGCGACATTTTCATGGGTCCATTTGAGATGTACGGTGAAATCCACTCCATCTATTTGTCTTGACTAGGTTTATTGGACTATCCCACCAAAGATGAGGTGGATCTAACGTTCAAGTGAGCCACACGAAGTGATGCTTGGGCTTTAATCGAAGATTACTGTCAATCTTTGACAATCTATCGATCAAGTTGGCTTCAGATGTTAATCTGAATGATTCCACCCGATTCTTAAGTAATTTAGTTACAATTATGGTGTATATTTCCCTCTAATCATTCTATTAAGTTATCTTTGAGCAAATGTGCATATCTGAGGCTGTACGCTTAACTACAATGTTTACTCTATAAATCCATGGTCGGATTGATTTAAAACCCTTTATTAAAGGTCCTAGTAGTCCTAAGATCCATCTAAGTGGACTCAAATGCTTGATTTAACCCCTAGATTGTTTGATTAGTGTGCCAGGTGGTTGATCACTCTTTAAGATGTTGTGGACATGTTAAACGGTGGATCTCGTGATTTAGGGTTCTAAATCTAAGATGGTCGGTTAGATTTTTCTACTAATGCGACCAGAATCCTAGAATAGGTCTTCTAACCCTGTAACTGCTCACCTCGAATAATAATGGATGAAAAGCTTGATTTGAGGTTGGGAATTACTTTCAACGGTTGGATTTAGACTAGAATGAAGGTGAATGTTTAAATAAATCAGGTCTGTGTTTATAGAAGTTTGGTCATCATGGTAACACCTGAATACTGAAACATACGGGGTGTTACAATCCACCTTTAGGAGAATGAATCGATGGATGCCATGCGGTCACGTTTATTTCTAATTAATGAGGCACTGTGCCCAACAAACTTGTGAGACACCCACCCAGAGAATAGATCTTATGGCATATATGGTTATGATACATTCGACGAAGCCATCTCTCATAGTCCTTCTAAATGGGAGATCTTCTCAAAAACGTTCGGAGAGTTTATAATGTTTAAGAAGGTTTCAAATATTAAGAAATTGAACCGATATCTAAGTTAATACAGTTATGGTTTGGACCCAAATCAAGAGAGACAAACACATCAGCCATATTAGGTCCTATGTAATACATCAATCACAATCAAAAGAATGGGAGAACTTGAGGACCTGATCCTATGGCCATGGTTCGATTGGGATTAAGAGAATGAGAGAATTGGATCTAATCTAGGTTGATAATAGATCAATATTAGGTGTCAAATCCCTCCATGATTCCAAACCATCAGAGAGGACAGTTAAATGTAGAAGGTGATTCGATTTGGATTGTCCAACATCTCGATTGGGAGCAGTAGGCTTCTAGATCAGCGACCATGATCGGTTTAAGGTTCGTGATTAGCCCTTGAAGTTCCCTAATCTTGGCCTGGTTATCTTCATTAGGGAGATCTTGACATTTCCAGGCTTGATCTTTAGTGGGCCACGAAGATCTCTGTAATAGGATCAACTATGAGAACAAGTTATGGGAAGGCAACAATTTTGAACATATTCAGGAGATTTCCCTATGTAGAGCACGCGGAGGATTCGGGATTAGTAAGGAAATTTAACGAGAGTTTTGCCGCCTTGATGAGCTATAAAGGGAGTACATGAAGAAGTGTTCGAGGCCCTATGCCAAACACATATATCTACTTTACATTTTATCTTAGCATAGCCTAGCCTAGGTCTAGCATAGATTGCTATCGCCTAGTGGCTTCCGTTATAGCATCTTAGGAGTAGATTAAATATTTACAACCTTAAGTTATAGGATCATGATCAACTAAGTTGTAGGACCACTCACCTTAGATTGTATGTTTTGATAGATGAATCGGTAATTAGTTTTCTTTTTCATTTATTTCTTTGTTATTTGATACGTTATCGATTATAAGCCATACATGCAAATATTAATAAAATTGACATTTTTAGCTATCTTTTATTTATTTGTACACTCTTATCTCTTTGAAAAATATTAAATTAAAAGTTATGGTGAAAGACTTATTACTAGATAAAAGAAATCCATTCAAAAGTGCTGTCCCTTATCCTTTCACAGTTCACTTTCATGCTTAGTGCATTGATGGTTGAGAGGATAATTGAATCATGTGTCAACCACGTATTATATCCATCTCAATGCAGAGAAGACCGATCAATTAAATCAAACCCTGAGTCGGGTAGACTCTAGCACACCCATGCATCATACCCCGTCACAAAAAATATTCACACGTGTGGCCTTGTTTGATGGCATCTGTATTAATTCCAATTTTATGCTGTTATCCAACAAAGAGGCCTAAAATCATTCGGTAGGATCTTCCAATACGGGAGATTATTGGTATGCTCCATCCACCGTTTCTTCCATCAGTCCTAAAATCAGAACCACCGAACCATGGGCCTCGTTTCTAAAAAGTGAAAATCCAAGGTTCCAATGCATATCCTAGGATCCTATGATCCCTTAGGTCCAAGCCCATCTTATTTCAGGCTCAGCCCATAGGCCAATGGGCAGGAACTGGACCCAACTCGTACATGGGCTTTCATCTGTTAAAGGCCCAACACACAAAATAAGCCTGCTCGGCCGCACTTATTAAACGGTAATTGGCTGAGAGCCCTTCTAGTGGGTCCAGGCCGGATTGCTTAGCTCATGGGATTAGTTGGGGGTGGCTTCGACTGTGGGTCACACCTTGATGTATGTGTCTTACATCTATGCTGTCCATCCGTTTTGTCAGCTCATTTTAGGGCATGAGACGAAAAAATGCAGTAGATCAAAATCTCAAGTGGACCACACCACAGGAAACAATGGTGATATCTATTAAAAATTTCTTGAGGGTGACCAAAGTCTTGAATCAAGCTGATATCTGTGTGGTCCCTTCATCCATGTCTTTCTGACCTTATCAACGGGTTGGATGGAAAACAAACATCTTGTGGTCCCCTACGTAGTTTTAAACGGTTGGCATTCAATCACCACTATTTCCCATGGCATAATTCACCTTACATTCGGATTGCAGCAATTTTTTGGGCTCATGCCCTAAAATGAGCTGGAGAAATGCATGGACGGCCTGGATGTAAGACACATACATCAAGATGGGCCCCACAGTCAGCGATCCAACGAAGTCACGCCCAGATTGGTTAAGCCACATGGGAAACGATGGGCCCCTTGCAAGTATCAGGAGATTCCATTATCCATTTTGAGGGATGAGATTTAATCTCAGCCCTCCATCTGGGTGGTTATAGATTGTGAGTCTTGCAATACCATATAATCCTAACACGGTAGGTGGATTCGGTGCCCACCGAGAACATGTTCGGCTGTGTTGTTTGTGAGCTTTTCCGCCGTATGATTCTGAAATAATAAGCCCGGGCGGGGCCCCACTAAACAGGCACTATCGCTGAGTCATTGAATATAAATAAAAGAAAGGTTAGGTGCTTTGTCCGGGAATAGAGTGTCCAATCAAAGGACTATGGGATGGCATTCCAATCACTAATACTCCCTTGCCCCTCACTGGAAAAGAGACCTACACCATACTTAGTCGGCCGTATTCATTCCATTCCTGAAAAGAGCAAGCAGCTTCAAAAAAGTCGTGGGTGCGATAGCGTGTTGGTTGTTCCAGCTCGTCGATGGGAAGGGTGCAGCAGCGTGCCCTTCCATTTCAGCTAGAGGTGAGCATGGAGGCGAGTTAGATCGGGACCGAGTCCCAATCTTCTGATTCGATCCGATCCATTGCATTGCTGTCCTGACTTGAATTGAGTCCGACTCAATTAGGACAATCGAGTCGAATTAAATTGAGTACGATTGAGATTGAATCTTATATTTTATTTTTATTTTTTACAAATTTAAAAAAATAATCTTCACCATTGAAAAATTCATAAACCTACCATAACATTTATTTTTCATTTAAAAATTCGTAGGCCCACTATAACATTTATTTTTCACAAATTTTAAAAAATAATTTTCACCATTAATAATGTCACAACCACGTGGATGAAGAGGAAAAACAAATTTCATATTGATCCAAAACTTCTGCGACTAACAGAGTTTCAATGGTAGACGTTCAAAGGCCCATTGCTTTTTGTAGTGTGGTCCACTTGATCTTTAGATCTATCTTATTTTTCGGCTCAAACCTTATCACGAGCCTGCCAAATGGATGAACAGTTTGGATATAATACATACCTCATGATGGGACCCACAGATCTTGCTAACGTCGATACACCAAGTGGCCCGGCGCGTGGTACACCTGCCAATCCCCTTTCAAAATGGGATTGCGTACTAACTCAGCTTGCGCTCATGGTTCTGAGTAAACTCTGTTGGGCTCATTAGGAATTCAAGTGGTTTATCTATACCGTCCATCCATTTTTACAGATCATTTAAGGGATAAGCCTAAAATTTTAGTATATTAGAATCTCAAGTAGACCATGCCAATGGAAACGGTGGAAATATTGATTTCCACCGCTGAAACCTTTTTAAGGCCCCCAGTGATGTTTATTTGTCATCCAAACTGTTCATAAGCTCATACAGATATGAATGAAGGGAAAACACAAATATCATCTTGATCTAAAACTTCTGTAGGCCCTCAGGAGCTTTTCAACGCTAAACTTTAATTCACGTTGTTTCAGGTGGTGTGGTCCACTTAAACTTTTTATATGATTAATTTTTGATTTAAAGCCATAAAATTATATGATAAAGCGGATGGACGAAGTTGATATAATGCATGAATGACCATGGGCCCCGCAGTGCTTACTCAGTACGCTGGTGCACTACTCAGTACGCAATTTGCTTCCTCCGCTTCCTTTTTCTTCTTTCTTTCTTTGCTTGATGTACCTTGTGCAATGAGAGGACAGATCGACCACTCTCCCGACCACCAGCCAATCAGTGCTCTATGGACCCCACCATGATGTATTTATTTCATCCATGCTGTCCATCTATTTTTATAGATCATTTTATGATATTAAACAAAAAATGAGGTATGTTTCAATATCAAGTGGACAACATTACAGGAAACAATGTTGAACAAATACTGTGTAGATTGGATCGGTCTGAATTGGCCACCGATCTGAACTCGACTCGGTGTACAATCAAATATGAACGGTTCGAATTGGCTACCGATCCGAACTCGACTCGATGTACAATCAAATATGAATGGTTCTACTCGATCCGACCTGATCTTGGCCTTTAGTTCCTCCGGGCACGACAATAAATTTAGGGCCTGGGCCCTAATGTGATGTCTGTGACTTATCTATGTCATCCATCTATTTAATCGGAACATTTTAAGGCATGATAAAAAAAAAAAAAAACTGAAGTTCAAGTGGACCACACAACCGTTGAAAACTCTTTCCTTTGTAAGGCCCACATTAATATTTGCTTGTCATCTAACCCGTTCATAAGGTAAGGGAGACATGGATAACAAAAAAGGATTCGGTGAGAACAGTTGAAGTAAAAGTTTTGTGCCAGGCTTCTTCTTCTTCTTCTTTTTAAATTTTTTCATTTTTATTTTTGCATTTTCACTTCATCTCAGTTGGCAATGACCTTATAAACGGTTTGGATGGTACATAAACATCAATATAGAGCCTAGGAAGGTTTCAACGGTAGGAATTTCTTTCCCCAATTTTCCATCTTGTGTGACCCACTTGAGTTTTAGATCCACTTGGTTTTGGTCACATGTCCTAAAATGAGCTCACAAAGCTGATGGATGGAGTGGATTTCTCAAAAACATGGAAGTGGGCCTGAGTGAGCTTGATCCAAAACTTGTTAGGCCTTACGATGTTTACAACGGTAACATTCAATTCCCACTGTTTCCTTTGGTGTGATCCACTCGAGCTTTGGATCTGCCTCATTTTTTGGCTCCTGCATTAAAATGATCTGGCGAAAGGGATGGACGGCATGGATAAGTCACAAACATCATAATGGCCCTCAAAATTTTTAAAACTTTCTGCCCGGGGTTAATCCTTCCTTAGGGAGAAGGCTGCTGTAATTGCAAATGTAAATAGTCATTATCTGGACTTTGGAGCCCATCCACAATCGATCAATAGACCAATGGATTTTGTTTCGGGTCAATCCGATCCACTCAGACCCGTATCAATGACCATTGGGCCGGGTCTGGGCTCAATCCCAACATGGCATTTGGGCCCATCTGATTTATTTAACACTATTGGCCTGTGTACTTGGCTAGCCAGTCCAGCCCTGATTAGCTGAACGGATATGATGATCCCTTGGCTAATCAGAGTCCATGGGCCTTCCAACCAGATCGGTGGGGCATCGACGGTAGCCCATATTTTGGTTAGTGGCATCCAAACCGTTAATTTAATGGGTGTGGTAGATACAACATGGCCCAAAATTTGCTTGGATTGCAATCTAAACCTTAAAATGTACTGGATTACTATAGGCCCAATGGGCCAAGCTGGGCCCAGCGTAGCATGGATTTAAAACACCGGCTCAGTCCTCAAGCCATGTTCAAGGGCCTGGGTTTAGACGTTTTAACATAACGATTAATTTCAAGGATTAGCCCAGAAGGTAAGTGGATGAGAATCCACCGTTGAAGTTTTCTGGATGGACAGATCATTCTCTAAAATGAGCTGTCAAAATGGATGGACGGTGTGGATGTAAGGCATGTATATCATGATGGTCCCTTCAGACAGGAATTCACCGACCTCAGTGGATTGCTTGCTACACCTAGAGGTGGATCAGCATTCAAATTGCATTAAGAAGATGGTTACCATTTGATTTTTTTCTTTTTTCCTTTAATTTGGACCATTAAATATTTTACTTCTAAAAATGCTTTTGATACCTATCAATTAGATGGTTAGAATTTCATTTACATGGGCTGCATTTACGATCCACCATTTGAACGGTCTGGATGGCTGTATGTGAGTGCCACGTGTGGGAGGATAAATCAGCACCATTTTCAAATGGCTGTCGTCTATCTTAAGAAAATAAGATATTAAGCGATTTTCATCTTCCTCTATTTTATCATGCATTAATTGTCATTTTATAATCCTCAGAAATACTCTGTCTTGGCAGAGAATAGCTTGACTAATTCCAAACGTCTGCCACCTGCATGGTGATATAATTATCAATGTATATAATATTTATTTAAAATAGGAGAGTTTCATCATTTTTTTACATGATATAAAAGCAGAATATTAAATATTTAAAATTTAAAATATATTCTTTCACTAAAAATTTAAAAAATATAAATTATCTCATGTTTATGATTCTTGGACACATTGTCATAGATTCAATTAACCACTACGGTGAAACCCCATCATGCTGTAAGTGCATGAGTGCTAATGCCTATATATGGCTTATGTTTTTTTTTTTTTCAAAGGATTTTAAATTGTGAGATTTTGCATAAACTTAAATATTTCACACAAATTTCCTTAAGAGAGCTAGAAAATTGATCGGACAAGTTGGATATAATACATACCTCATAATGGGACCTATGTAACTCGGTGATGTCGACACACTAGCTAAGTCGGTGCTGTGTTGTACACCGGCCAATAGGCTTCAGATTTCTTGGTGCGGATAATTTGGACTTCATGTACAAACGACAGTGGGCCCACATGCATGCGAAACGTGGAAGCGGATTGGTAGCTGGTGTGCTGACATTAGCAAGTTCTGTGAGTCTTATCATGAAGTATGAGTTATATCCAAACCGTTCATACATTTTGTGATCTTGTCGTAAAGCTTGAGATGAAAAATAAAACACATCTAATGATTAACCACACTTAAAAAAAAGTAGTGGAGGATTGAACGTATGCCATTGAAACCCTTTTGGGTTCATAGAAATTTTGGATCAATTTGAAATTTGTTTTTCCTCTTCATCTAAGTCTTTGTTATGTTATTAACATATTAGGTGAAAAATAAACATTATAATGAGCTTTAGAAAAATTTTAATGGTGAAAATCATTATCCCTATGCTGCTATCAGTTAATCTTTGGATATGATTATTTCTTTGATAGTATTCTAAAACGATCTTGGAAAATGGATGAACGGTATGATATAATAAATGCATCATGGCGGAGCTAATGTAACTTTGATCTCCTTTGGACCGTTACTAAACTCGGAGCCTGAGGAGCGCTTGTCTTCCCACGATACGTACTTACATCAGTTATGTAGGTGGTGTGTGGTACACCGGCCAATCCTACAGCTAAACGTGTCCTCATTAGCCAAACGACCTGGCGGGGGTGTTGACGTTACTAGGTTTCGTGGGTCCCACCATGAGGTATGTATCATGTCAAGCCGCCCATCCATTTGGCGAGCTCTTTGTACGACTTGCGTCAAAAAATAAGATCGATCCAAAGATCAAATGAGCCACACTACAAAAGGCAGCGGGGGATTGAGGGATTGAATAGTCTACCATTGAAATCATTTTAGAGTCACAGAAGTTCTGGATCATATATATATATATATATATATATATATATATATATATATATATATACTCATCATTTGGATTTAAATGACCTTATGAATAGATTAGATGGAAAATGAATATTATGGTGAGCCCTACAAATGTTTTAACTGTAAGAATCATTGCCCCACTGTTATTTGTAGTGGCTTTGGATATGACTCATTTTTAGCTTTATGCTCTACGATGATCTTGCCAAGTCGATGAAGGGTGTGGATATAATGAATATATCATTGTGGGGCCATGTAACTTTGATTTCCTTTAAACCGTTCGTACAGCAAAGAGCTCGTGTAGTATCAACGGTTGGTGTGTCTTACACCAGTCAATCCGCTTCCGGTGGATTAGGTGAGACCCGGATCCACCGAGGTGCGGGGAGCCCTGACCATGGGGTTCGAGCAATATACGTGCCTTAAATCCACACCATCCAATCATTTTTAAAGCTCATTTCAGGCATGTTACCAAAAATGAAATATGCCTAAATCGTAGGTGGACCATAGTTGTGATTGAATCCCCACCATTAAAAGCTCCATGGAGTCCGTCAGGATGTTTATTTGCCATCCGACCAGTTGATAAGGTCACAAAGACATTTATGAAGGGACCACACAAATATCATCTTTGGTCAAAAGCTTTTATAGCACACAAAGTTTTTAATTATGAATTACTATTGTTTCCTGTACTAAGGTCCATCTGAGATTTGGATCTGCTTCATTTTTTAGATCCTATAAAAATGAATTTTCAATACAGATGGACGGCATGGATGTAGTCAAATAAATCAAGATGGGCCCCACAGTAAGGTATCCCACGTACCTCAATGGATCAGGGGATCCACTGAAGCTGCGCCGTGTGTAGTGGAACTTTGGAGAGACGGCATGTTGGGAGTGGGCCTACTAATCATTGCATGCTTAGATGAGGTTTTCGTGGTCGTCTCACAGCGTGGATCATTTTTATTTGGTGTTAGTGTCCAACCATTCTTATGGAGGCCAAAATATGGACCACTCTCTACTCAATGCGGCGGATCTTTGACGAACCCTGGTCTTGCACAAAAGAGTGAGCAAAGGAGACTTTGGCTAAGCCGAGGGACCCTCTAATGCCTAAGTTAGGCTAAGGAATCTGAGTCTAAGTTGAGTGTAGAGAGAGGGTGAGAGATATTAAGTACCTGTAGCAATGGGGTCCCCTGGTATTTATACATGTGAGTTGAACGATTCACGTCCATTATTCTCGGCGTGGTTTACTCAATTAACAAGATATTATGATCGTGGAGATATTATCCATTATCTTGCGATTACACGATGTATCGTGTCTTAATAACACGTATCTTTGGGCGAGATTGTCGGCCACATTTTTATCAAGGTCGATATCCAGACTCGGCGTGCGATGTGTCACTACAGATTTGACTCCAGCCTCAGCATGTGATACGTCCATGCCTAGGCTCGACCTCTGTGAACGATACATACATGCCCTAACTCGGCCTTAGCCTCGGCATGCGGAATATTTGTATTCTGACTCGGCCTAAGATCATACCGTGTGAAGCCAAGTACTAATGGTTGGAGTCTGTCAATAGATCATTGAGGTCAGAGCTTGCCGATCAGAGCTGAGGAAGGCAGATCAGGACTCGGTTCAGCCATTTTTCTTCAGACGAGGACGAGGGTTCAGAACGACCAATCAGGAATGTGGTCCTGGGACTTGACTTAGGAGTTGGCCCATAACGTTGTATCCTCCTTCTGAGGCCATGCTATCTGATTCATATAGCTTAGGCTGACCCCAATCGTCCTTGTACAAATTTTTTTCGTAACAGAAGCCCCATACTCTCTTAGTCCGAGTCCTGACTAGGAGAGTGAATACTTGAGGAAATGAAACGTTTTCTTCCCTCCCTTTCTCATGATGGCGATTGGGATAGTTGGGGTGTGATTAATGTGATTTGTACACCCCAGGTCCCGCGTGTTGTGCAATGGCTGCATCCCTTTGGTTTCTGTCCTCTTAGTATAGGACGCGTGACGACGGTTACAATACACAAACGACTTGGCGAAGAGAATAGTGCCACGTGTGTCAGAGGAGTGAGGAGGCGCTTTTGTCTTTAATGACATTAAATGTTGAGAAGATCCCAACCTCGAAGCATGGGTTCGGACGTATAACACTCTTCCATGTGTCCCTTGGAGCTAGTGCCGAGTCACATCGGCTTCGAGAATAGTTTCTTACAATGATGGTACCGAGTAATAAGGTAGTTATATATACGCCTCCCATCCTCGCTCTCACACCTCTCGCACTCTCATTTTCTCTACTCCTTCCTTCTGAATCGTCTTCTGTCGAAAATCGCCTTCTGTCGGAAATCGCCCTCGCTAGAAATCGTGCCTCACCGAAAACGTCCTATGTCGAAGAAGGCGTTTTTATTACCAGATAAAAGATTCCTAACCATTGGAGAGGGATTTAGTCCAGCATAAGGCGTCGAGGTTAAAAAAACTTCTGCTAGAGGAAATCGCATGCAACGCTGTGAGTCCTCCCATACTTAACGCCTTTTTCCTTCATGTCGAGCAACTCTGATGAGATGGACGTGGCCCGAGGAGCTGGTTCAAAGTTCGAACAAGAGACTACGGCCTCGGGTCACGACGAATCTTAAGGTCCTTTCGAGCCCGTACCACTTTACACTCCATCCTAGGCCCAAGGAGCCACAAGTCAGAGGGCCAAGAGCCGAGACAAGGGACCGAAGAGGGCCCTCATAGATCCTACAGGGCGGTCAAAGGCGGGCCCCAAAGGAGGCAGGTCGAAACCATTAGTCCATGGGGGATCGATTATGGTTGAGTCCCAGATGACCCAACTCCGCGAGGGCTATCAAATCCCCGACTCGATCTACATCCAAGCCCCTGCCCCCACAGACCAAGCAAGATCTCTGGCCAATGGGGAAATTGCTATCTTCATCGGTGCCCTTCAATGCGGGCTTCAATTCCCCATCCATTATTTCTTGTATGAACTAATAACACGACTGAAAATTGTGTCGGGGCAGTTGGTCCCGAACTTTTGGAGGACCCTCGCCTCCACTTTTGTCCTTTGGCATCAGACGAAAAATCAAGGGTTGACGCCTGACGAGTTTCTATTTTTGTATACAACCAAATTCGATAACACGAACAAGGCCTAGTGGTATTTCTTGGCTAGGCCTCCATACATCCCGAGTCGGGTGACCCAACTTCCTTCTTCCGATAAGGACTGAAAGGGGAAGTGGTTCTGGGCCTCGGGGGAAGAGAGGCCCCTGCCTTTGAGCTAGATAGACTGCGGGTTCGAGTCCCCACCAAGTTTGCCAACCCAGGTCGGGCTCTTCTTATAGTTGCACTGCATCCATAGTCCATTCTTCTATGCTTAAAATCATGCTTTGCTTTTGTTTACAGCTCAGCTGAAGGGGCCCCTGACCTTTAATAAGCGGCAGGTTGACCGAGTCCAAGTGATCCCTGCGGATCAGCGTTCTTGGTTTAATCTCATCAACCAGGAAAACTTGGTGTCATCCGATTTTTGTAGAATCCGGCCCACACCCTTTGCTTTGGGTAGGCGGAGTCACGATGTTCGAAGATAGGTACGCTGAGTTTCAATTATTCAATTATCTTGGTTGTTTTCTCTCTCTCTCTCTCTCTCTCTCTCTCTCTCTCTCTCTCTCTCTCTCTTTGAGTGGGAATGGAGACAGGCAGATCAAAGAGGAAGAAGCCACCGCGCCCTCCCATGGACGTCGTTCTTTCTTTCGAGACGAGGATGAAAGTGATGCTAAAAAAGAGGAAGATTTTCGAAGTCAATGCACTTCCCGTTGAAGCCAGGTCCTCTACCGGAGTTACTGTTATCGCAGTCCCGGCTAAAGCCGTGCCTACCATAGTCCCTTCTAAGGCTTCCCCTAAAATTGCTCCGACACCCGTCCTAGAAGCACGAGGTCCCAAGGTCCCTGTCAGAGTCGAGCCTATTATGATCTCGTCACCTTCTGCAAAGGAGCAAGCCCCCAAGGCTCCTCCTTCTGCAGTTGCAAGTCCTTCTGGGGCGGGGAGAGAAGTAATGGGGGAGACTCTTAGCATGGTCACTCCTGCACGATCTGCAGACCCCCACGCTACTGCTGAAGCCAACGCTCTTGCTCTTGTCGGGTATGCTACCACACCCGAGGTTGCTCCTCAAGCTTCTGCTGCTAGTGGAATCGGAGGAACTTCCTAGCCTACTCCAGAAACTCTACCTCCTATTTATCACATGATGCTATTGAAACCTTGGGTAGCTAAGCACGTACCAGAGGCATGGATAGGCGACACACTCTCCCGCCACCACATCAGTTTCATGAATGATTACATGACTTTCTGCTACTAGTTTCTACCAATGATGGTGGAGGTGAAGGAGAGGTTGAAGGAGATGGAGTGGCTCAAAGCAGAACATGCCAAATTTATGGTCGAGAAAGTAGAATAAGAAGCAGAGTGGGCCAAGTTTGTGGTAGAAAAGGCAGAATAAGAAGCAGAATGGGCCAAGTTTATGGTGGAGAAGGTAGAACAAGAGGCACGGAGGGCTGAGCTCGAAAATATGTTGGAGGTTTCAATTGTGGAGCAAGATGAGCTGAAGAAGGCAGTCACAGAGGGATAAGTGAGGGAACTTGTGCTCCAAGGTGAGGTCAACCAACTCCAAGCTCGCTTGGATGTGGCCGACCCCAAAGTCAGGCTTTTACACAGGGCTAATGAAGACCTGGAGTTCAGGGCCATAAAAGTTGAGTCGGGGCCTAAGGTGGCAAAAGAGAAGCTCGAGATGGAGCAATGGATGAGTGCGGACCAGTTGACACAACAACGAATTGTTCTTAAGTCCGCGACGTCTGCGGACAAGGCAACCTTACGAGCAGAGCTTGAGGCCCGAGCGGCCTCACAGGCTACTGCGGCTATGGCGAATATAAGGATTTAGCTGAGAGAGCCAAGGAGTTGGATAAAATGTATTACTTTGGCTATGATACTGGCTTCGATGCTTGTCTGGTTGAGGTTAGAAGGCTTTATCTGACCCTTAACTTTGATGCTCTCATGACAGACAATGCTGAGGGTGCCGAACTAGTTACAGCAGATGAGCCTGAGAATACTCCTCTCATCATCGAAATCGCCCCAGATGAGCCTGAGCATGCGCCTCCCGCCGCCGAAATTGCCCTAGACGCTCAGCCCCCCAGCTCGATAGCTAGTCCCTCTGCTTAGAGGGAATGAAACTTACATCGTTTTGTTTATTTTTTTAAAAAAATTATTTTACAATGTAGATCGATAATTTTCTAATGACAATTTTTTGATCAATGGCGATTACGGGCGGATGACTTGTATGTGTTGACTGTCGTGATGGTTCTTTGAGGTTAGTACTTTAAGGACCGACCCCTTAAGGGGTCAACCACTCCCCTCCCCACGAATAGCGTGCTTAGTCGCTTTCACAGATTTGTCGTTGCGTGATGGGTCGACCCTTTTCTCAGGAGATGGGGATGTCTACGAAAATTTTTCCTGCATACGAGGAGATCCCTTTGTTGATTTTCGTGGGTTTAACATCCTGACCCCTTCTTTAAGGGATCAGTCTGTTAAGTTAACATCCTGAAATAACTTTTTACGTTTGTAGATCACCCAAGTAGATGATGAAAAAGAGGAACTTTTATTCGAAGCCTTAAGAGGCTGGTAGCTTCTAGCGGTACATTTATTAAAGGCCTTCATTGGCCAGTAGATTCCTACTGATAGTAGATTTTCAGATGCTCGACATTCTAGGGGTGGGGGAGTGGACGTCCCTTGAGGTCTTCTAAGTGATAGGAGCCTGATTAGGTTGATTTGATCACACGGTAGGGCCCTTCCCAGTTAAGCACGAGTGTCCCAGTCCCCGGCTCTACCATATTTTGAAAGATGCGGTGGAGGACCAAGCCTCCTGGCCGGAACCGCCTTGTCTTAACCGTTGAGTTGTAAAATCGTGCCACTTCATGATGCCTAGCAGCAACTCAGAGTTGGGCAACGTCTCTAGCTTCTTCGAGCAAGTCGAGGTTTGCTGTGATCTGCTCTACATTTCAATTTTTTTAGTAATTTCTGACCCGAGCTGTTGAGGCCAATCTCCATTGGAACGATCGCCTCTGAGTCGTAAGACAACAAAAAGGGAGTCTCCCCAATAGACGATTGGGTCATGGTTCGGTAAGCCCAGAGTACAAATGGGCTAGAGCTCCTCAACCCAATTGCCTTTTACTTTCTCCAACTTCGTCTTGAGATGGTACTTGATGACTTTGTTTACGGCCTCCACTTGTCTGTTGGATTATGGGTGCCGAGATGAAGATTAAGCGTTCGAGATGCCGAGCCCCCTACACATGTTCTGGAACATGTCGTTGTCGAACTGCTTACCATTGTCAGAAACGATAGTGCGCGGGGTTCCGAATCGGCAGATGATGTTCTTTCAGACAAAATTGATCACCTTCTATTTGGTGATCTTAGTCATGAGTTCGGCCTCGGCCCACTTAGTGAAGTAATCAGCCAAAATAATAACATACTTCACTTATCCTTTCCCTATGGATAGAGGTCCGATGATGTCGATCCCCTATTGAGCGAACGACCACGACCCACTCATGGGGGTCAACTCTTCTGCAGGCTGCCTCGGTATTGCTACGAACCTCTGACATTTGTCGCACATTCGGAAGTAATCTTTTCAGTCCATTCAAATGGTCGGCCGGAAGTACCCCTGGCGTAGTATCTTCAAAGTTAAGGCTCGGCCACCTAAATGATAACCAGAGATGCCCTCGTAGATTTCTCATATTACGTAGTCCGTTTCCTCGGGTCAAAGACATCTGAGGTAGGGCTGTGAATATCTCTTCTTATATAAGACTCCTTCCAGGATAATATATTGGGCGGCTCTGATCTTCAGGCGTCAAGCTTCCAGTTTATCTTGGGGGACCTTATCAGATACAAAGTAGTCGTAGATTGAGTCCATCCAACTTGGCATAGTCTCGACCGGGTTGACCATCTCTCACTCCACTTGGTAGATGCTCGGGCTTTTCATGAATTCCAAGGGAATGATCTGAGGAATCTTTCTTTCGGTGGCCGAGGCTAACCTTGCGAAGGCGTCGGCCCAAGAATTCTTTGCCTTGGAATCTGGTTGATGGTGCAGCTCCAGAACCTTTCGATTAACTTCTGGGCTTTGGCCAGATAGGCCACCATCCTGGTTTCCTTAACTTCGTACTCGGTGGAAATATGGTGACCACAAGTTGGGAATCACATTGTACTTCAGGGCTCTGAACCCCAGACTAGCTGCCAGCCTGAGTCCTGTCAACAGAGCTTCATATTTTTCTTCGTTATTGGAGGCTCTGAAATCGATCCTGATGGCATATTGGATAGTTGTAGAGTCGGGTGCAACCAGGATGATTCCTGCCTCAGCTTGCTTGGCGTTGGAAGACCCATCGACATAAAGGACCCACCTCCACTCCAAGTCCAGATCCTTGGCAGGGGATGGAATTGGTGGGGTTGGTGAGGTGCTTCTGTTTTGACATCGTCACTCGGGATGGTGAATTCGGCTATGGACTCACCAACAGCCTGGCCCTTGATTGCAGTCCTTGGATGATATTAGATGTCAAACTCTCCGAGTTCTATCGCCCATTTTTTCAGCCGTCTCGAGACATCTGGTTTCTGAAGGACTTGCCTGAGGGGGAAGTCAGTCAAGACGACGATGTTGTGTGCTTGGAAGTACGGACGCAGCCTTCGTGCTGAGAAAACCAAGCTGAGCTTTAATTTTTCAATGCTCGGGTACCTGGTCTTGGCAGGTACCATTACTTTACTTACATAATAGACGGGATACTGTTTATTTCCTACTTCCCTGATGAGTGCCGAACTGACGGCCGAGGCCGAGACCGCTAGGTATAAGAGTAGGGGCTCGCCCTCTTCTGGTTTCGAAAGTAAGGGAGGTGAACCCAGGTATTGCTTCAGCTCCTAGAATGCCCTCTTGCATTCAGAGGTCCACTCAATTTTCTTATGACCTTTCAGTTACTGGAAAAAGGGGAGACACTTGTCGGTAGCTATGGAGATGAACCGTCTGAGTGCTACTATTCGACTAGTTAGACATTGGATTTCTTTCATTGTTTGAGGGGAGCTCATGTCGAGCAGCACTTTTATTTTTTTAGGATTTGCCTCGATGCCTCTCTGGCTAACTTGAAATTTAAGGAACTTGCCCAAGCCTACTTCGAAGACACATTTAGGCGGGTTCAGTTTCATGCGATACTCTTAAAACTTCGAAGTCTGAGAGATGGTTGGATGCTCTGATGCTCTTGATGAGCATGTCATTAACATAAACTTCCATTGTTTGACCAATCTGTTTGGCAAGCATTTGATTCATCAATCTCTGGTATGTCCCCCTAGCGTTCTTCAAGCCAAAAAGCATGATTCGGTAATAGTAGAGCCCTTTGTCGGTGACAAATGTAGTCTTTTACCTGTCTGGGGGATGCATCGGGATCTGATTGTACCCGAAATAGGCATTTAGGAAGGAGAGTTATTCGTGTCCAGCTATGCTATCCACCAACTGATTGATCCGAGGTAAGGGGAAACTATCCTTAGGACAGGACTTGTTCAGGTTCGAGTAATTGACACAGACTCGCCGCTTTCCGTTTGCTTTCTTCACCAGGACCACGTTGGCGATCTAGTCCGAATAATGTATTTCTTCGATGAAGCCGATGTTGAGGAGATTGGAAGCTTTATTAGCTATGACTGTATACCTTTCGGCATCGAACGCTCTTCTCTTCTGTTTTACTGGTTTATGGTTTGGATCCATGTTCAATCTGTGGACCATGACCTCGGGAGAGATACCTGGCATGTCCTCGTGGACCATGCGAAGACATCTCTGTACTGTTGTAAAAAATTTATCATCTGAGACCTCTACTCAGAATTCAGTGAAGACTCGAGTTGAACAGTTTTACTGGGATCGGCTTTTTCAAGTGGGACAGTCTCCAAGTCCTTAAGGGGATCTTCGTAGGATCGAGGACATTAACGATGAGGGCCTGTCTCACTGACCCTTTTCTTACAACTATTGTATAACATTTCTGAGCTTCACGTTGATCCCCTCAGAGGTATCCGACCCCACCTTCGGTGAAAAACTTCATCATCAAGTGATATGTGGATATAACCGCCCTCATCGCATTTAGGGAAGGTCGGCTCAGAATAACATTATGCACCGATGACACATTGACAACTAAGAAATCCACTAGAAGTATGACCTAGTGTTGTCCTTCTCCCGCTGTTACAAGGAGGGAGATGGCTCCCTAGGAGATTACCTTATCCCTGGTAAAGCCGTGTAAAGGGGTCTTCACGGGTCGGAGGCATGATCTGTCGATACCTCGAAGTAAATGACGTCGGACGAGCTCCCCATGTCAACTAAGATACGGAAGACCTTATGGTTAGCTATGGTCATATCCACCATGAGGACATCATCGTGTGGATGCTAGATTCCGCATGCATCATCCTCTATAAAAATCAGGCTGCAGGGGCTGACATAGAGCTCTTTCCTCCGTCTTTCAGCCAGGTGGACATAGTGTTTAGGGTAGAAACTCCGAGGGTGGACTTTGCGAGTCCTGTTCGAGTCGCCTCCATCAGATGTACCACCATAGATGGTTTGGATTTTAGCAAGCTCTTCCACAGTTTTGCTCGGTCGTTCTTCTTTCCGATCCAACCTCTCCTCTTTGGTGTACCGACGCAAATGACTCTTGCGAATGAGGGTCTCGATTTCATTCTTGAGTCCACACAGTCGCTTGTGTTGTGACTGTGGTCATGGTGGAATCAGCAGTACTTGCGCTTATCCCAGTTCTCTGCGTCGGTCTTCATGCAGACAGGCCAATTCAGGAGTCTCTGACCCCTAATATCCAACAGTATCTGCTTAGTAAAGGTGTTGAGAGGAGTGTAAGAATGAAATTTACCCTCGAATCTTCGGCTTGGCCAGCGATCTCTAAGGGCCTAGTCATCAGGTTTTTTGTTAGATAATTGAGGTTCTTCATTCCTTGCCCTTTTTTTTTCCTTTGATGACATTTCGGCTACTTGAATGTTCCTGGGGAGTTAGAGAATTCTTTGGCATTGGTGTACTTCTGAGCCCTGTTGAAAAGTTTGGCCAAGGTGGTTGGTGGATTCTTCTCGATTGAGAATGTAAATTTTCCCTCTTTGAGTCCGCTGAACATGGCCGATAGGACCATCTTATCATTATAATCTTCTACTAACAATGCCTCCTCGTTGAAGCGGGTAATTTAGTCCTTCAGTGGCTCATTGTTTCCCTACTTGAGGGTAAATAGTTGGGTAGTCGGCTTTCAACTCTTCTTACCAGAGATAAAATGGATAAGGAACAATCTGCTGAGCTCTACGAAGGAGCTGATCGATTTTGGTTTGAGTTGTCAATACCAACTCTGAGCGGATCCAGAGAGGGTTATCGAGAAGGCTCGGCACATCATGGCATCCGTAGCCGACTGTATTTATATCCATGAATGATATGATTCCACATGCTCTGAAGGGTCTTCGGATCCAGAGAACTAGATGACGGGAGGCATCCTGAACATTGAATGAATGGAGTGGATCTGTCAAAACCATCTCTGCAGGCCCCAAACTTGGTGCGTGTTCATGACCCATGAATGCACTTACTGTGCACTGAGTCGAGGGACTCGGACGTTGGACTCAAGTTCTCTCAAAAAGGGAGAGATTTTTCTCTCTTTCTTCCTTGTTTCCTACCAATGATGGATGTCGTCCGTTCGTTTGAAAAGTGGGCCACCCTCTTCACTTAGATGGGTGATCTGAACCGTCCATTGATTTCACCTGATGGAGTTGACCAAACACCCCATCATTCCTGCATGAAGTTGCACCTATGTATGTACACAAACTTTAGTGTAAAAGGAGTTGCGTGTGTTGCTTGTTTCCAAAAATGGAAAACCTCTTCTGTGTGCAAATGACGATCCGCAAAAGGCAGTATTCCCCTATCTCAGCCACATGATGAGATGCATCCTAGCCCTCCATTCAAATCTCATGGGTTAGGAAGGAAAAAGAAAAAAAAGAGAAATAAGAAACGAGAGGAAGAAGAAGATAGAGGAGAGGGAGAGAGAGGGGTCGGTGGCTAATGCACCAACCCGACTCAGTCAAGTCCAGTGTGACTCAGACGTTGGCTGGTCCAAGAGTTATTATTGAGTTTGGGTCCTACCTGGTTGTGAGAAAGCAAAAGAAGAAGGGAGAGAGAGAGGAAGAGAAATGAGGGAGAGACAGGGAGCTGTTACTGTTGTTGCACTAAGCTTGGCTGATCCAGTAGTTGAGTTTGGGCCGAGTCGCACGTCGAGTCAGGGGTTGAGTCTGATGCGTCGAGTACCTGCGATAAAAAAATTTTTATCATCAATAATTAGGTCGTTGCTGGAAAAGAAGCGCTGCTTCTGTCAGGTAATGGGAATGATCTGGGTTTTAGCTTCCTTGCTATATCAACTCGGTAAGTTGCTGAGTTAGTTCGTTTGGAACCCAACTTGTCATTTGCTCTTTAATCCGTGATTCACTAGCCACTAGGGCAATGAATAATCTCTCAAAAAGTTGTTAGAATGCAACAATTTGTTATCAGCTTGTTAAGGCTACACGTCAGTTAGATTTAATCAGATTATGTTTGTAACTGGTCGACACAACACCCACTGATGGAATTTGGATTGAACCTTGTTCTATCTAATCTGAATTCGGTCAATTGGTCACCATGGGTTCATGACGAGTGGTTGCAGTGCAAGTTGCGTAGCTAAGATGGTAGGATGTTTAGACCTTTACTAGGTTGACTTAGTGAAACTTTGTTGTTTGATTTTGGTATCTAAATATGATTTTTGTGTTTTCTTTTTATAGCACCTTATCCTCCATTGGGTCATGACCATGCGGAGATCGGGTCATGTTGAATCATCTAGGGTTGAAACTAATTTCCATTATAGTGAGACACACAATTAGGGAATTCGAGTTCCAAAACTTCTCATCTCTTTTGAGTGTATTCGGATTAGGGTATTCAATTTCGAGCGATTCGACGTATAGGTGAGGAGTCACCCTTTGAGCTTCCGACTTAAATTTGTCATTCTGGACATAGATAATGCTTTGATTCTTTCATTTAGTATCTCTTATGTTACTTGATTGAGTTACTTATCTTACCATGTGAATATGTTATTCTGTCGTGCAATTGATTCATGTGTTAGTTAATGGATATGTCTCTTTAATTTTAGTAAGTATAAATGATTTGATGTTCACATGATATTTCCAGTTGTACAACCTGCTAATTAATTAGATGTTTACTACATACGATTATTTGATGGATTGAATGGAACTTGTTGTAGACTTACCATCTTGCAGAATATATTTGACCTACACGGCTTTGATCACATATTTTCCTTATGTGGCTTAGATCATATATTCGACCTACGTAGTTTTGATTACATATTTGCCCTACGCGGCTTGAATAGCATATCTGCCCTTCATGGCTTTGATAAAATATTGGTGCCCTTTGTAGCTTTGTTAGTTATATTTGTATAAACTTGTTGATTTTCAGGTCATTATGCAGAGTTCATACGATTTCTAAATGACGCCGGAGTTCCTATATTAATTCTCTCATCATCTTACGGTGTTCAGTTGTATTGTGATTTTCGGGTGGAACTGAAGTTCACGTATCAAATTTCTAACCATCTTGTGGTGTTCACATACAATATGATTTTTAGGTGAAGTAGAGGTTTGAATGTAGTCATTTTACGGTGTTCAGTCATATTGTGATTTTTGAGTGGAGCTGAACTTCACTTATCGATTTTCTAGCCATCTTATGGTGTCTACATACGATATGATTTTCAGGTGGTCTAGAGATTTAAATGTAGATTTTCTAATCTTGAGGTGTTCATTCATATTATGATTTTCGAGTAGCGCTGAAGTTCGTTTATCGATTTTCTAGTCATCTTGCAGTGTGCACGTACAATATGATTTTCGAGTGTAATAGATGGATGTATGCTAATTATTTCACTATTTGGATATATTCATTTGTATTTACATTTTCCTAGTAATGAAATTATGTTGATTGACTTCATCTCTGAGTTTAATATATATCTTCTCATGTTTTATAATTTATACTGGATTATAAATGATGAGTGTGTTATCTTAGAAGGTACTCCTCATTGCGATAGTAATTGATGCTATAAAAACATAACAGTTGATGCAGGTGTAGAGCGAGCCGATGTTATTCATTTGGTTTTTAAAGCAAATCGAGCAGCTGAGGAGCTAGATGAAGTTCTTGTGGCCTATATTGAGCTCCATTACTAAATGATAGATTTCTATTTTTGTTTAATGAAATTTGTTATTTGGGGTTGTATAAGTCCTATATGGGCACTATATTTTGGATTCTTGTGGTAATGAAATGTTTTTATACAAGATATAGTTTACTCCGCCAATATTTGCCGCTAACTCTGATTAATGATAAGAATGTTTAAATTTAGACTAAAATTTTAGAGTTTAACACTGCGAGTTTTGAAAAATGAGTAGTATACTCGGGTTTCGAAAATGGGGGCGTTACACTGTAACTTTTTTATCGTTATCTTATTTATAGAGTTTTGAGGCAGTAGTTAGAGAAAGATTTTCGTAACTACTTTTTATATCTGTTGATGTGAAAATAACTATCTAGGTTTGAAAATAGTTGTGGCTTATTATACAACGCCACGTATGCTAATTGTTTATCGTGAGCAGGCCATTGGTTGCGGCGTACACGTCTTGTACCTATTACGTAGATGATAATTTTTCTTATATTGCCACATATTGGAGATTATTATCTATTTTTCCGTATAAACATGTGTAGTGTATCATGGCATTGTTGTTACTTTGCTCCTTAAGCGGTTTCAGCCATTCAATCCTTGTTTTTTGTCATTACGCCATTCTAGTGAGTGGTTGGTTCTGCCATGTGGATGAAATACATGACATATGTCGTATGCCAATAGTCAACTAGGCTTATTCTTTTTGCACTATTTATGACCTTTTATATTATGATCATTCGCTTATTAAGATAATTGAAGTAATTTTTCGTTTCTTTTATTGAGATCTTATTGTCACGTGATGTTGTTTGAGCCAATAGATCTGATACAATTAAATCAAGCTGAAACACAATTTTAACAAATAAGGCATAGGTCTTTTTCATCACACGTGGATGAGCCATGCCCGAAAAACATTTAAAACAAAAGATGAGTTTTTCGCCTTTTTAGGTGGACTACTGCAATATTTCTCTTTACAATAGTTACTTTAGGCCACAAGTGAAAAGGTCAGGATCTTCCCATCTAGAAGACTTTTGGAGCCCAGTCAATCCCCAATGCAGTCAAAAAAGACGATACAACCTTACTCGTGTGACCAACGGTTTTTGAAACCGACAGGTGATGCTGAAACCCGTATTGATAGTTACATTTGTGGCAGCAACGGTTGCAGTAACACCTACATTAGGACTTCAGTAGAGTGACTAGAAATGTGATCTAGCTGAGTTGGATGGAGACAGATCTCATCGTTCCCTTTTTTCAACTCTAGCTTACTATTTCGTCACACAGGGCCGGTTTGGATATCACCAAATAATTTATTTTTCTTTTTACTTACAGCACTAGATAAGTAATTTATTTCAAATAAGTAAGTTTGATTTATAATTAGTTTTTCTTTATAACTTTTCTATTTTTCATAGGTTGCTGAAGATAGGCATATGAAAGATGGAGAAGCTAAAAATTACATTGTTTACCAAACATATTTATCTTCTTAACAAGTAGAAACTAAGATAAGTTACTTATGACATAAGTAACTTATCTTAAGCGACTCACGATCCGAATGCCCAAAGTGACTTGCGATCCGAATGCCCAAAGTGTGATGGATAATATGCAAGCACTTAAAAATTGTACATATGGCATTCGAGTGTACAATTAAACTGCCAAATTATAACACTTACGATAGATGTATTATGGACCAAAAATAAGCTAATTTGGTCATCTGCCTATCTTATTCATCAGCATTTATCAAATGGTTAAAATTGAAAAATATCCAATAATACTATTTTCATAAACAAGTGTCCTGCAATCAGAAGTTATGATTGTTCAACCAATCTAATCTTGAGAATGTGACTGGGTAGCAGTGAAGTGGTCCGCACAATCTAGTCTGTTTTATTTTGAGTTAGTATGTGCCACGGTACCATTTTTTAGTGCCTGTGTATCAAGTATCATATGCAGCCTAAGTATTATATAATTCTTGGGCATAATCGAACAGGCAGCTGGCCAACGAAGATCACAAAACACTTGCAATGTGAAATTGCAAGGTCCACAGGCATTCTTAAAGAAAGAGAGAAACTTCAGTGTTTTGGCAGAGTGGGACGGATGACGAGAATGAGGATTGAGTACTACCACCACCCATTCCAGCTCACCGTGATGTATGGGTTTTATCCACACCGTACATCCAGTTGGCCATATTAATATAGGGCATAAGCACAAAAATGAGGTAGATACAAGGATTAAGTGGACCACCTGGTGGGGATTAAACACTTACCATTGGAAACTCCTTGGGGGCCACAGGTTTTGGATCAAGCTGATATTTGTGTTTTCACTTCATCCAGGTCCATGTGACCTTAGGAATAGGTCGGAAAGGCAATTGACCATTAAGGTGAATCGTAGGAAGATTTCAATGGGGGGTGTCCTTATCATTGGTACTTCCTGTAGTGTGGCCCACTTAAATCTTGGATGTGCATCATTTTTTGTTTTATACCCTAAAATAATGTGGCAAAGTGGATGGACGGCACAGATAAAACCCATACATCATAGTGACTACTCTAAGACCCGATGGGTGGGGTAGAACCCAAACCATGCTTGATGGATGATACTAAGGCACTTAAATGTTACTTACAAATTAATATCAGGTTGGGTGTATCATGAATTAAAAACTGACTTATTTGGGTATCCCACTGTCAAATTGGTAGACATCTATTGAACCATTAAAAAAAAACTCTTCAATAGTTTTCTTTGAAGAAAATGCATCCTAGGATTGTTCAAACAATCTAATTTTGGTTCCACAATTTTGTTAGTTTAAATTCAAGAACATATCAACACTTACATTTTCAAGCGCCTGCACATCAACCATCACAAAAATCAGTGCATTAAATAACTCCCTTAAATAAACAAAACCCAACCCAACTTCAAATTTTCAAGGGAAAAAAAAATCATAAATAAAAAAATTCTCCAAAAAACCAAACATCTATAAAATAAATGAAATGTGTGAACTAAAATGCAAAAAATTAAATTAAATAAAAAAAATTACACAAATTCCAAAGAATCAATTTATACTCGCCGTCTACTCACCGGCGCCACCGATCAAATCCTTAAAAATAAAATAAAATAAAATAAAATAAAATCCTACTTTAATTTCCTAAAAATAATAATCATCAAGATAGCGGATGGGTCTTTTATCGAAATGAAATGACCTTACTTTTTTTTTCTTTTTTTTTTTCTTCCTTTTCTTCGAAAATGAAAATTCAAGGAGTATAATCGTTTTCAAGAGCCGGCAAAGTCCTCATCGCCGGCGCTGTCGGAGCTCTAAAATGCCCCACCATAGAAACCTCCAAAGCTTCTTCTTCATAAGCTCTCCTCTCCATCTCCGCTATCTTCGTCTTCTTCTTCATTTTCACAAGCGCAACACAAAGCAATCCAAGAAGCATTGCCACCAAAATCCCACCGATGGAGCTTCCGACAACAACCTTCCACTTACTAATCTCCCCATCGCCGCCGCTACGGCCCACCTTCCCCGGCCACTCTGGCATGTTCTTAATCACCATTCCATAATGTCCTTGTCCGAATCCATAACAAACGCCAGCCGTTGATTGGCTCTGATTATACACACTAACGCTACCGTCAGGACCGAAGTAAGCACACAACGGTCGTGAATTCTCTGGTGGAGGGCCTGCCACGTTAGAGAAATCAACGGTCATTGGCTTCTCCATGAAAATTTCAATACCCGACGGATCCGTTAGATTATCAGCATCGTAAGCGAAAATGCCGAGGACGGGAGAGATGAGGTGGAAATCGGAGGTGGTTTTCGTGCTCTTGTAGTAAACAGAGGACCAGTTCCCCCAATGCTGCTGGACTATGATAAGTCGCTCCACGTAGGGGCGCACGTTAGTGCCAGGCGCGAGGCGGAACTGCTGAATTCGTGCACCGTACCTGTGGAGGCTGCCGCTGCGGTAGCGGATTGTGTGGGCCCGGATACCGGAGAGGTTGTGGGGGAGGGGGATTGTGTAGAGGAAGGCGGTTTTTGGGTGGTTGGTGTAGCACCGGAAAGCGTAGTCTCGCATGAGGTGGTCGAGGTGGTGGTGTTGGGCGGTGAGGGAGAAGAGAAGGGAGGAGGTGGTGGTGATTATAAGGAGGAGAGAGAGGGAGCTGAAACCCATGACAGAGAGGGGTTGTGGGGAACATGAAAAGGAGAGCTTGGGTTCTTCTACAAGTGTTCTTTTTTCTTTTTTGGGGCAGTCTTGAGAGATCTGGATCGTTGTTTTGATGGGCTTTGAAATGGGCGGTGGATGATTTAGAAATAGCTTGTATTGCTGTGTTTTATATGTTTTGATCATCTATTTCTGGGTGATTGATTGAAGGGTTTTGATTGTATAGAATGAGAGATTTTTGGGAGGTTTTACATTCATGGTAGGGATTATCATATGGACGGTGTGGATTACTGATCAGTGGGGCCAGTTTTAAGGATCGGAGTATGCGTGATCATATCACTATTCACAGATTGGTGTACTGTAGTTTCCCGGTTGGGAGGTGAAAAGAAAGGAAAGCTGCGATTTCGTTTGCTAAGATGAGATGGGAGTATATAGGGACATGGGTACCATGCACTGCGAGAGCATGGGTTATCATGACCCTGCATATATCCCATCTATGGGTTTCCCGCATGTATTTCAATTCACACGACTCACACGTACCATATACCGGCCTAAACTGAAAATTAAAGGGGTAATTGCCGTCGATTTATTGCTAATCAAATGAATGGTCAAGATGACAAAGGGTTAACGGTTGAAGAAAAAGCTCGCTCAAGGTGGTGTCAAAATCAAGGATATTTTGGATTATACTGCTTGAGAAGTGGGTCCCATGATTCTGACGGTTGAGAAGGAGGTACATGCATGCCACGTTGGCGTTTATGCATGCATGTGCACGGTTAACAATTAATCTGGCAAGGTATTGTATAATATTGGTTTTTAGAATAAAAGTTCGGTGGAGTAGTAACCCGAAGGAAAGAATGGGAATAGGGGGAAGTAAACACTTGCGTGTTTAGGCTGACAGTTGGACGAGAGGCTGCCTAAAAAAGGTTCCGTGGGCCTACCATGTGTGTGTATATATATATATATATATATATATATATATATATATTGTATCCATATTCTCCATCCATTTGTAGAGATCATTTTAAGACTGTGGATTACGTGTGAAAGGCTTTGGCAAGAAATTCCTACACGGGGATGTTAGGTAGGACCACTCCTGATGTTGGTAATAAATTTATTCTATTCATTTATTGTTATTTTAAGACATGAGACCAACAATAAGGTGGATACAAAACTAAAGCGGACCTCACAAGAGGTATACTTGGGAAAGAGTTTCCAATTTTTTAAAACCTTCCTAGGTTTCCCTTGGTGCTTATATGTCATCCCATCCAAACCCTTTATATGGCTATTTACACTAGGATGAAGTGAAAACACTGGAAACTTGGCACAATATGAAACTTTGTGGCCACATAAATGTCTCAAATGGTGGTCAAAAAATACTAACTATTTTCTCTTGTGCAGCCCAGTTAAGTTCTGGATCATCTAATTTTGTATAGCATATTTTAAAATGAGCTCTTAAAACAGATGAATGATATGGATTTCTCACAAATATTATAGTAGACCCTACCTAGTATCCTAGTGTAGGAACTATGGAGAGGCTTTGGTTGACAGAATGAGTCGGATGCAAAGCTCAAGTGAACCATCACAAAAAAGAATGGGGATTGAACCATTACTATTAAAAACCTGTTAAGGGCCATAATAGTTTTTTGATCAAGTTGATATTTTTGTTATTCCTTTCCCATGTCTTTGTGAATTTATAAACAAGTTGAATACCAAATAAACATCATGATGGGCCTTAAAAAGTTGTCAGTCGTCACCATCCTCACTATTTTATGTGATAGGGTGCACTTGAGCTTTGGATTTGCCTCATTCTTTGATTAATGTCCGAAAATGGTTTCCCTAGGTGAATGGAAAGTACGAACACAATACATACATCATGCTGGGCCACATAACTTGATGATATCACTCGAATATCATATTGCTACTGAAGCTGTCAGTACCTAATCCGCGTCCCCTCTATCTTGCCTATAAAATTACCATTGTATGCCCACCTTTTATCCAGCATCTTTTATGATAGATTTAAAACTTATCTTTCCAACTTAGACCTTTATGCACGGATAGAGCATTTCAGCACTAAAATGCATTTAATGCTCTGAAATGCTCATGCTTACGCTACCTATAGCTACAGTTAGAGTGCGTAGCAATAGTTCTACGGAAAAGTAAAACCACTTGGAAAAGCAGGGGTATTTTCATCCTCAAATGCTCTTTCCATGCGTGCAAGGTCTAAGTTGAAAAGGTAAGTTTTGTATTCTTCATAAAAGACACTGGATAAAAGGTGGGATTTACCGTGGTAATTTTCTCCTGCACTTGCCTTCTTCCGTTAAGTAAAGCTTATATACTCTGCTAGAGTGTGATGGATGATACGCAGGCATTTAGAAATTGGACATATAGAATATATTTATTAAATATTGAACTGTTCAAGTTATGGGTCTCGTTTTAGATTTATTAGGAACCAAATTTCAACACTTATTTGACCATCCAACTATCAGACTGGTGGACAAATATTGAACGGTTAAGAAAGAAAAATATCCAATGGTCTTATTTTAACAAACATGTGGTCCACGAATCGGAGGTTAGAATTTTTCAACGAGTCAAAATCTGGGCATTTTACTCGGTGACAATAAATTTTCAACAAGTATAAGATCTGAATGCCTGACTATCAAGTCTCATGCGGAGCCGGAGTATCAAATAACTCGCCTCTTAGTTTACTAGCCCACACGGGTTATGTGTGTGGAGGACCCTCACAACAATCAGACTGATTTTAATGGTTAAAAGTTGTTAATTTTTGGGCCATGATAAACCCATATGGACCCACTATTTGGACGGTCTGGATCGACGTTCATGAATCTACGGTGGATGTTTGTAATAGTATGATTGCTCATGCACTCCCATCAGTTGGTAGGAGGACAATGATCATGACCAGAGTTGATCCCGTGGTCTAACTGTACGGAATCCTTCCTATGCACATACTTGGATTTGGACTTTTTCGCATCCACATCACCTATCTTGACCGTCCATTAAATCTACTTCGCTTCTCTTCAACTATCATGGAAAAATGGAGCAAAGATCTTGTCTTATCCCTTATTAATGATCTTGTCCATCCATTTTTGTATGCCATTAACTGAGCGGATTGGATCATCTAATTTTATGGTTTTTTAAGGAAGCCTACGAAGAGTGGACTGAACCTAATGGACGGTCCAGATGGGTGGTCTGCACACTAACGAATCCAAATGCAGCTATGTGCATGGGAAGGTTCCATGCACTCAGGCCAGTCGCTTATCTTCGATAATGATAAGAGCACGAGAAAGGATGCCTTTAATCAAAAGCTAGCATGCTTAGAAAATGGAATAACAAAAAGGCCCATGTCCTCTAAAGGTGGACACTATGTTTGATGACATGTTCGCCACTCATCTACTTTTTGGGTCACATGCTGGTCCATTTTTACGGAATTGATTTGGGTGAGGGCCCACCTAGTGGGCTATCTTCTCTCTTAGGAGGTGGTTGGTGCTCTATGGGCCCCACCATGATGTATGTATTTTATCCATGCCGTCCATCTATTTTTATAGATTCTTTTAGAGAAATTTATGATTGTGGACTGCACCTTTTATCCATTGGATATTCATGAAGCAAAACAAACTTAACATATGAACTTAGGCCCGTCCGTACGGACAACAAATTTGAGGACAAAAATACCCCTGCTTTTTAAAGTAGATTGGAGGCGGCCCTCTATGGTTACGAATTATAATCGTAGCCATTGCGGCCTGCCAAGGCAGGATCGCCGAACCGGCGGCAGTGCCGCGGTAGTCTATATAGTCTGTTGAAACATCCCGGATTTTTGCTGCTTAGATTTTTAAAAATCTTTAAATTTTTTTTTTTATAATAAACTTATATTGTCACTTACTAACCATTAGCACTCAATGCTAGCTTATACATGAGTGATTGTAACGTCCCGTCCAACCAGCACAGTGTCTTGGGTCGTCCACATATGATTTACCGTAGAGCCATTCATTTAAACCACTCGTGGTGGGGTACCACGAGTTAATTAACTTAGATTTATCCCATTAGAGTAGACCAGTCTGGTCATGACCGGACCAAGTGTGGCACGCCAAGCCAGATGACCTATTTACACTTAGCAACAGCCCGTGCAGGCCACACAGCGACGCAGGAAGGTCGAAAAATTACAAAACTTTAGGAAACACTAGATCTCACTGGGCTTCAAGTCCATCGCGGACCTCAGACCCAGTGGACACCAAGAACTGGGATCTGACACTGGCCAAATGCACCCCACCAATGCCAGAATTTGAATCTGGCACTTACAAATAAAATCGAGACTCCGGGCTTTTCAGCCGTCATATTTCTTCTAAATTTACGGTGAAGGTTTAATGTGCGGGCCTACGCACGTTAACAAAACCTGGGCCCCGATAGTGGCACGGTAACCGTTGATCGCACATCAAATCTGTACGATCATACTAAATATCCGATCGACCCCAAAATTTGTATGATCCTTCATCTGACCATGAACTACCTACCGTATAAATTTTATGGCCAGGGGACCACCAGAACTGTCCCAACGACCGGAATGGACGCTAAAGGGCCATTTGAAGATCGGGATCGCTTACTCAGATCCCATATCCGTTCATCCAATTGTTTTCAAATTTTATATGGCCCCTCATTAGGTCATGAGACACGTGCACACCAAATTTGGTGGCCACAGGAGTGTTGGGGCCACCACAACAATAATAGTAGCTCTAAGAGGCTATTTTGGAAATTCATTAAAACCTAAGGCCAAGGGGCCCAACTCTAGGAAAATAAACCCTAGCTATCTCATACACTCCTCATTTCTCAATCTATCTCTCTCTCTCTCTCCCTCATAACTTCCCTCTTTACTACAACAAACCCTCCCTCATTACTCCACCATCCTCTAACAATCAAAGCCCCTTCTTCATTACTTCCATCTCCAACAACCCATCTCTTCCTCTTAGCTCTCACCGTTCTCCAACGATTGAGAAGTGTAAGAGGGAGGAAAGGAGCAAGAAGAGAGTCAAGGTGGACTCCAAATTCATGTGGGGCCCAAGAGCATCAACCCCATCAACACCTTATCATCTTTCAAGGGAAACCCATCATCAAAACTCTAAGAAACGTCCGCCGGTCTCCTAGGTAAGATCCTTCATCTCTTTCTTCTTGAATCCCATGATCTAAGGAGGGATTTACACAAGATTCTAACATGCAATTGCATGCTCTAGGGATTCCGGCCGTCCGGCCCCCAAATCCGAGCTTTCCTAAGTCGGTTCGAGACTCCAACGACCCCATAGGTGCGGACTATTGCTCTTAGGTAGCCTAGCACCAATTTTAGTATGTGTTTAATGATTTTGGTTGTTTGGATGCTATGTTAGGAGAATCTAGAGAAATCCTAGGACTTGCATGTTTGTAGAATTGTATGTTTGGCTCTCATATGATGTTGTTCTTGCCCCTCACATGACTTTGTGTATGAACAATTGCATGCTCATGCCTTGTTTGATTTTCTCATATGATTTACCCTATAACATGTATGATTCATTAATTTTTATGTATTTCGGTTCTAAGGGAGGTAGGAAGTGCTTAACTTCCTTATCCACCCACACAACACACACACACCTTGTTCATGATATTGTTAGTTTTACATGTTATTAGAAATTTAAAATTTTATGTTGAAAAGTATGAGAACATGGTGTTATTTATGTTAGATGATGCATTGATAGTTGACATGTTCTGAATCACCTCCCAAACCCTTGGGTTAGTCAGTAATTCGAGGAGAGCGAAGGCGGCCCCATTGGTAGGACCGCCTCAAGGCTAAACCCATGTATTTGGGCGAGTGCGTGTGGGCGACAGTAGTTAGACTACATGGGTTGCTTGCACCCGATGCCGTTCCGCCACGTACTGGCCTGACTCTTGCGGTTTAATCTACTGTCTGACCAACCATGTTTGTTAACCCTCTATGCTCACTTTTGTATGGAACCCGAATCACCCTACAACCATTGCAGCCCATTATTAACTCACTGAAAATTGGTCCACAGCCTTGTGAGCCGGGCATGGTGGAATGGGACACTGTGTCCGAGCTGTCGGCCTACGCTGGGGTGCCGCGCCTCCCTGTAGTGACCGCAAGCGATTCCTTTCTCTTGGCACTCCTCATGTGCTTAAAGTCGGGGATGAAGAACCTGATGGGATCACGGACCACGAGGTCTTGGCCTCACGCATTGGGGGGTCTTAGCCTCGCAAACAGCTTAAGGCATTGATATGTAGGGTGCATCAGATTCTCAAACCTACTGGATGAATGGACTTAACTAACAACTCGGCTAACACGATCGCATTACATCGCATTAGTTAGGGTGGTGACTCGGAAGTCGAGGTCGTAATGAGGGAGTGCTGACATACGCGATCGTTAGATGGAGTCGCTCGAGGGAGTGTTGTGGCGAGGGCATGCATCATATCATTCTACATGCATGCATTTTAAATAAGAGTTGCTAGGCATTGTTGATTATCTGTTTTTCATTAAATTCATATTATAATTGATGCCTGTTGTAACTTAAGACTAATAGCACCCACTAAGTTGATCACTCACTCCCACTCTGGGACGGTGTTTTAAAACACCACCCAGATTCTTCAGTAGTTGCAGGTTGTGTTGAGCTCGATGAGCCGTGCGGCGCAAGCTTAAGCGAGAAGGGCGAGTTCTCCTACTTTCAGTTGATGGACGACTCCCCATTAGCTTGATCAGGCAGGATTTGGATCGCTGAGTTGCGGACTCAGCTTTATTCTTTGGGGTCATAGTATGCTTTTGTTTATTTTTGTTGGGCAACGCCTTGTGCGACCCTTCTACATTTTTAGACCTATATATATGCGTGATATCTTTCATTTCAGTAGACTTGTGTGGTTGTGTTTCATGCTCCAAGTAATTTCAGGCTGCGCGTTTAAACTTGATTAAATCTTAAAACCATAAAATTAATGATAAGTGACACTCGGGAGATTTTTCGGGGCGTTACAAATGGTATCGGAGCATGGTTTGGAATTAATTGGGCCATGGGTCATGAGCTCACTATCGCGTCCGCTGACTTGAAAGGTTATGTATTAGATGACGCAACAGAGACTTACAACGCTAAGAACCGTCTCAGACCCCGAACCAACAACTTTAGACGAAAGGAAAGACTTGCAAGGGGTTAGGAATGGGTAGCGAGATAGGGGGATCCGAGAGTCTTAAGCTGATGGCAGAATTCGATTCGATTGACTAGGAGGTTTAGCTCATTAGTTCACTAGATTCCTAAGGCCCATGGGGCCAACTGAAATAGGGGGGATTAGGGTGGAATGAATGTTGGATTAATGACTAATGTGAGTGTAAAGTATTATCCATGGGATGAGCGCATCCCATGTACTAGGATGCTGGTTGGATTGCATCCAACTAAAGGTAGATTTCAAGTTTTCTTCTAAGATTTAATTGGAAGGCTCGTCATCATGAGCCTGCCTCCCAACACCAGGCTCATCTAGCAAAGCCAAGGGAGTCAAATTTAGAATCTCATCCCACACTTATTCTAGACATGTCATTCCCAACCGTGAGTGAGATTAGCATGGTAATCCTGGCTCGTACAGTTTAATGCCACTAGCCGAGCAAGTTAAGGATCAAAATTCTTTTTTTGAATGTATCTTATTAAGATATTCACCGGTCCCCGCACTATTCTTGAACCTCACCCGTATATTGTTAGAATCAAGCCATATACTGAATGATTGGACAATAGGAGCTGGTAATCATAAATGGGCGATGAGACTTCCTAGAAATTAGGATTTGGTAGTAAGAGGGAGTAGTGACGCTAGGGAATGAATCCACGGGCCTCACAGTACTTCAGTCTAAGATAGGAGCAAACTGGAATGGAAAGATTAGACTATCAAAAACTCATTGTCCTAGGTTAAATGAGTTAATTTCGGGTTGGAATGGAAAATTCTGACTCAATTTGGGATAAGGCCTCAAGGGTGAATGAAAATTTACTAAGGATATTAGAAATGAGAAAAATGAGATTTTCACCTCTAACCAAGAAGAATCTCGATAAATGGATAGGCCCATTGCGTAGACCAGCTTCTCCTACCCCAAAATCATATATGGCATGTCCCGGGGGGCCTTACCGGTGCCCGAAAAACATCAAATGAAGTTGGCCCCGCCCACAGTACAGAGGCCCGGTGGGACCCCGCCCGCACGCCCCGCCCGGGTGTCCAGAATACCTGCGGGACCCTGCCCGACCGGCGTGGCCCCCGCCCAGCTCTTCAGAGCGTCCGCGAGACCCCGCCTACTCGGGGTGGCCCCCGCCCAGCTCTCCAGAGAGTCCGCGGGACCCCGCCCGCTCGGCGTGGCCCCCGCCCATTCGTCCAATGACTCCGTGGGACCCCGCCCGACTTCTTAAATGAGGGGTTCCCTCCTTCCTTGCTTTGCAAACATGTGTGGGGTCCACTCTCTTTGTTGATTGGGACTAGTTAGAGTCCACAAAACCCATTCCTACCCCTCACATTGCACCCCACCCCTTTCTACCCTTAGAAATCTCTTCCTACCTCATTTTCAAAAACATCTTCTCCTTCTTCATATCTTCCTTCTCCTCTAACCCATCTTACTCAACCTTTCTCCACAACCCAATCTCACACTTCATTCTCAAAGCCTTTTCAAAAAAATAAAATAATAATAAATAAATAAATAAATAAATAAAATCCATTCCTCAACTCATATTCATTCTCAACTTCCATTCTCCCAACTCCTTCAACAAACCCATCCTCTTCTCAAAACCCACCTTCATTCCATCACATTTCCCATCTCCTTCACCTTTACATTTCTCACTCCAACATCCTCACTCTCATTTCTTCAAACCCATCTTCTTCTACTCCACCAAACTCCCTTACAATCCCTCCTTCATTTCCAAAACCCACAATATATCCATACAAGTTCATTCACCCATTCTTTTCAAAACTCATTCCACCCTCATTACCCAAAACCCATTCTCCAAATCACCTCCAAATCCATTCATTAAACCCCCTCTCAAATCATATTCTTCAACAACTCCCACCTCTTCTTTTTCCCTTCTAGCCCACCTTCACCCTTCCTCTTTTACCATCTCCTCCTCCTTCACATTTCCCATTCTCATTTCCGAAGTACATTTTCAACACTCATCTTTCAACCCCGTGTCACATAAACTCATTTAAGTCCCATCTTAAATCTCATATCATCAACCCATTTCTAACCCAACCTCAAACTCTCTCAATCCATTCCCTCCAACAATCCAACCACCTGTCTCACCCCCAAATCCATCTTAGCCAAAGGGAATGGCGTTCTTAGCAACCGTTGTCTCTTTCTTCTCCATTCTGGTGATTCTTTCCCTCAAGGGGAAGAAGCACCTTCTTCCTCGTCCGACCCAGAAGAATAATAGCTTAACTTTACGAAAATTAGTAGTTGTTTTGAGTTAGTTAGGATTGCTATCATGTATCGAAGATAGTTAAACTCCTGCTTGATTTCTCTTTTTTCTTGATGTTTAGAGTATCTAGTAATACATGTAAATTCATACTGTAGGATGTAACTGGCCATACTAATGGCATTTTGAATTCAATATGAATGTATGGATTGTTTGAGAATTTTCTTGTCGTCCTGTGAATGCTTATATGAGTAATTGCCTTAATGCGTCCATATTAGCGTTATTAGCACTCTAATCCACCAGAATACCTTAAAACTTTCGATTCTTCCTTCTCAGTTAAAATTTATGAAACAAAGCGTGATTTGCCCATAACTCTCTAAACATAGGATGAAAATGGTAATGCCAAGGGGAACCTTAGGTTCCTAGAAACCTTTATAGGATAGTCGTTTGATCATAGGCACTGTGGGAGGCTCACTACCCACTAAAATATTATCAATGAGAAAACTTGAACTTTTAAATAATTTTGATATCTTCCAAATGTTAAGGATAATTGGACTACGGAATTATGGAACCATACATTTGCGAAGCATTTGCGGCTTGACCCAATCTTTAATCCTGGATGACTATCAAAGGACTCACTGCTTTAACCGAGTAGAAGATGAGGATCCATCAGGATTAAGGAGGGATACAACGAGTTGTCTGCCCTGATCAGGCGGACAATCGACGTATCGGATTTGAGCCTACCAGAACCATTTTTCCATATTAGCCTCATCATGAAGTGCATAATAGACCTTAGGTAAACTTTGTTAGCAACCACTTAGCACGAAAAACATGATTTTGACATTGTTTTCAAACATCAAATGTGATTTTTTTTTTAAGGGGGTAGAATATAGTAAGGAAGAATGGTTCAGTTAGTGTGCACCCTACCACTCATATAAACCTCAAATCAATAAAACTTAGGCAAACGAAATGATAATATCTTTATTTATTACCCTTAAGCAATTTCGGGGACGAAATTGTTTTTAAGGGGGGTAGATTGTAACATCCCAAATTTTTGTTGCTTAGATTTTTAAAAATCCTTAAAAAAAATTTTTTATAATAAACTTATATTGTCACTTATTAACCATTAGCACTCAATGTTAGCTTATACATGAGTGATTGTAACATCCCGTCCAACCAGCACAGTGTCTTGGGTCGTCCACATATAATTTACCGTACGGCCATTCATTTAAACCACTCGTGGTGGGGTACCACGAGTTAATTAACTTAGATTTATCCCATTAGAGTAGACCAGTCTGGTCATGACCGGACCAAGTGTGGCACGCCAAGCCAGATGACATATTTACACTTAGAAACAGCCCGTGCAGGCCACACAGCGACGCAGGAAGGTCAGAAAATTACAAAACTTTAGGAAACACTAGATCTCACTAGGCTTGAGGTCCATCGCGGACCTCAGACCCAGTGGACACCCAGAACTGGGATATGGCACTGGCCAAATGCACCCCACCAATGCCAGAATTTGAATCTGGCACTTACAAATGAAATCGAGACTCCGGGCTTTTTAGCCGTCAGATTTCTTCTAAATTTACGGTGAAGGTCTAATGTGCGGGCCTACGCACGTCAACAAAACCTGGGCCCCGATCGTGACACGGTAACCGTTGATCGCACATCGGACCCGTACGATCATACCAAATATCCGATCGACCCCAAAATTTGTATGATCCTTCATCTGACAATGAACCACCTACCCTATAAATTTTATGGCCAGGGGACCACCAGAACTGCCCCAACGACTGGAATGGACCCTACAAGGCCATTTGAAGATCGGGATCGCTTACTCAGATCCCATATCCGTTCATCCAATTGTTTCCAAATTTTATATGGCCCCTCATTGGGTCATGAGACACGTGCACACCAAATTTGGTGGCCACAGGAGTGTTGAGGCCACCACAACAATAATAGTAGCTCTAAGAGGCTATTTTGGAAATTCATTGAAACCTAAGGCAAAGGGGCCCAACTCTAGGGAAGTAAACCCTAGCTATCTCATACACTCCTCATTTCTTAATCTATCTCTCTCTCTCTCCCTCATAACTTCCCTCTTTACCACAACAAACCCTCCCTCATTACTCCACCATCCTCCAACAATCAAAGCCCCTTCTTCATTACTTCCATCTCCAACAACCCATCTCTTCCTCTTAGCTCTCACCGTTCTCCAACGATTGAGAAGTGTAAGAGGGAGGAAAGGAGCAAGAAGAGAGTTATGGTGGACTCCAAATTCATGTGGGGCCCAATAGCATCAACCCCATCAACACCCTATCATCTTCTAAGGGAAACCCATCATCAAAACTCTAAGAAACGTCCGCCGGTCTCCTAGGTAAGATCCTTCATCTCTTTCTTCTTGAATCCCATGATCTAAGGAGGGATTTACACAAGATTCTAACATGAAATTGTATGCTCTAGGGATTCCGGCCGTCCGACCCCTAAATCCGAGCTTTCCTAAGTCGGTTCGAGACTCCAACGACCCCATAGGTACGGACTATTGCTCTTAGGTGGCCTAGCACCAATTTTAGTATGTGTTTAATGATTTTGGTTGTTTGGATGCTATGTTAGGAGAATCTAGAGAAATCCTACGACTTGCATGTTTGTAGAATCGTATGTTTGGCTCTCATATGATGTTGTTTTTGCCCCTCACATGACTTTGTGTATGAACAATTGCATGCTCATGCTTTGTTTGATTTTCTCATATAATTTTTCCTATAACATGTATGATTCATTGATTTTTGTGTATTTCGGTTCTAAGGGAGGTAAGAAGTGCTTAACTTCCTTATCCACCCACACAACACACACACACCTTGTTCATGATATTGTTAGCTTTACATGTTAGTAGAAATTTAAAATTTTATGTTGAAAAGTATGAGAACATGGTGTTGTTTATGTTAGATGATGCATTGATAGTTGACATGTTCTGAATCACCTCCCAAACCCTTGGGTTGGTCAGTAATTCGAGGAGAGCGAAGGCGGCCCCATTGGTAGGACCGCCTCGAGGCTAAACTGATGGATTTGGGCGCGTGCGTGTGGGCGACAGTAGTTAAACTACATGGGTTGCTTGCACCCGATGCTGTTTGGCCATGTACTGGCCTGACTCTTGCGGTTTAATCTACTGTCTAACCAACCCTGTTTGTTAACCCTGTATGCTCACATTTGTATGGAACCGAAATCACCCTACAACCATTGCAGCCCATTATTAACTCACTGAAAATTGGTCCACAGCCTTGTGAGCCGGGCATGGTGGAATGGGACACTGTGTCCGAGCTGTCGGCCTACGCTGGGGTGCCGCGCCTCCCCGTAGTGACCGCGAGCGATCCCTTTCTCTTGGCACTCCTCATGTGCTTGAAGTCGGGGATGAGGAACCCGACGGGATCACGGACCGCGAGGTCTTGGCCTCACGCAATGGGGGGTCTTGGCCTCGTAAACAGCTTAGGGCATTGATATGTAGGGTGCATCAGATTCTCAAACCTGCTGGATGAATGGACTTAACTAGCAACTCGGCTAACACGATCGCATTGCATCGCATTAGTTAGGGTGGTGACTCGGAAGTCGAGGTCACAATGAAGGAGTGCTGACATACGCGATCGTTAGATAGAGTCGCTCGAGAGAGTGTTGTGGCGAGGGCATGCATCATATCATTCTCCATGCATGCATTTTAAATAAGAGTTAGTAGGCATTGTTGATTATCTGCTTTTCATTAAATTCATATTATAATTGATGCCTATTGTAAATTAAGACTAATAGCGCCCATTGAGTTGATCACTCACTCCCAATCTGGGACGGTGTTTTCAAACACTACCCAGATTCTTCAGTAGTTACAGGTTGTGTTGAGCTCGATGAGCCGTGCGGCGCAAGCTTAAGCGAGAAGGGCGAGTTCTCCTACTTTCAGTTAATGGACGACTCCCCATCAGCTTGATCAGGTAGGATTTGGATCGCTGAGTTGCGGACTCAGCTTTATTCTTTGGGGTCATAGTATGCTTTTGTTTATTTTTGTTGGGCAACGCCTTGTGTGACCCTTCTATATTTTTGGACCTATATATATGCGTGATATCTTTCATTTCAGTAGACTTGTATGGTTGTGTTTCATGCTTCAAGTAATTTCAGGCTGCGCGTTTAAACTTGATTAAATCTTAAAACCATAAAATTGATAATAAGTGACACTCGGGAATTCGGGAGTAGAGTGTATGCACGACCCCCGATTTTTCGGGGCATTACATCTGTGCATCCTCTATGGCTACGGATTATAATTGTTGCTATTGCGGCTTGCCACGACCTTCTTTTTTTTAACACGGAGAACTTTATTCTACCTACCTACATTTTTTTCTAATACATATTTATATAAATATGTATATATATAAAAAATTCTCTCTTTTTATAATTTCTTCCTTTATTCATTTAATAAAAATGTATTCTAAACCAAAATTATTTACTTAACGTACCATATGTGATTTTGGAGTAGGAGAAGCTACTTTAGCTAACTAACCTAATTATTTTCTAAGATTTCATTAGGTCGATGGTCGAAAATCTATTTCATTCACTTTGCGATCAATATTAATCAGTTTGCGGTCAATTTCATTCAAATTTAGATGGCTTGGATTGTCACACAGCTATGCCATGTGCGGTGGAAGAATTCCCATCATTTTTTAGTCAGTGTTGCATTAAAAAAGAAGATAAAATGGGCTTTATTATTACACACTGTTGTCATGGCGATTCATATGTAGGTGTAGCAATTATATATGACACAGGAAAATAGCAAAATTGTGTTTGCAAAAATGACAATTCGTATGCGAGGCAAACTAGAAATTAAGCAGGGTAAACTATAAATTAAGTGAGGCAAACATGAAATTGAGCGGGGGAAACTGAAAATTGAGCGGGGCAAACATGAAATTCAGCGGGAGAAACTAAAAATTAAGCGGGGCAAACATCAAATTGGAGAGGCAAACTAGAAATTAAGCAGGGCAAACATGAAATTGAGCTGGGCAAACCTGAAATTGAGCGGGGCAAACTGGAAATTGAGCTGGGCAAATACGAAATTAAGCGAGGCAAATATGAAATTCAGCGGGGCAAGCATGAAATTCAGCGAGGGAAACTGAAAATTTAGCAGGGCAAACTAGAAATTGAGTGGGGAAAACTAGAAATGATAATTGATACGACAGAAGTACAAGCTATCAATTCTTTTTCCAGATCGGAATCCTTAAAAGAGGTCTATGGCCTCGTATGGCTGCTTGTCCCTATTTTTACTCCTGTATTGGGAATCACAATAGGTGTACTCGTGATTGTGTGGTTAGAAAGAGAAATATCCGCAAGGATACAACAACGTATTGGGCCTGAATATGCTGGTCCCTTGGGAATTCTTCAAGCTCTAGCAGATGGGACCAAACTACTTTTCAAAGAGGATCTTCTACCATCTAGAGGAGATATTCGTTTATTCAGTATCGGCCCATTTATAGCGGTCATATCAATTCTACTAAGTTATTCAGCAAACATGAAATTGAGCGAGGCAAATAGAAAATTGAGTGGGGAAAACTAGAAATTGAGTGGGGCAAGCTGTAAGACCCGTATCATAGTCTGCACCATTCCGTAGATTCTCACGATCATCCCTATCGAATTTTGGTAACTTTGACCTTTATCCGACATTTGCGCGCGATCCTAAGCCGAGTCCTGTCAACCCGAGTCGACTCGACCCGAGACTTGTACCCTATCGACCGCGTCATCGCCGCAATTCCGATGTCATGTCTCACGCACCAAGTGATATCTAGGCCAGGAGATGTGGGCCCGCGTTCAGTTCGAGAAAAACATCACGTGTTGTAAAACCTGAGAGAATCTCTACAACATGTCACCTCAATCAATCCATCAATCCCATCAAGGGTCAAGTACATGTTAGATACACATCACCTCTCACCCATCCCCAAGCAACCCTAAAAGCTAAAAAGTTCTTACGCACCCCATACATTCCTTACACCATCTAAGTCAAAAAGCTCTTACACCCCCATCACTCACCCCATTCATCACCCATCTCTCTCTCTCTCTCTCTCTCTCTCTCTCTCTCTCTCTCTCTCTCTCTCTCAAACCACTTTTCCAAGCAAGAGAAAAATCACACATCTAAGCTCTCCCAAACCTCCATGAGAGAGTTTTGTATGTGACCCACTTCCTAGCCTCTCATCTCCCATCTCAACTATCAAAACTCTATCATCTTCCATTAGGATCGAAGCTAAGGAGCAAAGGAAGCCAAGGGAGCAAGAAGAAGTGGACGATGAGTGATCTTGGACCCACATCTTCATCTTTTTTTATAATTTTCTTTTGAGATTTAAGGGCCAACATATGGTGGGACCCACCTTGATGTATGCTTGTATCTAAGAGGGGCCCATAGTGGCGGGGCCCCTCCTTCATCACCGATCTCTCTCCTTTCCTCTTTCTCTCCCTCTCTTTCTTTCTCTACGATTAGTAGCCCACCTATGATGTGTGTATTTTATCCATGATGTCTAATGAATGGGCCACCTTGGCCTCGGTTGGGGCCTAGATGGGAGGGAAAGACATACATAAGTTTATCGAAATCCCGTGGCCCACTACGTGGGACCACCATGATGTAATGCATCATCCAGCACCATCCAGCTTGCTAGACGATGGCTAGACACTGGCCAGATGATGGGTATAGTATATATTTATATATGGTTAGGGCATGTAATATATGATAATATAATATCATATTTAAAGGATATAATATTATATTATATAATATAATATATTCGTTATATATATACACCCTTAACTGGGATTGACCGCACATGTGGGGCCCTCATGTGGGACCCACCCTTTTTGAGATTTTAAGGGTGGGCATGCGCTGATCAGCAGCCATGCCCAACCATCAGCAGGAGATGTCGTCTATCCATTTTTATTTTTTTTTATATCTGGGCTGTCCATGTGTGGACAGCCAGCAACAGGGTGTTGCCTCTTGGCGTCAACATCCAAGCTATCTAGGTGGGTGTTCACTCCCCAAGTGCAGGGTTGTGATGTAGTAATAAACTCGGTGAGATCGAGGTCAAATCCCAAAGGACTGAAACTTGTACGTAATCTGAAACTAAGTAGAACTAGAACTAAACTAAGATGAAATCTAAACTGAATGAAAATTAAGGAATAATGGTAGAATAATTATCTAAAACTTTAAAGAATTCAGAAGTAGGAAACTAAGGATTCAGAGGATCCACTTAGAGAGATCAGGGAGATGTTATGCCTGCTTCAAGAATTCAACTGGACTTAGAGTCCATCTTCATCCAGTTGAAGGGTGTAACCATGAAATCAAACTGAACTTCCTTGATTATAGTTTTAAAGAGATGAAAGGTATATGAATTAGAATTGATTCCATCACCAAACCATGTCCAGGAGACAAAGTAAATTACAGAATTAAACTAATTACCAACCAATCAACATGATATGAAGGTCAGGAAGGGTACTGTCATCCGACCATGCCCAGGAGACGATGGTGAACAACAGGGCTTCCTGACGTCGTAAACATAAAAAGGAAAAGAACATGCTTCAAGCTATTGCAGACCCATTGTAATTTCAATCACAACAGACCATTAAAAACTGAAAACATTTCCTTAATTAAACGACAATCAACATCAGTTTAGTATAAACAAAAGGCACAAGCATAAATTCCCCCATCACGCTTCAAGCTTCACCGCTTAGCCCTAGCTAAGAGGTTTAGCCAAGCATGGGTATGATTCAACTAAATCTTCAAAGAAAATAAAGGAAAAAAAAACCAAAAAATAATAAAAACAAAACAAACTCTCTCTCGTACTGCTTCACGTCTAGTCCTTAAGCTCCTCATATCCTCTCATGTTCTCTTTCTTATAAGCAGATAAGATGGTGGAGAGGTCGGTTGCTGCGTGATGAGAACGAGTTTCGCACTCCTCTTTACGTAGTTTGTTTATAAGGGAGCTGGACTCCCTATTTCGCAGGGAGAAAACCGTATGGATACTTGCGTTCGACGAATCGTTTCGGGCGGCCGATCATCTATCTTACCCGTCTGACATCATGATTGGAACCTTTCCTATCCTGAGAGTCCTCTAGACGATCCGGATCACCCAAATGATCAACGATCGTGACCCACTGCTCCCCGTAATTCCCGGACACGGATCTTGGTTTCAAACCGGCTCTGAGATGTCGGTGGGCCCACTTCGGCTCTCTTTTTAGAATCCACGCCGTCCACCAGATTCGTGGAGAGAATTTGGTGCGGGATGGTCAGTTTTGCCTATCGTTTGATGCGGCCCAAGGAAGTAAATCATATTGTATCTGCTTTCAATGCTGTAGAATAGCTTGCTTATGACCTCTGTAACGGGTAAGTGCGTGTGCATGGTTAATAACAGTCAGCATGGGTTTGACTAGTTCGATCCCCTCTACATGATGGATGATTCTGATTAGCTATACGGATGATGAGGGGGCCCACAACGCTCACCCACATCCTCTGTTGCGAAAACAGAGTTTTTGCGTCTGCTATATGATGTTTGGTGGACCCCAGGAAAACGTTTCATGGAAGATCCATGCCATCCATTGTCTTTATGACAAAAAACCCTCTAAATAGGCCGAGACCTAGATGATTTCAGTGTGGCCCACAATATTAAACTAACTAACTGTTCAACCTACGTTTTCTGACGATCTGCGCGTGTGCATACACACGGGACCAAAATAATCCATGGGTACGGTTTATCCCTCATCATGAGTCGATTGGACGGTTCAGATCTTCCAAAAGATCGACAGTGGAGGCCCACTACACATCGCCCGGCGAACGTTGTCCGCCCGCTGGCGGATTTCTGTTTTGTAAAACACACAATCAGGTCAGCGCATGCTAACCCGTCTGGTGACTTCCGGTGCACGGCGAGTGTGCGTGCGCTACTTAAGGTGGGGTCTACTTTGATGTATATGAGAAATTTGAGTCGTCCATCCATTTTTTCGCCTCATTTAAGGCATTGAGTCCAAAATTAAAGCATATCCAGAGATCAGGTGGGCCCCACTTAATGCTTTAAGGGGCTGATTTGTCTATTGGGCCACTTCTAGAGGGATCCAGGAGCTCAAATTTGACGTGTACGGTTCATTTGTGGTCCTTAGGCCATGTATAAAGTTTTGAGCCGAGCGGATGGTGGGAACCCTGTGATCTTGCATTCTAGACCAATTTCGGGCCACTTGAGCTTCAGTTTCTCGATTTTCTCGGGTCTCTAACGTGTAAATTCGTTGATCTTGGTCTCCTGGGGTCTGTACCATGCTTTGGTGAATTTTGAGCGTTAAATCTCAGCTTTTAGCACCTTTTTGCAATTCATGCTCTCAAATACACCCTACATCACAAACACAGTTAAAACCGGGCGTTTAAACAGTATCATGTTCGTAAATTTAGGCAATAACTGGAGCCTGATATGTAATATTTGACCCTTAACAGTCGGACCCATTTGCCATTCGACGTCAACAGTTCTGTGGGTCCCACGTGAGATCCAGACGGTGGGATCCAGATCCATGGCTCAAATGGTAGACGGAGTGAAAGATACCTCATTTCAACGCTGACGTCTTGGCATTTATCCCAAGTACGGGTGGTTGCCAAGGAGTGAAAGATACCTCATTTCAACGCTGAAGTCAGTGGGGTCCATGGGACCCACTCACATCATCCATCCATTTTGGTGGGCTACACCTCGGTGTATGTGTTTTATCTAAACCGTCCTTGGACGGTGAGACCCACCCCACGTGTGGGGCCACCATGAGGTATGTGCATGTCCAGGCCATCCAGGGCCTGGACGTTGCAGATATTAAATATAATATTAATATATAATATGACATATTATATATTTTATATATATATATATATATATATATATATATATATATATATATATATATATATATATATATATATACATACATGAGGGTGGGCCCTACGTGGGACCCACCTCTACCTTCCTAAAGCAGTTGTAGCTGCAACGTACAACAACTATATGGCTGTTGTGAACGTCCGGCGTGGGACGTGGACCACACCATCATGATACATGTGTTGTATCCACCGTCTATTAGGATGGGACGGTGGGACCCACCAGCAGGAGAATGGATTGGCTGGGGTACCTCATACCAGCTACATGGCTGGTGCATTGACATCAACAAGTTTTGTAGACCCTCAATGATGCATATGTTTTATTTACACCATCCATTGTTTAGGCGGTGGGGCCCATCATGATGCATGTGTCATATCCATACCATCCAACCATTTTGAGATATCCATACATGTGATGTTGTTCTTAGTTATTCTCAAGTTATACTTTGATACCAACTTCTGTCACGCCTCAAACTAAAAAACCGGGCTCACAAAATTTTTGATTGCCGAATCCAGCGCCGATAGCCTCCGTAGTATCCCATTCTCGGCTCTCAATGCCCATTTGTCAAGTTCCGATCGTGGGATGCTACGAGGAGAATTTTCAACATCAATTTGATTTGTAATAAGTATAACCAAATGCATAACTCATAAACAACAACGAAAAACTCCATCACATTTTCACTATGATCAAAACTTTACAAGTACAAAGTGCATAAAGAGAAATATAATAATGATGAACAAAAAGCTCCAAGATATCCTGCTAAGTGCTCCTGCGTCAGCGCTGCTGCGGTCCAACGTCACCTGCACACAACGGTCATGCATAAGCTTTTGAAAAGCTTAAAGGGTGATGAAAGTGTGTGTGCAAGGTAGTAATACAATTATGCAGTATCAGTATAATGTGGAATATGCTGATGAATCCATGAATACTATTAGTCATACCAAGGCTATGCGATGCAAGGCATGAATGATGTCGGCCATACCAAGGCTATGCGATGCAAGGCATGAATGATGTCGGCCATACCAAGGCCATGCAATGCGAGATGTAACTCAAGCATATGAATCCTTATCTAAGTCCACATATCAATACAGCTCAAATCTGAAATATCACCAGGATCTAGTACACTCCAACTAGATTGCCGTCCCATCCCGCGTAACAAGGTGAGTGAAAAAGACCTCGCTATCTGCCTGCCAATATCGTACTCGATTCGTTGATAGCGGACCCATTCATCGAGCTGGTTAAACTCAGCCTAGCTTTGCCCCCTCCACTTGAGCAGGTAAGGCCACACCCCCTTCTAACTGACCACGACACAGTGGAAAGCGTGGCCTTCTAGTAATCGATACTCGGTGCTCATGCGCCCACTTGGTCTAGACATTGGAACAACCTCTTGGTATCATAAGGGTTTAGGGACTTTCACCCAGGAATATCTATAATACCTCATGTAGAATAAGATTTTTGATATCCAATCCTACCAACCACGATACTCTTATGGCGGCTACGGCCCTGATGTCACTAGGGCGTACAGTAATCATGTCACACAATGCAAAATACATGAATCACACTATCCTGTCATGTAGCAATATTGTGCGTACCGCGCTCTCATGTGGGCAACTCCCTTTACCAGGGAGTCCATAACAATCTGCCTAATGGCATGTGCTATGATCAATCACACAGCTTATCACAAGCATGCAGATGATGCGTATGAACATGTATCATGATATTATGTTATCATATACTCATAATCGGAATCAATAAGTAAGACAGGGTCCATATATGAATAGCCAATCAAACCATAATATAAAGATCGGCTCTTGGCCTGGGTTATATTAAATACGATAGCACGAAACCATCCGTCTATGGCGAATGGGGCCCACTTATTTGGGTTAACTCACGAAGAGCATGGGTTTAACGAGGCCTAAGGGAAGGTCACAATGAGGACATCTAACCATTATTTCTCATCAATATGGATGTCAAACCATCATTGCTCCTAAGGCAAGACTGCTAAAAAGCATTATTTCATACATCATGGTGGAATCTCAATCACACGGGCCAAATCAAATGGGCCGATTCAAATGGGCCCCACCATTTAAATAGTGGACAGTGACATCCACCGTTCAAACTTCTAAGGGCCATGGTAGTTTCCAATTAAGCTGATATTGTTTTACTTAATTTATCTCTATGTTGACTTATGAATGGGTCAGATCTCAAATATACATAAGGGTGGGCCCGATTTGATATATATTTAGCCCATTGGTGTGGCTAATTTGATATATATGAAGCCCATTCAACTCGGCCCAATTGATTCGGCCTATTTGGCTCCGCCCATTTGAATCGGCCCAATTGATTCGACCTATTTAATTCATCCTGTGTGATTGAGATTCCACCATGATGTATGAAATAACATTTTTTGGCGGTCTTGCCTTGGGAGCAATGATGGTTTGACGTCCATATTGATGGGCAATGATGGTTAGATGTCCTCATTGTGACCTTGCTTTAGGCCCTGTTAGGCCCACGCTCTTCGTGGGTTAACCTAAATAAGTGGGCCCCATTCGCCATACACGGATGGTTTCGTGCTATCAGATTTAATATAACCCCGGCCAAGAGCCGATCTTTATATTATGGTTTGATCGGTTGTTCATATACGGACTCTGCTTTGCTTATTGATTCCGATTATGAGTATATGACAACATAACATCATGATACATGTTCATACGCATCATCTGCATGCTTGTGATAAGCTGAGTGATTGATCATAGCACATACCATTAGACAAATTGTTATGGACTCCCTGGTAAGGGGAGTTGCCCACATGAGAGCCGGTACGCACAAGATTGCTGCATGACTGAATAGTGTGATTCATCCATTTCACATTATGTGACATGATTTTTGTACGCCCTAGCGACATCAGGGCCATAACTGCCACAGGCGTATCTTGGTTGATAGGATTGGATACAGGAAATCTTTTTCTGCATGGAATGCTATAGATATCCCTAAGTGAAAGTCCCTAAACTCTTATGGTACTAGGAGGTTGCTCCAACGTTTAGACCGAGTGGGTGTATGAGCACCGAGTGTCGATTATCAAAATACCACGCTTTCCACTGTGTTGTGGTCCGTTGGAAGGGGATCCGACCTTACCCACCCGAGTGGAGGGGGCAAATCTAGGCTAAGTTTGACCAGCTCGAGGAATGAGTCCGCTATCGACGAGCCGAGTCCGATATTGGCAGGTGGATAGTAAGGTCTTTTTCACTCACCTTGTTGTGCACGATGGGGCGGCAATCTAGTTGGAGTGTACTAAACTCCAGTGATATTCCAGATTTGAACTGTATTGATATGTAGACTTAGATGAGGATTCATGTACTTGAGTTGCATCTCGCATCGCATGACCTTAGTATGACCGACATCATTCTTGCCTTGCATCGCATAGCCTTGGTACGGTTAATAGTATTCATAGATTCATCAGCATATTTCGCATTACTCTAATATTGCATAATTGTATTACTACCTTGCGCACACACTTTCACCACCCTCTAAGCTTTCCATAAGCCTATGCACGATCGATGCGTGCAGCTGACGTTGGACCGCAACAGCGCTGAGGCAGGAGTGATTAGCAGGACGTCTTGGAGCTTTTTGTTCATCATCATTGTATATCCCTTTATGTGCTTTGTACTTGTAAAGTTTTGATCATAGTGAAAATGTGATAGAGTTTTTGGCTGTTGTTGTGGGTTATGCCTTTGGTTATGCTTATTACAAATCAAACTGATGTTCAAAATCCTCCTCGTAGCACTCAGGATCGGAACCTGGTGAATGGGCGCTGGGAGCTAAAAATGGGATACTACGGAGGCTGTCGGCGCTGGATTCGGTGATCAAAAATTTTGTGAGCCCGATTTCTGAGTTTAAGGCGTGACACAAACATGAAATTGAGCGGGGCAAACATGAAATTGAGTGGGGAAAACTGAAAATTGAGCAGGGCAAACATGAAATTGAGCAGGGCAAACAAGAAATTGAACGGGACAAATAGAAAATTCAACGGGGCAAATTAGAAATTGAGCGGGGCAAACTAGAAATTGAGTGGGGCAAACTGAAAATTAAGCGGGGCAAATTAGAAATTGAGTGGGACAAACTGAAAATTGAGCTGGGCAAACTAGAAATTGAGCGAGGCAAATTGAAAATTGAGCGGGATAAATTGAAAATTGAGCGGGACATTGAAAATTGAGCGGGGCAAATTGAAAATGAGCGGGGCAAACCGAAAAATGAGCGGGACAAACTAGAAAATGAGCGGGGTAAACCGAAAATTGAGCGGGGCAAACTAGAAATTGAGCGGGCAAACTGAAAATTCAGCGGGGCAAATTAGAAATTGAGCGAGGCAAACCGAAAATTAAGCGGAGCAAACTAGAAATTGAGCGGGGCAAACTAAAAATTGAGCGGGACAAACTAGAAATTGAGTGGGGCAAATTGAAAATTGGAGGACTACTTCATTATGAACACAAGGAAAACATCAGTAGTTTCACCATTTCTTCTTAATTAAACTAATTCTTACAATTTAATCTATTTCCATTTTGCATCTAAACACAACTCATGTTTTAACTCAAACTATTTTTAGGAAGAACAGTTCTTAAGCTCCAACGATTAAAGAATAAGACACATACCAGAACGTAGATTCCTCTGTCCTTGAGAATCCTGACATTTTAATTGAAATGACTCAATATATGATGTATCAAAAAAGACAAGTATCAAAATGTGGTTGATATTTATCCGTACCTCCCAACCTCCTCAAGCATCTTAACAGCATTTTGTTGTCCATTGTGTCCACACTAAGCATCAATAATTGCTGTAAGTAATTTGGTTCTTCAATAAGAGGAGCTATCTAAAGTACACAATACTCACCATTAGAGTCTAGAGTTCCCGAATACACAAGTTGTCATTAGAAAACAATATTTCAGCAACGGATTTCCTAAATGTCATCAGACCTTCAAATGCGTAGGACTCATTGTATTAATGCACAGATGAATTGAATTGTAAACATTCACAAGATAATGACGGTTCCTAAAAGTAATGCTGAGGAACCAACATTTAAACGACAGTTATGCTTCATTGGCCATGTATGGCATGTTTTCATCTGGTAATGCAATGATTGGTTTAAATTAATCACATTGGGTATATACGGTTTTATAAGCATGAAGTATTATAGACAACTCAAAATAGAATTGTATTGAAGAATGACTTCTCTTTTTGTACGTGAGAGATTGAGAAGACGTAGGTAAGTGAAAGAGTTCCACAATGGGTGGACTCTCTCCCATAGTCACTCCCCTATATAAAATGCATTCGGTCCTTAACACAGACCTCATGTTTTTCCCACTAAATTTTTAGTTTTCCCTGCTCAATTTCATGTTTGCCCTGCTCAATTTCTACTTTGCCCCGCTCAATTTCATGTTTGTCACGCTGAATTTCTAGTTTGCCCCGCTCAATTTCATGTTTACCCCGATAAATTTCTAGTTTGCCCCACTCAATTTCATGTTTGCCCCGCTAAATTTCTAGTTTGCCCTACTCAATTTAATGTTCGCCCCACTCAATTTTATGTTTGCCTTGCTTAATTTTTAGTTTGCCTCACTAAATTTCTTGTTTGCCCCGCTCAATTTCATGTTTGCCCCACAGAATTTCATGTTTGCTCTGCTCAATTTCATGTTTGTTCTGTTAAAATTCATATTTGCTCCGCTCATTTTCCAGTTTATCTATGAACTAATTGAAATTGAACACGAAGTGAATGAAATGGATTTTCAACCATCGACCTGAGGGAATCTTGAAAAATAACTAGGTTGGTTGGTTAAATTAGCTTCTCCTACCCCAAAATCATATGTGGTACGTTAAGTAAATCATTCTAGTTTAGGAGATATGCTTGTTAAATAAATAGACAAAGAAATGAATAAAAAGATAGAAAAATATTTTTGTATACTTATATATACATATTTACATAATTATTTATTAAAGAAAAATGTAAGGGAGAAAAAGTTCTCCTTGTTAAAAATAAATAAAAAACTGCCAGACTGCCGTGGCATTGCCACTGTACAAGCGGTAGTACCGCGGCGGTCTGTGATTTTTTTTCTTTTTTTTACTGTGTTACTTTTGTGGGTGCCATCATGAGGTCTGTGTTATATCTAAACCGTCTATCTATTTGGCAAGCTCATATTAAGGCTTAAGACAAAAAATAAGATAGATCTAATTATCAAGTGGACCACACTGTAAAAGGCAGTGGGGAATTGAACGTCTACCATTGAAACCCTTTTAGGGGTTACAAAAGTTTTGGACCATTATGAATTTTGTTTTTTCTCTTCATTCAGGTCTTTGTGACCATTAGAAGGGGAAGATTTCTTACAAACATCATAGTGGGTCCCACTTGAGTTCCTAGTGCAGGGACATCCGTTGGCGCTCGCCTCTGCACGCCAGCCAATCCGCAAGGCAGGGGTATTTTCGTCCTCAAATGCTCTGGCCCCACATGCAAGCCTAAGTATGTAAGGTGACTTGAAAGAGGCATAACTGTGGTTTGGCATGCCCGGCCAATCCCGGGATTTGCCTTCCAATCCCTTCCAATCCGCCGGCCAAACAGGCCCTTAAGGAAGCGGGCCCACATTGATGTTTTGTCTTTCTTACTAGTAAAACGGGGCACTGACCATCAGCCACCGGGCTGGTGGCAGGGGGTGTAGCCAATCCGATTCCCTTTTAGGAGGCCACATAGGCACAAATTCGGTTGTAAGGCAGCCAGCCTGAAACAAGAGATGATCTAAGCCGTCCAATGGGTGGGACCGAGCACCGAGTTATTCCATCTCAAAAATCATTCCATTCGACTCATCATGTAGACCACAATGTTGAAAGATTTCCATTGGCCATCCGTTTGTTTTGATCGCTGATGCCTATCTGATGAGTGGTCAGGATATCTAAATAGTGGGGCGCACCTGACAACGGCTTGGATCTTTCACATAGGTAGCAGGTTAGCACATGTGTTAGCGTTACAATGGTGTGTGATCAGGATGCAAGCCGTAGGATCTGGCCGCTCAAGTATGAACGCCGATTAGCTGCGACAACGGATCCTGCCTGGTGGGTGCGTCGCTGACCGTGGGCCCCATCTCGATGTATGCGCTGTTATATCCTTTTACCCGAAACGGATTGGCTGCTCCCCCTGCCACCAGCCAATGGCTAGTGGTCGGTGCTCTGTGGGCCCCATCAAGATGTATGTGTTTCATTCCTGCTGTCCATATATTACTCTAGACCATTTTATGACATGAGACCAAAAATGAGGTATATCCCAATCTCAATTGGACCACATTACAGAAAACAGTGTTGAATGAAAGTGGACCATTAAAAACTTTTTGCGGGCCATAAAAGTTTTGGATCGAGCTGATCTTCATTGTTTTTTTTGTTTTTTTTTTCACTTCATCTAGGTCTTTATCCCCCATTCAACAAATTGGATGTCAAATAAACAGTACAGTGAGCCCTACGAGGATTTTAATGGGATATTCAATCACTATTATTTTATTTTGATCTGTGATTTATATCCCTCTCATTTTTTAAGTTCAAGCCCTAAAATTATCTGTGAAAAATCGATTAATGGAATGGATGAAACACATACATCATGGTGGGGCCCACATAGCACCAACCACCAGCCACCATGGAGTAGCCAATCCGCTTCGCCCTTTACCGGCTTATCGTAGGGCATGGTCCCAAAATTAATGTAGATACAAATCTCAGGTGGACCACAAAGTAGGGATTGAATTCCCACCATTAAAAGCTTCTCAGGGCATTAATTTAGATCAAAAGCGTGTTTTCCCTTCACCTAGGTTTGCATGATCTTATCAACAGGCTGGATGGCAAATAAACATTGTGGTGGATCCTACGAAATTTTTAATTGTAGCCATTCAATGACCAAAATTTCTTATGGTGTGGTCCACTTGAGATTTCTATCTACTTCATTTTTGATACCATGTCCTTAACTAAGATGTAAAAATAGATGGGCCACGTTATACTATGCATGCATCAAAGTGGGCCCCACAGTCAAGGTGGCGCCCACTTGGCTGGAACCCGAGTCGAGCTAATCCGCGTCCCTCGAGCATGCAATCTCTTTTACCTCCCTTTTTTAGTGAAAAGTAGTGATTTTTTATTCATTTCTAAGCCGTGACGGGCTAAGTGACCTAAAAATAAAGAGATGGTGGCTTTTGGAAAAGGCAAACGTGGTTTTTGTTTAGGTTGCCTTTGGGTGCATGAAACATCATAAAATTCATAATAATCGGTGAAACCAAACGGACGTGGATTGCGTCCTAACCCCGCCCGTTCAGCTGGGAACTGATAGGAGCTTTGAGTGGCCACCGTGATGTATGGGTCTTATTCACATTGTCCATCTTTTCTTCTTTTTTTTTTTTTTTTTTATCGTTTTGCATTATAAACTGAAAAATGAGATAGATCAAAGGCTCAAGTGTACCACACCACATGAATAAGCGGTGATAATGATTTTCACCGTTGAAACTTTTATAGGGCCCACCCTGATGTTTCTTTACCATTCAACCTATTCATAAAGTTACATAGACCTAGATGAAGAGAAAACACAAATATCAGCTCCATCCAAAACTTACATGGCCTCCAAGAAGTTTTCAACGGTAAGATCTTAATCCCCATTTTGTACTCCACTTGATCCTTGTATATCTGTCTCATTTTTGGGCTTAGATACGAAAATGATATGAAAAAAATGAACGGACAGTGTGGATAAGATCCATATAACACGGTGGCGACTTAAAGCTCTACAATCCGCGTCCCAACCAAAGTCATCCTTCTTCTTCTTCTTCTTCGTTTTTTTTTTTTTTTCACACGCACACACACCCCACACACACCGGTGGAATTTCACTACCTATGGTACTCGAACCCTTGACCGGGAGTTGAAACTCCTGAGAGTCTACCACCCTAGCAAGAGTGAGTACCCAACCAAAGGCATCCTTTGCTTGCAGAAAACCTATGAAATGTACGTGCATACAAGGAGAGTAAAAAGAAGAAAAAGAAAAAAGAAAAAAGAAAAAAGAAAAAAGAAAAAAGAAAAAAAAAACACTGTTCTTGCGATTGCAAGATCTTAGTGGTTTGCAGTTCGGACCATCATGAGATGGATGGCTTTGATCTCTCACACTTGGGCTATCTTAAAGCTTGAACGCTGAAATGTGTAAAAATTAAATATTCTCATGGATCCAAAAAATAATAGATATCGGAGAATTCCAAAATGTAGGAGAGAGAGAGAGGCAAAGTTGTAGACTAGAATAAAATGTTAAAATTAAATTAGCCAAGGATGAATATTAATTGAGAGAGTCATGGTGGTTTTGGAAATGTACAGAGAGTGGGAGATATGTTTCAGATCTACATTGGATGGGATTATAGGTTAGAGTCCTCGTTTTAGTGCCCATATGGAGCGTGTCTCGAGCTAACCAAGTGCCATTTGGGAGTAATGTACATGAGATCCACCCCGTCCATCAGGTGAGCCGCCTCATGTTCATGGTATAACGAAAAATCGGGCAGACCCAAAACTTTGGTGGACTAAACCGTTGGTAACTGAGTAAATTCATATGCCCCAAACTTTTAAATTCATGTTGTGTGGTCCACTTGAGTTCCCAAATAACCTAGTTTTTAGAGAATCCTTTCATCCTGGTTGGATATGTTAGGTGAATGGATTGGATTGGATGTCCTAGACATCTCAATGTGGCATGACCAATGTTGAAAGTTTTAATGGTACACGTACCCATCACAATTGTTTACTTTGACAGTTTTGGGGCTCACGGCCAAGCAGATGGTTGTGCAGTTGATGGACGAGGTAGACCCCAGACGCATAAAAGTAGCTTCTCTCCCACATGATAAAAGTCACATAGCCAATACTGGAGTGAGTCATACTAGCAGACCTGTGGATGTCTTCCGGCAAGGATCTTCCCAAGCTATATTAATAGCATGACTAAAATCCTCCTAAAAATGATAGCATGCAGCGTGTAAAAAACTGTGTTTTGTGGGCTCAATGTTGAAAGAGTACGTTTAATCTGGTATTGTGATTGCATGCAGCGTGTAAAAAACCTATGTTTTGTGGGCTCAATGTTGAAAGAGTACGTTTAATCTGGCGCAGTACCGATGTTTCTTCCACTGATAAATTTTTGGGTCAAATGAAATATGTTGTGATTTTTCTGGTTGACTGAGATATGCTTCGGTTGACTAAAAGATTGTTGATGTCTTGGTCAACTGAAGGTGCGGTTGAGTAGAATACTTAAGTACGCGGTTTTGTTTCTAATTCTGTGCAGAGTTATATAAACTAGGTTAATACAAGATTATGGTTAATATCTTAGGAAGAACAAAAAGATCTTAGCATGTTTTTAAGGGCTTTGAAGGAGAAGCTAGAATTTCTCATATGGAAGTTGTTCCATCTCTTGTAACTTTCTAATTATAGTAGATTGTTGTTGCTTGGTGGCATGGTTTTTTCCTGCAATGGTTTTTCCACATAAAATTTGTATGTACTCTGTGGTTGTTTAGATTTTTCTTTTCCTATTACATTGTGTGATTCCATCTGAGGTTGCTTCCACACTGGACAAGACGTGTTAGGGCTTGTCACGTCCCTCAACAAGTGGTATGTTGAGTAATGCTAGTTAGGCATTGAGGCATGGGTTGAAGCTATTAATACAACTTGTTATTTAGTGAATCGATCTCCATCTACGCTGATTGATTGTAAAATTCGAGAGGAAATATGGAGTGTTTAAGAAGTTGACTATTCAGAACTGTAGATTTTTTATTGCGAATCATACTATCATATACCATCAGTTGAAAGACATAAGCTAGACCAAATAATTAAAAATTGTACTTTTGTTAGCTATGATAATGAGGTGAAAGGATAAACACTATATGATCAGGTTTCACACAATATCATATTTAATTAAGACGTCAAGTTTGATGAGGGTTATTTGTTTTGTAAAGATGAACACAAGGAAATTAAAAAATCGACGAATAACGTTGAGATAGATAAAATTAAAACACTTGAAGAAACTGAGCCATATGAAGAGGTTATGACACCACCAGTCATGAGAAATCTACGAAGAGTTCGCAAAGTATCGTTGAGAAACATGGATAACTCAAATATTGCGTTTTCCTTTATTACAGATAAGACGAATCCATTTACCTTTTAGTAAGCATTAAATAATACAGATGCAGATAAGTGGATTGTAGTGATGCATGATGATATGGACTCTCTGTACAAGAACGAAACGTTGGAGCTAGTGGAGTTATCCATTGGGAGGAAAGTAATCGGGTGCAAGTAAATTTTTCATAAGAAACTAGATAAATGCAAGTGAATTTTCACCAAGAAACTAGATAGGTACAAGGCGAGATTGGTTACAAAAGTCTATGCTCAGAAAAAAGGTGTCGACTTCGGTGAAATATTCATGTCTGTGGTCAAGAAAGAATATATCATATTCGTATTTAAATTGGTTACGTAATACAATATGAAATTGAAACAGTTAGATGTGAAGACAACATTTCTACTTGAGAAACTAGAAAAGTATATCTACATAAAGCAACTTGAAGGGTTCAAAGTACATGGAGTAAAGAATAAAGTTTATACGTATAAAAGGTCGCTGTACAACCTAAAACAGTAGCTTAGGGAGTGGTACAAAAAGTTTGAATATTTCATATTGAGCTAGCGGTTTTTCAGAAGCGAATTCGATCATTATGTCTACTTCAGATCACTTAGTAATGAAAAATTCATCATTCTGATATTGTATGTTGACGAATGCTTATCAACAATCATATTAAGTCTAAAATCAATATATTGAAGGCTCAGTTATTTAGGACATTAGAGATGAAATATTTGGAGGTTAAAAAAGGATTCGTTATCGATTTAAACAAAGACATGAAAAGGAGCAGACTTTGGTTGTCTTAGAAAGATTATCTTGAGGTCTTGGTTAATTTTGGGTATGATAAGGCTAAATCGGTTAGTACAACATACACTTCTCACTTTTTGGCTTTCTTCGGAGCAATGTTCTACATCAGATGAAGAAAAATAATGTCTCATGTAGCCTACTCAAGCACAGTTAGTAGTCTTATGTATGTCATGGTTTGTAATAGACTAGATATTCATACGTAGTGGGTGTTTGGAGTAGATACATGTCAAACCCTAGTAAGTAATACTGGAAGGCAGTGAAATAGTTACTTCATTACATACGAGGTACGATAAACTATGTCCTAACATTCAAAAATTTTAAGGAGAGACCTGTAGGCTATGTAGATTCAGATTATGCCAGTAATATGGACAATAAAAGGTCGACTTATGGTTGCTCGTTTGTGTTAACGGGTGGAGCGATCAATTGGATATCAAAGCTTTATTCTGTGGTTACTCTTTCCGCAATCGAAACAGAATATGTGGTAGTGATGGAAGCATTTAAAGAAGTTGTTTGGTTGAAATGGATGATGAATGAATTGGGCCTTCAGAAGGAAGTTGTGCATGTGTATTGTGACAATGAAAGCATGATCGAATTGGTGAGGAACTCGTTATATTATTCTCGGAGTAAACACATTGATGTTCATCATCATTTTATCTAACATATGCTAGAGGAATTAAGGAGATGTTACTCTTGAGAAGATTCAAACTAGTGAAAATTCGACAGAAGCGCTTATGAAGGTGGTTCTTGTAGAGAATTTTAGATTTTTCTCAACTTCTCTAGGAATGACAAAGAATGAATGAAGATGGAGTGTGCACGAGAAGTGACGATGTTGGTGCTATTATGAAGGAGAGTAGAGATGGTGATAACAATTTGGAATGGTGAAGTTGAATGATTAAAGCCATGGTGGAGATTATTGAAAGAGTGCCTTTAATCTGGTGCAGCGTTGTTCGGTTGATCAAGGAATTCTTAGGTCGACCGAAGCACGTTGTAGTTTTACCAATCGATCAAGATCTGTTTTAGTTGACCAAGAGACTTTGTTGATGTCTCGGTTGACTGAAAGTGTGACTGAGCCGAATGCACAAGTACGCGGTTTTGTTTTTAATTATGTACAGGAGTTATATAAACTGGGTTAATACAAGATTAGGCTTAATCACTGAGGAAGAATGAAAGGATCTTAGCACGTTTTCAAAGGTTTTGAGGGAGAAGATAGGGTTTCTCTTCTATAAGTTGTTCCATCTCTTATAACTTTTTTATTATACTGAGTTGTTCATCGTTTGGTGTCATGGTTTTTTTCCTGAAATGGTTTTTCCATGTAAAATTCATGTGTTCTCTGTGGTTAGTAGCTTGAGTTTTTCTTTCCATATTGCATTGTGTAATTCCGTCTAAGGTTGGTTCTAAACCGGATTAAGTCGTGTTAAGGTTTGTCGCATCTCTAACACTCAATGTGTTTAAATATTCAACCTCCACTCCATTCATCAGTTCAGCCTTTCTATTTTTATTGGACAACTAAAAAAATTAGCCAAATGCAAAAGAGAGGCGGGCCCATCACATGACCAGCACAAAATCATTCTTAAAAAAGTTACCTATAGGTGGTGTAGCCTGTTTAGGCTGATTTTTAGAATTTCCATTCATCCTAATTAGGTGCATCTAATGAATGGATTGGATGAAATATACGCAACATGGTGCGCCCCACACACAACATATGGTTGGAGTCAAATATGAGTTGTTCTCTTTATGATGACCTGACCTCACTTGTGGACATAGTTTAAAAACTCAACTCAATATCCAGCTGAGTTAGAAAAGTTGAGTTGAAAATTCAATTAGACTGAACTTATATTTAATAACTACAAATTCATTATGCTAATAATAAATGCTTAAAATTGGATGAATATAAATGCATGCAGTTAAGGAAATAGAATTAGTAAATGGTCAGTTGGTAAATGATGTCATATGCTACATGTTTGAGTCTCTTGACTCAAGCTAGTCCACTGAGTGGGCAACCTAGAAATTGGGGCGCAACCCTGATCCTAGAATCACAAAACATAATTTGAACCAGTGCTATGATAAACCTGAATAACCTAAAAATTATAAGTGAACCTGAACTCTGATACCCTGGAACCCTAATAGACTTTGCACATAAGCATATCATGTCATGCATCGATTACCCAAACCCTCCAGTACCAAGTGTGGGACACGCATTGTCGGTCTCTCGGTGCTTCAGAACCCTAATGGTTCGATTAGATAGAGCCCGTGGTAAAGCACCTCGGTTGAATACTCGAATCGTATGTTAACCCACCAAGTATGTTCAATCTTTTCCTCGAACTCTAAGATGTTCAAAAACCATGATGAACGTAACATTTAAATTATAGGTTAACCAAAGAAGCTCATCTGAAAAAATCCCCAAACCCTAGGACAATGAAAGATCTCATTTGAGTTGAATCTAGGCTCTGTCAGTTTAATCGATATAACTGGTGGTTCGACAAACCTGTGTAGCTTGAAAACCTGAGAAAATCTTATTTTTTTTCCGGTTCAAGTTAATTCAAATGACAACCCCTACTAGTCCGATCAACAGTCCTCGAATTTTAATACTCTTGCAAATCATCGACTTTCTAATTGGGGCTATATAAAGCCCTTCCACCTTTTTTTCTTTTATGCAAATCATCGACTTTCTAACTGAGGCTATATAAAGCCCTTCCACCTTTTTTTCTTCGATTTTAAATAGAAAGGAGGGATTGAGAGAGAGAGAGAGAGATATAGAGAGAGAGAGAGAGAGATGGCGAGAGATAAAAACGAACCACCTGGCATGTGCATGCATGCCCTTCATAGGTGCATGTATGCTGCCTGTGCTGTCACACCCCAAACTCGAAAACCGGGCTCACAAAATTCCCGACGCCGACAGCCTCCGTAGTACCCCATTCTCGGCTCCCGACACCCATATACCAGGTTCCGATCCTAAGATGCTACAAGGAGGATTTCTAATATCCATTTGATTCATAATGAGCATAACATAAACATAACCCACAGACAATAACCACAAGAACACCACCACAAAATTCACTATGATCAAAAACTTTAAGTACAATGCGTAGGAAAGAGAAATATAAAATAGTGACAATAACAAAACTCCAGAAGCTCGACTGCACGCTCCAACTGTAGCGAGACTAAGGCTGCGTCTTGGCGTCACCTGCACGCATCAATCGTGCATAAGCTTACAGAAAGCTTAGAAGCCGGTGTAAGTGTGTGCACAATACGAGCGTGCTCAGAATGCAAGGTCAGAATAATGCTGTAATGTGCTAATGAGTACATGAACGCAACTAACCGTACCAAGGCTATGCGGTGCAAGGTATGAATGCGATCGGCTACATCCAGGCCATGCGATGTAGAATGCAAGTCACGCATATCAATCATCATCCACATATTAATGCAGCTCCTTACTAGAGTATCAAGTCAATACGTTTCTTAGTTTGGATAACTACCGGGGTCTGGTACACTCTACGTCAGCTTGCCGTCCCTATCCGAACGCACAACTGGGAGAGCAGAAGAGACCTCACTATCCTCCTGTCAATATCGGGCTCGGCTCGCCGATACGGACCGATTCCTCAAGCTGGTCAAACTCAACCTAGAAGTTGCCCCCTCACTCAGGCGGATAAGGTCACACCCCTTTCCAACTGACCACGACATAGTGGGAGACGCGGCCTACTGGTATACGGCCCTCGCGCGCTCGTGTATACACTCGGTCTTGACGTTGGAGTCATCCTCTGGTACCATCGGGTTTAGAAATTTTCACCTAGGGACATCTATGGCGCCCGTATGCTAGAACAAAATATTTTCGGTGTCCAATCTAGCCACCCACGATACGTCTGTGGAGGCTTTGGCTCTGATGTCGCTAGGGAATACAATAACTACAATCATACAAATGCAAGTGCATGAGTCACACTACCAGTCATGCAACAGTCTTACGTGTACCATGCGCTAAGTAGGGTAATTTCGCCTATCAGGGAGCCCATAAACAGTCCGCCGAAGGCATATGCTATGATCAATCACTCCTCATATCAGGCATACATATGATGCGTATGATCATGAATCATGGATCTGTACTAATCATGTAATGTGGTGATGAGCTCTACTAAAAATGAAGATGGGCCTGGACAGCCTACGCACTACAGGTATGGGCCTATCAATGGGACCTAGGGAGAGTGACAATGCAGACATTTAACCAACATTGTACTTACAATGTGGGCGTCAAACCATCATTGCTCCCAAGGTATAACCCGCTATAAAGGTCAATACATATACCATGGTGGAATTACACTACAATGGGCCTTATGTACGCCCTATTGGGCCTCGACCCATGGGCCTCCAATACATCAAATGGGCCTCATAACATGGGTCTCATATATGTCAAAGTGGGCCTCAACAACGGGCCATAAGTACGTCAAGATGGACCTAATCACATGGGCCAATCAAATGGGCCGAGTCAAATGGTTGAGTTAAATGGGCCGGATTAATGAGCCGAATATATCACAATGGGCCTTAACTTATAGGCCTCAAATACATCTCAATGGGCCTCAACCCATGGGCCCCGAGTACGTCATATTGGGCCTTTCACATACAGCAAGTGGGTCGTACTACTTGGGCCACACCATTCATCCATTAATAGAGATCATCTTAGAGCATTATCTAAACAATGAATTAGATCATAGGATCATCTGGACCATACCATAAATAACAGTGGTGTTAATAATTTCCACTGTTAAAATCTAGAGGGGCCCACCATAGCGTTTATTTTCCATCCAGTCCGTTCATAAGGTCACATAGACCTGGATAGGGGGGGGAACGAATATCATATTAAACCAAAACTTCTGTAACCCAACATGGGGTCTCAATGGCAGACATTTAATACCACTATTGTCTATAGTGTGGTCCATATGATATTAGATCTGCCCTATTTTTGGTTACAGGCCTTGAGACAAGATCACCAAATAGATGGACGGTTTGGACGTTACACTGACATCAGGGGTGGGGTCCATGTACATGGCCCATCAGAATCTGCTTCATTTCATCATTTCTTTTCCTTTTTCTCTTTTTTTTTTTTTTTTTTGTTTCCAAGGTGTTGCTACTGCACGTGCAGCCGCAGCCGGCATCAGCTGCTAACCCACCATTAAATCAAATGGATGCTGGGGATTCAAGGTGGATGGACGGCTAGAGTGTAAGGTGGATGGGCGGCATGGATAAAACGCATACTTCATGCTGTGGGTCCCAGCCCGACTGTCCAGCGCACAGGAGCGCAGCAGGACACTGCGCAGCGTCCTCTGGCGCTTGCAGCAGCGCCTGCTGCATGTTCGTTTTATTATATTTATTTATTTATTTTTATTTTTTTGAAGAATTTTCTAGGTGTGGCCCCAATCAGGTGAATCAGACCTGGCCATTAGTTTCCATGGCTTCATACAAACCCATCAAGCCCAATATTGGATGGGTTTTGGCGTACCAATACATCAGGAGGTATTTTAATGGTGAAAATGCTATTGCCTATACCATGGCCCGCCAGGAAGTCAGATTGGCCTAAAATTTCAGATCAACGTCTGAAATGGGCTAAGAAATGATATGGACGTTGTGGATTAGTTCAGTGCATCAAGGTGAGGCTGCATGAGCAACCCACTCTATTTATTTATTATTATTATTTTTTTTGGTTAGCCGTTAGTACACACCCATGTCAATACGCGCACTCCATGTTATCCACACCCATCCAGCGTCCAAAGACGCTGGACGGCATGGATATGAAACAAGCATCATGGTGGGCTCCGCACACTGCCATGGTGGGGTCCACATGGCGGCCCACCAAGGTTTGGATCAACTGTTATTTATATTTTCCTTCATATAAGTTTGGAAGGCAAGGTGGGCTCCACCAATGGGTTGTAGCGTGGTCCACTAAATGGACAACATGGATGCAATATATATATCATCGGGTGGGTCATCAACAATGAAAGAGTGAGAGAGAGAGAGAGAGAGAGAGAGAGAGAGAGAGAGAGACGGTGATAGAGGGACAAGAGACAATGATGGTGGGGCCCCGCCACTATGGGCCCCACATAATACAAATCATACATCAAAAATGGGTCCCACCAACAAGTGGTCCCTAAAAGAATTTAATGGTGGATCACCCACCTCTAGGCCTCCTCCTTGCTCCCTTGGCCTCCAATGCTCCTTGCCTTCGCCTTGGACGGTGGATGATGGACCTTTGATGGTGTGGATGAGAGATGAGAGGGTGCGCCACACTTGGTGTTTTGAAAAACCTTGGAAATGCTTGGTCATGTGATTTTTTTTTTTGAGTTACTTGGAGAAAATGAGAGAGAAAGAGTGAGGGGATGGGTTAAAGGGATGGGTGATGGAGTGATGTGGTGTGATGGGTGATGGGTGTGTAAGAAAGTGATGGGTGATGGGAGAGAGAGTTGACTTTGATCTTGCTTGTGTAAGAGAAAGGTATGGGTTGTTGTACTTGACTTGATGTGTGATGTGTACTTGATTGATGGGATTGATTGATTGATTGATGGGACATCTCGTAGAGATTCCCTCGTAATCCGCAACGTGCGGTGTTTCTTCGAATTGAACGTTAGCCTATATCTTTTATCCTGAGTATCGGGTCGGTGCGCGAGTCGCGGCGTTAGAACAGCGGTGACGGCGCGGTCGCTAAGGTACAGGTTTCGGGTCGAGTCGACTCTAATATGCGGGACTCAGCTTAGGTTCGAGCGTAAACGTCGAATACAGGTCGAAGGTCATCGGAATTCGACCGGAAGGATCGCGGAAGTCAACGGAACGGTACGGTATAGGATATGGGTCTTACATGTGCTCTATCCAGCAAGTGCATGTGAGTTTTATGAAGTTGAATTGGTTTATAGTAGCTGCCCAATTGCGTGCTCAAGTTTTATGCCGGTGTAATGTCGATGGATCGTACTTGCGGGCCCAAATTCTAGGCCAAGTCATTGAATTGAGTTAGCCTAGGCAATTCGGTGAGTAGAGGCACCTTATTAGATTCTAAGGGTGTGCGTTGACTATTGCTTTTAGGAACAATATATATATATAGGTTAGGTTTGCCACTTTTATAAATCGTCTATATGGGTCAATTGTCATAGTTACAAATTATTTAGTAAAATTTGATTGCCATCTCTATGAATCGAAAAAAGAATGCTTTAGACTTCTCTACGAACCGAAAAAAGAATTCTTTAGACTACCAACCTTGCCTTATGTTTTAATGAACTTCGCCCTTGATATTTGTACCCCTCGTGGCCTTTTCTGGTAGCAACCTTTGTTATCTTTTTATTGCACATTCTCAGCTTAAGTCACTTTTTGAGTTGAACCTTTTTATTCCAGAAGGGCTGTTAGACAAAAGGATTTCTCATTCAATTTGATTGTCATAAATCAGGTTGCTTGTAATTAAGATTAATAATGGTTAGATTGATACGTATTGAGGTATATAAATTTTACTGGATGCCTAATCAGTATGGGTGTACTTTTCTTTGTATTTCATTGGCTAGTTAGCTACTATGGGCGTTGCATGCCAGCTAGATGTGCATCTCCTAACCTCAAATCATTGATAGGTTAAATTGCAAGTAGATATGACTAATAATTGTAGTAAATTGATTTGTTTGTAAATTAGACTGCTAAAAAACTAAGTAAATAATGATTATTGATATGCATCCGAAGTGTGTAGATTTTATCAGGTGCCTAACTAGTATGGGCACACTTTTCTCTATATTTTACCAGTTGATTAGGCACTATAAACGTCCTATGCTAGTTGGGTGTGCATCTCCAACTCGAAATTATGGTAGGTTAGCTTACTCGCATATTAGGTCGTTAATGGTTTATCATAGGTATCCTAGGCATATGGATTTTATCGGGCGCTTAACATGTATGAGCATACTTTTGAGCATTTTACCGACTTTCTAATTTATTATTTGCATCATTTTTCTATTGTGGATCTTACTATCTAGTTAGTCAGTTGGGACGTGCCTTTTTATACTTTACTGATGGGTTAGCCGTTATGGGCCGTCACATGCTAGCTAGATGCATGTCCTCAACCTTGAGTCTAGCTCTCGCATCCTTGCGTACTAAATAGGTCTTATCTTGTAAAAATTCACCTACCATGTTGTTACATTACATTGCATGTGTGAATAATATGTCTGAGTTATATATTGTAAATTGCTATTTTAATCATAATCTATGCTTGTCTATTATGTCGCGTGCTAATGTTGGGGGTATTTCTTTACTATTTAGGACTTTGACGCCTTCCATTTGACATATGTACGAGTGAGGCTTTTGGGGCACAATGTAGAGCTTACTAGGGAGCAGAGAGTTGATGAGCTTTTCTTTATTTTTTTAGTTTATGTCTTAAACAATTTATTAATTATGGTTGTATACCCCTAGTCGGGGGATTCAAATGTTTACATTTTGATACTTACTGTGGCATTCTCTGGTTCAGTTATCTATACCTGTCCTTTGTTACTGTTGTGTTAATTTATATCACTCTGACTACTAATTGTGAGCTGAATGTTAAACTGAATATGCAGGCAAGGGAGAAATACTCTTACGTGCGGCTCTTATTTAGTTCACACCTTGAACTTGAGTTTTGGGTCTCGTTGCTCAGGTGTCGGGTTTTGAAGTATGATAGGTTAACTAGAGTCTCAATACATATGACCATTATTGGCTGTTTTCTTACGTAATTTTCAATAGTATTCTTTTATGTGGAGCCTCATGGATTCTTCTTTGAATTAGTGGGTTAATAATTTTGAATTGTGCTATTGCCATGTACACTTTCTTGTTTCCATGGTGCATAATATATTCTAGTTAATTCTCTTCGCCAATCATTTTCATAACATCATGTGCATAGTTAATTCTCATTGACGATCTTCTTATTCTTCTATCTTTCTTCGAATATTTTTCTTTGAATTTTGATTTGTCACTGGTCTTCTTTCGCCAACGCAAGTGCAGTCATTCAGTATTCCTTACTAGGTTAACCTTTTCTCTAGGAGCGATCATCTTTCTCAAAATTTTCATGATCATATTGATTCTCATTATAAACAGGAAATGATCAGTATCCACGAACATGGCTTCTTTTTCCTTATCTTAGAATTTCAATATTCTTGAATCAATATTATCTTAGATTGAATGAGAACGTGATTCATGCCATTTATAATATTTGATTTTTAAAAAAAAAAATTTGTCAATCATAGGAATTCTGTCTTAGAGAAATTTTATATATATATATATATATTCTTCTTTTTTTTGCCAAAAGCAGGTCGAAAATATCATTAGCCTTTGTTATATCAAAAGAGAAATGCCTTCCACATTTTGAAAGTTCTTTGGCAGCATTTGAACTTTGAGAAAAGGATTCACCATCACTTTTGGTTAAGACCGTGTAAACAAAATGTTTCCTTAAATTTATTTTGGTTAATACTATGACACCTCATCATTGTGTCGTTACATGTGAGCGTGTAACGTCTTGAAAAAATCCGTACAAAGACTCGAGTACCACCTCAGGCAGAAATCACTAAGGACCAAATCCTTTAGAAATTAAATAAAAATTAACTAGCGCTAAACTAGATTACCTGTGAAATTAGTCCTAATCACTTTAAATATGAACCACAAGACCCAAAACTTGTGAAATCGTTAACGGTATATTACCCTAAAACCTAAGATCAATATCTAAACCCAGTTGCTCTCGGGAGCGTCTGGAAACTCCGTATTGGACCTGTATCGCACATCGAAAGTCCGATAGCGACGAAACTATACGATTATGACCGCCTAGTTGGACTTGACAACCATCTCAAAAATTAAGTCCTAATTGTATCTATAAATGCTTAACTTGTGCCCAGATCAAAGTGTGTGAGAAACATAAATATCTTTAGAAATAAAATTTGAATTTAAGTAAATTGATTCGTGTCGCTTACAGGCCAAATATAAGGATTCGTACCGTCAGAATCTGACCCAAATACACCCTCATATCAGGAAAAATTTCTCATACATGGCAGTGTACTTGTGGCCCTGATCGAATACCAGTGACTATCGAACTGACACTGGTTCGCCATGGACGAACTGTAAATCCAATCAGACTGAAAACTTAGCTTAACCTGGATCCAATGTCAGGAAGCTTAAGTCGAACCGCATTAAGCAAAGGGGCTTCCAGAAGTGATCCGTTGGATCGGAACAGGCCCTATTTGGCTATAACCTAAGTATATCATGACCCTGAGGCTATTCCCATCAGTTCTAGGCCTATCTAAGGGCTTTAAACCCTTTCTCTCATATTCTATACGAATTTTAAAACTCTAAGGAAGAGAGAAGAGGAAAAAGGAAAGGAAAGAGAGAGAGAGAGAGAGAGAGAGAGAGAGAGAGAGAGAGAGTTGGAGATTCATCTTGGGATTTGATCCCGTTGCTCCATGCACTTAGCCACCCTATCTGTATCACAAATCCAGTGTTTCCAACAACGTGCTTGGGTAAGAAAACCTAACCCTAATTTATTTTAGGGTTTCAGATTGTGTAAGTTATGGAATAGCTAACCTAATTCATGCTTTAGGTTGCCAATCCGTTGTTGACAAAGACTAAGTGTCTAAAACGAATCCGTTACGTGTTTACCGATGTAAGGTGCAGACTATATACGTATAAGTTATGGTTTTCAAGGCTTTCAATGTCGGTTAATGATTTATTACTGACATGGGTGCTATTTCAAATGCCAAATGCGATGTTTGTTTCACGTTTCAGATATATATGAACTATGTTGAGTTTAGTGTATTCCATGTAGTTGTAGAAAGGATCGTATACGTATGGAATTTGAAAGTGTGTTTGCCATGATTAATTGTCGTGTGTTTATACTAGTTGTATGTGCGACAACTCCTTGGTGAAAGAATTTGCCCTAATACGTAATATAACCAACATACGTCATATATGTTGGAATGTGTAGTCTAAGTGTTTGTAAAAATGTCTGAATGAGTAAGTAGTTAGTAAATTATGATTTATTAGGGAGTTGAGATATGATTCCCAACTACCTTAACTGTGAGTATGATTTTCTCTATGTACTGTATATTATAGTGTCTGTTTAGTCATGTTTAACTGTGTGTATGATTTCCTCTATGTACTGTATATTATAATATCTGTTTATTTATGTTTAACTGTGTGTATGATTTCCTCCATGTACTGTATATTAATGTTTAAGTTATATTATATAGTATGCTCAAATGATTGTACGATTTGACTTATTTATTCATTACTGCTTTGATAATCTCATATGCTTACTTGTTGTACTTGCACATGGTTGGGACTACGTTATAGTCCAGGCAATCGGTAATAGGCCTTGATTTGATGGCTGAGGTTGTTTTCGCCACACAGGACGTGTTTGATGAATCTGAACCGTACTTGTGATGTCGACAGTGGTTAAGCCACACGGAGTGCTTACGCACTTCATGTCAATCAACTCAATGTGCGCTCGTCCTAGTCAAGCTCATCAAGTAACTCGATTGATCCGATGTATATTTCCATGTATGGACGCTACTGCTTGAATCTAAGGTACAAAACTCACCAGTGAAACCCGTTTAGCCTTGGTACTTCGATCCGCTAAGACTCATGAGCCAGACATGGTGGTATGGGACACCGTGGTCGAGTTGTCGGCCTACGCTGGGATGACGAGCCTCCCCGTAGTGACCAGTGAACAACCTAGACTCGTGAGTCGAATACGGTGGTATGAGACACTGTATTTGAGCTGTCGGCCTACATTGATTAGGTGACGAGCCATTTGTAGTGACCTTGAGCATATTCTAAAACTGCGTTGAGACGACGAGTCTTTCCGTAGCAACTAGAGTATCACCGCATTGCATGAGCATGCACCGCATTGCATGTGCTTTGGCGAGGAAGAGCACTTTCGGGTGGTTGCCATGCACTCCGTAAGATGAAGATGCTAAGGGAGTGCAGGCGAGGGCATGCATCATTACTACATACCATTCTTGCATTAATCTGAATACTTAGGGATGTTTGATTGTACTACTTTATCATTACTATTTGATTGAATTGATAACATGTTAACCTTTGCTGTATAGCTTCACTGAGTTGATCACTCATTCCCACGTTTTGAGACGGTGTTTTAAACACCAACCAAACTCTGTCTTAGTTGCAGATAACGATGCGACTAATGAGGCGGAGCCAGATTTCAAGGACGATGAGGAGGCGTTGTCCTATATGTAGTTATCAGGAAAATTCATGTGAGTTGTGTCCTGATTGTTGGGACTACAGGATTTTGGACTAGATGACATTACACAATACACATTTTGTATATTTTGAGGATTTACATGTATTTATTGACCTGGTAACATGATCATACTCAGGAGACGTACCAGTACATATATGTTTATATACTTAATACAGTCTTCCGCTTGCATAAATTAACTGTCTCTGGAGTATGATATGTTGTTTTGGTATAATCTCATTCATGTTTAATGCACTAATACAATCAACATTTAATAATCATTATCTATATTTCATAAGTGATGCATTGGAACTTGGGAGTTGAGCTCCTGCTCGACCCCCGATTTTCAGGGCATTACAAGGCGAGCCCAAAAGTGGCTAGTAGGCTACTATGCACACAATAAAGGTTGAACTTTGTCCCATATCGGAAGTGTCATCTAAAGTTGGGATCACTATAAGTTGGGTTCCTTCCTTAACAGGTATGACACGTTTTAAATCTGTGAGTTTCAACAAAGTTAAAAATATCATGTGATATGGGGATGGGCCTTACAAGTGGTATCAGAGCCGAAAACAGTTCTGCCCTTAGTGGGGGATATTGTGATGCCTTGTCACTGTATGGTCACATATGGGCGGGCACACGTGTAGGGGGACCCAAGGTAGCTGGCAGACTACTGTGCACACAGTGAACGTGGAATTTTGTCCCCACATCGGAAGCATCATCTGAAGTTGTGGTGGCTATAAGTTGAGTTTCCTCCTTAACAGGCATGACGTGTTTTAAATCTATGAGCTTCGACAAAACATACAATATCATGTGTTGTGGGGACGAGCCTTACAAATACTATTTGATAGTTTGGGTAAGGGTAATATGTTCTAAGAGATACATTCTTCTTCTGGCTTTCTTCGTATAAAAGTCATTCGTATTTGTTCGCTCTGGTAGATAAGTCAGCCCAATCTTCAAAATCCATCCGATCTCAAAATTCTTTTAGAGTTAAATATATAACCCTTCCATGGCCAGTTTGATGAATCGAGCCTCCAGCATGAAGATTCTACATCTATTTCACGCTCTCTTGAACCACGCAATATAACTCTCAATTGGTTCATTAGGTAATTTCCTTAAGTGAGACAAATCGGCTAAAAATAACTTAGGCTCAATTAGAACGAACCGAGAATGAAATACTTCTTCCATATCTTGCCAGTAATGCACTAAACTTAGAGGTAGATCAATATACCATGCCCCCCAAGTATGTTGTTGTCCAATATGAGCTGTCCCGTAAGGGGTATCCTGATAATTTCCTAACATTCATTCAATCGGTCATTGCGACCATTTTCTTCTAATATTGACTTGAAGCAGTGCATTTTGGGCAACTTGGCCTTGATCCAACCAAACATCCCGTGGAGGTGGATTCGGTTTTCTTGTGGAACGTTTCAGAAAAAAAAAAGCAAAAGCAAAAACAAAAACAAAAGGACCTCCATGTTGTGCAGTCATGCTTGGGAGAATCTCTCTCGTTGAAAAATCTTTAAAATATCTTAAAATTCGGTTGACAAATTTGACCTGAGCCCTAGATTGTTCGGTTAATTATTGTAAATTGCATGCATCTTGCAAATTACTCATGTGTGCCAAATGGCCGCATCTATACTGTTCATCTTGGACTGTCTAGATCCTGCCCAAACACATCCACTTAAAATTTCCACCATCTCATATATTCATCTCAAAATGCAACGTCCATATGCGAGTACAAAATGTAGATATCAAAAACCATGGAGGGCGCCACAAATTGATTTGTATGCCATACATATAACCGTTTGTTATATAATTTTTTTTAAAAAAAAATAAATAAATAACCAGGTATTTATTGGGTCCGATCTCTGTTTCAAGGCTGACTATACAAATTTACAGTCGTCTTTTAATGCCCAACTCCTTTGCTTTAGCCCTTATGGCTAAGGACGTCAATTGCTATTTTGCCATTTCCCCCATATCAGACTAATAACTGCAATTCAATTGCATCATGCATCCAAACACACCCAAAATGATAGATGACCTAGATGTCATTAAAATATCATGGTGGGCCCCACACATCAATTTATATGTTAAGCTTAACATAGAATCGATTGTATTGGGTCCCGCCTCTCTTTATAAAACTGTAGTCACAATTTCAAGCTCAACTCCTTTATGTTAGCCATTAATGATAAGGAATTCGATCACTATTTGCCATTTCCACTTTGTTAGACTAATAACCGCAATTCAATTGGAACGTGCATCCAAACACACCCAAAATGGTGGATGGATTAGACGTCATTATACTGGTGGGGCCCACACATCAATTTATATATTAAGCCTTAACATAGAAACCTTTGTATTGGGTCCAGCCACTCTTTATAAAATTGTAGTCACATTTTCAAGCTCAACTTTGTTTTAGCCATTTCCTCTTTTATCATCCTAATAATCACAATTCAATTGGATTGTGCATCCAAACATGCCCAAACTGATGGATTGATTGGATGCCATTAAACCCACCCCTCCCCCCCCCCCCCCCCCCCAAATCGATTTGTACATTAAGCCTTAACATAGAAAATGTTTGTATTGGGTCCAGCCTCTCTTTCAAGGGCAACTTTAATTCAATTTGATTGTTCATTCAAACAAACCCAAAATTTTCCTAGAAAATCCATTTACCATCTGATTTGGATTACTTTAACATGACTAGTTTCCAAAGAATCAGATCCATTTTTTTTGGATCATTAGCTTTGATAGTACATGCTTTTTATTGCCCCACTAGCGATGGATGATTCAAGATACATCAAAAATAGAAACCAATTGAATCTGATCGCAGGAAGAAAGAAAAGATGTAGGTGTTGTTTGGATACCAATCTTCATAGTTAGATATTTTCTTCATCTGTCATACAAGTGGTTGATGAGGGAACTATTAAAATCAAAGCATACAATCAAGTTATGTCAAGTATTCATTTATTGTATGCACACACATGCTTATGTTATTACAGTCATCATTACAAATTGGACAAAAAGATAGAAGAAAAATGAAAAAAAAAAAAAAAAAATCAGCCTACGAAATTATTGAACTGGTTCATGTTTGGGCAGCAAGGTCGAATTCCAGATCAAGCTTTCTTGGGATAACGCATTTTTCCTCTTTCAGGCCTTCCAATGAACAATTCAGTTTCTACTTCAGGATCTTGAGTTTCATCATCGTAGGGAACGATCTCCTTCTGAGAGGGAGAGAGCTGTTGCAGTGGCTGCACCTGGCATCGGAGATTCGTGTGAAAAAACTCAAATCATCAGCATTGCTCAGCCAAATTCTTGGTGAAAGCCTTAGGGCCTGTTTGGCCAGGTGGATTGGAAGGGATTGAATGGTATTTAGCATGGATGGCGTGGATTTCTCAGGAATGATGTTGTCAGTGGATTGTCTTGAGACCCATGGGATTGCTATATCCAGTCCATTTGGCACGCCCGGCCAATCCGGGAATTAAACCTTCCCATCCCTTCCAATCCCACCAACCAAACACATCCCAGGCAAATTTTAACGGATTAGGGTGGATTGAATGAGATTTAAAGGTAATGATGGTGTTGTCAGTGGATTGTCTGAAGATCCATGGGATTGGGATCAGATCACCGACTCTGTTTGGCAAGCCTGGCCATTCCTGGGATTTAACTTCCAATCCCTTCCACTACCATCCAATCCCTTCCAATCCGACCGGCGAAACGGGCCCTTAGGAGATTTCTCTGAGGAGAATTGAGGGTTTTATAGGCAGCATACAGGTCAACTCAAGACTCACTTGAGTAATGGCACCCCGATCAGTTGGAAAAAACCATGCAGCCCTCGAGTCAGCCAAATTAGAAAATGAGGTTTTGTATTAAGAAGAAGAAAATATGAGAGAGAGAGAGAGAGAGAGAGAGAGAGAGAGAGATGAAATACATCTTAACCAACAAATATATAAAAATATATAAAATAATTACAAATTTTCTGGGTTGAAATCCAAGATTTCTCGATTGGGTGACCGAGTCCCGGGTTGAGTCCTGGTTTTTAGACAATGATTCATGCCAACATGGTTTTATGTGCTTGATCCAGGATATTTATCAGGTGGGGGGGCGCACTCATCATAACGGCCACACATGAGAGTTGAATATGGGTTGTTGGTCATACTTTTCTAACTGTCCATTTCATCTGTGATATGCCTTTCAATAGCTAAAATCTCAGGCCAGGAGATGGTGCCCATCAGATGAATGGCCCGGATCATATGCCATGCTGCTACAAAAACCCTCAATCTTCTTCGCGGGGATCTCTTCAGCATTTCTCAAAATGCGTAATGGAGGGGCAACGGAAAGAATACATACAGATAAACCATTGGCCTTCTTCGACAATATTGCATTTTCCTCTGTTAGGAATCTCTCCTGAATTTAATCAAAATGGCAATTAGTATTCCTCATCAGTAAAAGCATGAGATGGTTTTTTTCACTGAAAAAAACAGTCACTCGATCGCTTGCTAAAAAATCATTCCCCGAAAGAAAGTCGTAGTGACGTGTATTTCAAAACTGCATTTTCCTTGTCATTTACCTTCTCTTTTAGCTGCTGAATCTGCTCCGTAAACAATTGTGTCTGAAAGATCAATGACACCGAGCATGTTCAATGTCAATAGAGATGGATATATGCATTTTCTTTTGTTTTTTGCAGAATTATTCATATGATATTACATGTGCCCGCACCTGCCAAACTGGCATGTGTGCAAGTTATTAGGCAGTTCATCACTCAGTCGATTGTGAATGAATGAACCTAGTGGAAAAATCAGGCAGCTCCAATCATCAGGTGTGCCACATTCACTGTGGGGCCCACCTGATGAACAGCATGGATGATGCAAACGTGCCATCTTGGCTCAAGTGGGGTACTTGTGATTGATGGTGTACCTTTCTTGCTCTAATGCTGCTTAGGCTTCGCTCTAACTGGCTCTCAATTTGTTGCAGTTCCTCAATGGGACATGATCCCAGACCTTCTCCCAAAAGCTTACTGCAATGAATTCCAATTTCCTAGTTTAAGAACTGAAATCCAACATCATCACATGAAATCTAGATAATTTGTTAGCTATGATTTAACGAGAACCCAAAAAAAAAAAAGGGAAAGAAAAGTGACGCACCGCTTAGAGACTTCAAGGTGTTCAATCTTCTTTGCCATGTGTGTGGCTTCGAACTTCCATTGCTGCATGCCAAAACAAGCCATTGTGAGAATTAATTCATAATGTGGATGCACAATAGGATGATCTGGGACAGTTGATTTGGTGGGCCACCAATTTGGATGGATCGCAGCGTATCTGGTGGAGATTGTATACACTCTGGTACAGCAGCAGGTAAAATGGTATGAAAGCAGGACCTTTGGATTTTGTTGAGCTACTACATGAAGATTATATTGAAAAGTATAGATGTCATGGTGAAAATTTCACTTGAATAGCCGCAAAACCAGGTACATACGCTTGGGTTTTAGATTGGAATGGCTGCAGTTTCAGAAGGGCGGAATTGCCACAGGTGCCATTGCTAAAGAAAGCCTAAGGCATGTCCACTCATTGTGATTTTCAGGATGCAGCCCATTCAGGTGTGGCCCGCCCACTAGATTACCTCCCTCCATCACTTTCTTACCATGCAAAAGGGGGCAGCATCATAGTTATAGAATTCGATGATTCACTTGAAACTCGACCAAGTCAATTCAACTTGACTAAAAATCAAGCCGAGTCACTATGAACTTGCTAGCAAGCTTGACTCGGTTCAGATTCAGGATGACTTGTCGAGTCCAACTGCTAGTGAACTTAGAAAGACCCAAGTGATTTATTTCTATAACCAGTTTGTGGGACTCAAAGCCATGACTTTGTGCAGTCAAGACCCTCCATCACTTTCACCATGCAAAAGGGGGGCGGCATCATAGTTATAGAACTCAGTGACTCACTTGAAACTCGGCCAAGTCAATTCAACTCGACTAAAAATCGAGCCGAGTCACTATGAACTTGCTAGTGAGCTTGACTCGGTTCAGATTCAGGATGACTTGTCGAGTCAGACTGGTAGTGAACTCAGAGAGACCCAGGTGATTTATTTCTATAACTAGTTTGTGGGATTCAAAGCCATGACTTCGTGCAGTCAAGGACCCTCCATCACATTCTCACCATGCAAAAGGGGGGGTGGCATCATAGTTATAGAACTTGGTGACTCACTTGAAACTCGGCCAAGTCAATTCAACTCGACTAAAAATCAAGCCGAGTCACTATGAACTTGCTAGCAAGCTTGACTCGGTTCAGATTCGGGATGACTTGTCGAGTCCGACTGGTAGTGAACTCAGAGAGACCCAGCTGATTCATTTCTGTAACTAGTCCGTGGGCTACAAATCCATGACCTCGTGCGCTCAAGGAGTGTCTACCACCAGACCAAACATGACTATTGTCATTTAGCCAGAGTATTTTATACTCAACACCCTTTCTAAGAATTTAATATTAGAATAAGATATGATTCTTTATTTAATTATTAAACATTGAGTCAAGTTGAATTTGTTGGATTTCTAGTGTCGAAATGTAGTAGAACAAAAGTGTTTTATGATAATCCAACTTAAGTATCGCTGTTTATGATGATCTCAAATTTCATACTTATTTTGAATCATATACCTAAATAGAAAGCCATGCTTGATGTTAACGGATGAAGATGAAATTTGATCTTTCACACCTTACATTCTTGTAGAAAATCAAGATATGAGAAGATGTTTTCTGTATATGTGTAGGTGAGGGGATCAAGATTTTATTTATAAGAATAAAGGCTGAAGTAGTTTAAACCCAACTACTCTTTCAGGAGTTTCCGTACTATAAGAGTCCATGCTTCACTGAAATAGTGTGAATACGTATTAGTCCAAGCGTGCCACCTCTTACATATCTAACCTGATCATAATAAATATGGGGCCTACCAATATGCTCAGTCTAAATATCCAATGGTTTGACCAATCTGAGCAATTAATCATGTAGGCTCACCTAATAGAAGTCTTAAATTCTCTCACTTTGGTCACAATGATCAATGTCAAAATATTTTTAAAAATATTTTATAAAACATATTTGTTCAAAACCTCTTAATGAATACCCATTAAATTTTCAAATCACTAGCATTGAATAATATGAGCAGCGCTTCTTATATCTCATCTATCAAAATTGCTAATGTTGGATTTGTTGGGGTCCCTCCTCATGTGGAGGTGGGACCCGTATGTGTAAGTTAAACAAGCATTTTATTGTCACATGAGTGTGGGAGTATTTTGGTATTCTACCCAAGCAAACAAAAAATGAAAGAAGATGGCTTTTTCCTAAAGAGAGTTCTAGCAACAATTTGGCTTTTTTCTTTTCCTTAGAGAAAAAGAGGAGAAGAGAAGAAAAAAAGGGAATTTGTTAAAAGAAGAAGATCAAGAGCCTTCTATAACTAAATCTTTGCATCTGGGTTCGTGAAGTGTTGGGGATTTTGAACCTGCGGAATCACACAGATCTAGATCTAGGATAGCAATCCAAAGGCACCAAGCACATAAGAGAACACAGAGAACACCCAGATTTAACGTGGAAAACCCTTTCAGAAAAAAACCACGGCACAAAGCGACAGATCTCCACTATGAAAGCATCAATTACAAAGAGAGAGGACTTACCTGATTCGAACAACCTCGAATCTCATCCTTGCTACACCCTTTAGAAACCCTAGAACCCCTTTAGAAAGCTTTTGTCATACCTAGAAAAGCCCTAGGAACACCTATTTATAGTTTAGGAAACTTCCCTTTCGCATCCCGGTTGCGAAAGGACTCAAATCCGCAGTTTCGTGCAAAATCGCGGAACAAACTGCGTAACCTACGACTGGTCATAGCCCTTCTACGACCGGTCCTAAACCTCCTACGACCAGTCCTAGCTTTCCTACGAGCAGTCCTAAACCCCGGAAAAAAAACAGCACAACTCGCTGGACTTCGAGTGGTGCCAGGGCTCGAACCTACGACCGGTCGAGTACCTCCCACGACCAATCGTGGCTCCCCCACGACCGGTCGAGCAACATGAAAACTTGAAGATTGAAGGTTTCTCCTCAACAATCTCCACCAAGTCTTCATTCTTCAACCGTGTAGCTCTTTGACCTCTTCTCTTATTTCTGCATCTCATCATAGCTCAAGATCACATTGGCCAATCAGCGCCAATCAAGGATCTAATAGATACCTGCTATACCTTCGGTGCGAATATCTCTGAGAAGCCGATCCCTTCTCTCTGAGCATAACCCTTCGTACCAACCTCGCCCTGTATCTATGTTGTATCCTCCTGAAGATCCACCTGCATCCAACCACTCTCCAGTCCACTGGAAGCTCCACGCGCACCCAGATGTCGGTCTGGTACAACGAATCCATCACATCGCCCACAGTCACCTTTCACTTTTCAGCAACAGGCTCACCTAGAGCCATCTGAATAGAAGATGAATATCCTGTAATATTGGAGTCGTCCATGTACCTCACCGATGTCCTGCGATCATGCCGTATGATTCTTCACACAGGTGGCTGCTCCATCTGCTCTGTATCCCTGTCCGCGCGTCTCAGTCTTCCTGCCCTGCCCGCTCACGTGGCCATGTCTAATATGCCACACACGTGCAGAGGTGGAATCCGCTACATCCACCGTAGCTCCACCTTTTAAAGTGCTCCCGATCAACTTGTACAAGTTACCGAGTCGTTGCGCCTTCATGACTACCCGTGCCCCCTTAGATACATTAAGAGCACCATGAATACCTGTGTACTTGCATCCTTTTGCCTCAAGCACACCAAGAGAAATTAGATTCTGCTTCAAATCAGGAACGTGCCTCATATCTGACAAGGTACGCTCCACCCCATCAAACATCCTGATGCGCACAGAACCAACCGCCACAACATTACAGGCAATGTCATTGCCCATAAATACCTGTCCACCATCGCACTCCCTGTAGCTGGTGAACCAACTCCGATGAGGAGTCATGTGAAAAGATGCCCCTGTGTCTAGCATTCACTCATCCTTACGATCATCGTATGACCGTCTGAGCGAAAACACAGATAAAACATCACCATCACATCCACTCGATCCATCTAACGTGGCAACATTGGCCTCCCTGCATGAAGCCTCAGAATCTTCCCTCTTCAATTTAGGATTTTTACAATCCCTCTTCACGTCCTTCTTTTCCACAATTCCAGTACTTTACCTTTCCTTTGCCCTTGCCCCTGGATTTAGATCTAAAATCAGAAGAACCTATACCTTGTCTAGAATTCCTACCCACTGTAAACAGTGCATCAAAAGATGTCCCCATGTCATTATTCAGTTGTCTCATAGCCTTCCCTTGAAGGGCTGAGATAACAGTATCGACACTCAGGGTTTTATTCATGCTGCACATAGTGTCCTTGAATGCCTTATAGGACGCCGGAAGAGAATTCAGCAACATACATGCTTGTTTTTCATCTTTCATCACTTCCTCCATATCTAGCAATTTGCAAACCAATTTATTAAAGTTGCTGATGTGAGCCTCCAGATCTCCACCCTCTGTCATCTTGAGGTTATACCACTGTCGCTTCAGGTATAGGCGATTTTTCAAGGATTTCTTCGCATAGACATCCTCTAACTTCGCCCACAAACCAGCCGCAGTTTTCTCCCTCATGACGTTGTAGAGAACCTCATCCGTGAGACATAAACGGATCGATGATAAGGCCTTCTTATCAAGAGTATTCCATTCATCATCTTTCATAGTAGACTTCCGCTCCTCAAGAGCACCATCCTCACCTTGCTTGGTTAACAGGCTAATCATCTTAACTTTCCATAACTCAAAATTATTTTTTCCTGAATACTTCTCAAACTCATACTTAGCACTCGCCATTATTACTAATCCCTCAGATTCAAATCTGCGCCCCAACTTTCGCTTTGATACCAGTTGTTGGGGGTTTTTGAACCTGCAGAATCACACGGATCTAGATCTAGGATAGCAATCCAATGGCACCAAGTACACAAGAGAACACAAATTTAACGTGGAAAACTCTTTCGGAAAAAAACCACGGCACAAAGCGATAGATCTCCACCATGAAAGCATCAATTATAAAGAGAGAGGACTTACCCGATTCGAACAACCTCGAATCTCACCCTTGCTACACCCTTTAGAAACCCTAGAACCCCTTTAGAAAGCTTTTGTCATACCTAGAAAAGCCCTAGGAACACTTATTTATAGTTTAGGCAACTTCCCTTTCGCATCCCGGTTGCGAAAGGACTCAAATCCACAGTTTCGCGCAAAATCGCGGAACAAACTGCGTAACCTACGACCGGTCCTAGACCTCCTACGACCGGTCGTAGGGGCCTACGACCAGTCCTAGCTTTCCTACGACCAGTCCTAGACCCCGGAAAAAAAACAGCACAACTCGCTGGACTTCGAGTGGTGCCAGGGCTCGAACCTACGACCGGTCGAGCACCTCCCACGACCAGTCGTGGCTCCCTCACGACCGGTCGAGCAACATGAAAACTTGAAGATTGAAGGCTTCTCCTTAACATGAAGATCTATCCACAATATCAATTTCTTCAATTGTCTTCTCAAAGGGTTAAGTTGGGGGTTTTCTACAATCCCTAGTTGGTGAGAAATTCCATACTTTTATTGTTGCTTGTAATCCATCTTTAGGTGATATAGTTAAGGTATCCAAGAGAGGTCACTTAATGACTGTACTTACATTATTTCTATTATAGTGGATTTATGTTAGATTAGGTCCCGTGGTTTTTTCCTTCACATTGGAGGGTTTTTCATGTAAAAAATCTTAGTGTCTCTTGCATACTACATGTTTGATGATTTGCTTGTTTATGTTGGAAGTGATTTTAATTCTTTAAATCTCATATATTATTAAACTCATTAATTTGTACATAGAAGGGAAAAGTGTGTGGTTTCCCAACAAGTGGTATCAGAGATCCGGATTTTGTTCTAATTATTTTATGTGTGAATCTTGGAGGTAAGCACACGTCAAATGGTTAGTTTGAATGAAAAGAATTGGATGATTTGGAAAGTCAACATGGAAAATTTATTATATTGCAAGGACTTGTATGCACTTGATGAAGGTGATGGGGCTAAACTGAAAGATATGACCGATGATGAGTAGAAGAAATTAGACTGGAAAGCCGTTGGGTTTATTTGGCAATGGTTAGATGACAATGTCTTTCATCGTGTGTCTACAGAAATTTCTGCACAATCACTTTGGAAAAAAATTGAAAGGGTTATCTAAGAGTAAGACTGCCGGCAACAATGCTTTCACAATTAGGAAGGTCGCAAATTTGAAGTATGAAGGAAGGTCAATTGTGGAGCATTTGAATGAAATTCAAAGTATTGTGAATCAGCTCTCATTTACGAAGATGGTAGATGATGAGTTGTAGGCTTTGTTACTTCTCAGTTCTTTGCCCGACAGTTGGGAGACATTGGTAGTGTTACTTAGTAACTCAACTCTAGATGAAGTTGTTACAATGAGTCAGGTATCAAGTAGTTTGTTGAATGAAAAAACAAGAAGGAAATCTTAGATTCTTTTCAATCAAAGGCACTTGTCAAAGAAAATAGTGGGAGAAACAAACTAAAAAAACCTCATTACCATGAGAAGTCATGAGGTTAGGTCCAAGTCATGAAAGGATGTTAATTATTATAGGCCACTACCAAAATGAGTGTCGAAAGCCCAAAAAAGAGAAGAAGAAAGGAAAAGGGAAGGCTAAGACAAGAAGAGAAGGGACAATTACAGTTGTTTCATATGGTGATATTATCATCTTCTTAGGTTGTGAACAGGCATGTCTCAATCTTACTTGTCAAGAAACAAATTGGGTCGTTGATATCGATGCTTTATATCACACTACTCTTCGCAAGAATTTATTCACATCTTACAAGTCGGGGGACTTTGGCGTTGTAAGGATGAGTAACAATCTCTTCAAATATTTGTGGAGATGAGTGATGTGCATGCTGAGATCAATGTTTGTTGTATGTTGGTTCTTAAGGATTTGCAAGACATGTACCCGATCTTTGCCTTAATTTAATTTACACGGGAATATTAGATTGAAGAATTTTACAATAATCATTTTGGTGTTGGACAATGAAAGCTTACAAAGGAGTCTCTTGTGGTGGCAAGAGATGAGGTATTGCACTTTATACAAGATGCTAGCACAACTATACAAGGCCGAGGTGAACATAACAGAGAATGATTCTTCATGATCTATGGCACAAGTGGTTGGGTCACATGAGCAAGAAAGGCCTACAAATCCACGCTAAGAAGTAGCTCATTCTTGATATAAAAGGTATGCCTTTAAATGGTTGTGTTCAAAGCTTGGTCGGAAAATAACATAGGGTTTCATTTCATAAAAAGCATCCCCTTGAGAATATGAAAGTGGGGTCGTCTGTGGGATGTAGGGGCACACTCGGGGTGGGCGGGGCCCATGGGGAAGGTCTCGTGTTCGAGACTCCTCACCGGAGGTATTAATGCGCATTTCACATCAGGCTCGAGTGGAGTAGTCTGTGGGATGCAGGGACACACTTAGGGTGGGTGGCTCATGTGAGGCGGTACCCATGTGATTTGGGGCACACGAGGGGGGGTTCGACCGAGGTCCTAACCTATGAGATGTGGGGCCTGGGCTTATGAGATAAAGGGATTAATTCGACATACTTTAACAGTTTGAGCTTTTAATGGTGACAAATATATTGGGCCAATTGAATAGTATTGCAAAGGCCATGGAATTCGACATGAGCAATCCATTCCCAAGGCTCAACAATATAATGGTATAGTGGAAATGATGAATCACACTATTGTACAAAGAATCAAGTGCGTGCTTTCACAAGCCAAACTGCCAAGATCATTTTGGGGAAAGGCTATGCGAACTGCTTGTTACTTAATTAGTCTATTTCCATTGGCTCCTTTGAATGGAGATGTTGCAGAAAGGATATGAATAAGGAAAGATGTTTCTTATGAACACTTGAAAGTGTTTGGTTGTAGAGTATTTGTTCATGTACCTAAAGATGAGTGGTCCAAACTTGATGACATGGCAAAATAGTGTCTTCTTACGCTATGTAGATGAAAATTTTGGCAATAAATTATGAGATCCAATTGACAAGAACGTGATCAAAAACAAAGATGTGGTCTTTCTTAAAGAGCAAGCAATTGATGAATTTAATAAAGTTGAAAGCCAAAACCTAGTGTTGATTATCTTATTGATGTAGATCTAGTTCCTCCTCCCACGGAGCATGATGATGGGGAGATGTGCAAGGCCAAGAAAAGATGGTTTATGATGATGTTCCCATACGTGATATTGAACAAAAAGAACAAGGGAACAACCCCCTTAAGAACCACCAATCGAGCCTCAATTGAGAATGTCCACTAGAACTGGCCAACTGTCCAAAAGGTACCTACCTCATGAATATATCTTGCATACAGATAGGGGTGAACCTTAGAATTATCAAGAAGCTCAAACTGATGAATATAAAAGGGAGTGACTAAGAGCTAGGCAAGAGGAGATGGATTCTTTGCATGAAAACAACACCTATGACTTGGTGAAGCTCCCAAAGGATAAGAAAGCACTCAAGAATAAGTGGGTATTCATGTTGAAGATTGAAGAAAATAGCTCATAACCAAGGTATAAGGCAAAGTTAATTGTGAAAGGATTTGGGCAAAAGAAAGGCATTGACTTTGATAAGATTTTTTTACTTGAGGTGAAGATGTCAACCATCCTACTTGTATTGAGTTTGGCTGCAAGCGTGAATCTAGAGGTTGAATAACTAGATGTCAAAACAACATTCCTTCACTGTGATTTGGAGGAAGAGATATATATGTACATGGTTTACAAATTGAAGAAGACCCTATACAGGTTAAAATAAGCTTCGAGGAAATGGTATAAAAAGTTTAATTCATTTATAGTGGATAATGAGTATAGGAGAACCGCTTCAAACCATTGTGTATTTACTACAAAAATTTTTGATAGTAATTGTATTATTCTTTTGCTCTATAATGATGATATGTTGATTGTTGGTCAAGACATTGGCAAAATTAACAAGTTGAAAGAGAAGTTAAGCAAGTCTTTCGCCATGAAAGACTTAGAATCCACACAATAAATTATGGGCATGAAAATCTCTCATTATAGGAAGGTTAATAAGCTTTGGTTATCACAAGAAAAGTATATTGAGAAAGTAATTGAAATGTTCCATATGGACAAGGCAAAACCTGTCGGTTCTCCACATGCAGATCACTTTAAGTTTAGTGAGCAAAGCCCTTCAAATGAGAAAAAAAAAAAGAAGAAATGAAGAAAATTTCCTATACATCAATACTAGGAAGTTTGATGTATGCCATGGAGTGCATGATGTAGAGCGGGTCGCGGACAATTTCATGGCCAAGATGGATCAGAAAAGGCACGGTCGGCGACAGAAGTGATCCGGACCACCTGACCTTAGATCGGGCGTATCTCACAATCCGGAATGAGTTATCCGACGTAAAATATATGATTTTGGGGTAGAACGAGCTACTTTAGCCAACCAACCCCGCTACGTTGGGTTGCGCAGCCCGGATTTGCGAGAAACCCCCTGATCGACGGTCGTTTCCTCGTTTTAATTTTGTTTTTACTATAAATAGTAAGTTTTAGTTTGAGTATAACTTTTCATCCGTTGGGCTTTAGGAGTTGTGTCCAACATGAAAAGTGCTTAGGATAATTAGGAGAACGGTTTGGTGAAGCCAAATAGGACACTTACTATTTTTGGCCGAAAACCTTGCGCACTAGTAGACATCATGACCGTCTATAAATAGTAAGTTTACTATTTATAGTAAGTTGCGAATTCTAGGAGTTTTAGTTGTAGTTTGAGTCTGATTTCTTTCTTATTGCTTGGTTCCCTTATTTAAAGGGTTGTGAACTCGATTTTGGGAATTCATCAATTAATTTCGAATTTATTAGAATTTATTTCTATCTTCCTGCTTTCTTTCCTCGTGGATTCGAGAAGTCTCTGTGAGGAGTCCAGAGAAGCTCCGTGGATTCGGAGTAGTTATCCTTGAGGAAGACGGTGATCGACCTCATCACGTTCATCCCTGCGTCAGTGCACAAGGCCAAACATCGCACATGCAGTTAGTGTTGTTAACAGGTTTCTTGCAAATGCTAGCAAAGAAAATTAGAAAGCAGTTAAATGGATTCTCATATATCTCAAGGGTTCATCCAAGGTGTGTTTGTGCTTTAGAGGTGGTAAGCCTGTGTTAGAAGGCTACACAGATGCAGATTTAGCAAGAGACATTGACTCCAAGAATTTCATATCGAGATACATGCTTACTTTTGCATGGGAGATATGACAAATTCGATTTTTTATTGAGTTAATTCTCAACTTCATCTTTATAAATCTTAAATTTATATGGGGCATCTAATTTCTCAATTGTGAGGTATGGGCATTCATAATAAGATTAGTCATCTATGAATGTGATAAAATACTTTTACCCATTCTAAGATGCATGAAGGAACAATTTGCAAATGTTTTATATGTATCACTTTTAAGAGTCCTATGCTCTTGCTACCACTTTGCTTCTCAATCTTGGTTTGCTTTTCCTTAATGCAGAAAATGCAGACCTTAAAATCTAAAAACTTTAGAGAGAAGATTCCCTTACGCATAAGCCTTTTCATCACCTCATGAGATATGTACCGTAATCGCTTATACTAAATATGGAATAATTTTCATTCTCTAAGTCTCACTTATTTTCCCTCCCGTTTCTATGTAAAGAATTAATGTTGTACACGTATGAGATATTCAAATCTAGTTCATAGAGGTTATTTACCTTTTCTTTTTCTTTTTTTTGAAATGGACAGGTATATTTAATGAAAGAGTTGCCACAAACGGCTTACAGCGCAGGATTCCGGGTGGACTGATAGCAAAAAGAAATGGGCCCCCCTATCGTGCGACTATACATATCGAGATCACAATAGCAAAGGCTAGGATATCCTCAAGTTTCCTAATCCTACTCTGTCAAGAAAGAGAAGGCCTATTTAAAGTGTCATTGCCAATCACATTCTAATCATGAAAAATACTAAGTTTTCTATTTTCAAATTCAAACAGATACCACATCTATTTAAATGAGAAATAGAAATAAATTTGCACATTATGGATGTAACGTTTAGGAATTTTTGTGCACATGCACATGCATGCGTGCAAACTTTCATTCATCTAAGCATTCATGCATCCATTCGTACATCCATGCATACATGCATCCATGGGCTTGTGCAAGTTGTGACCATTGATATGCATAATTGAACAATTTAGCATGAACTATTAAATTATGTAATTATCAATTGTATGATGTTGTGTATAAAAATATATATGTATACGTACGTGTACACATGCACTCTCGCCACTTACCCTCACAAGATCACCAGTTTATTTATTAACTAATCTAATTTGACCATTGTAGATGCCCTAAACCTACCCGATCATAACCCTCCACCCATGTGTCAAAACTACTCAATTAGGACCTCATAACTAAACTAAAAATCTGCCTAGATGGATTCCCACCTGTACACCTAATCAACACATTCCAAATTGTACAATCTTGAGTTTTACCACCCAATAGCCAACCCATAAAGTTAGAGATCAATCCATTTTCAGTCGACCCATGATCTCCATTGTAGATTTACATCACTAATGACCATTAAACCCCATGACTTTGATTACCCCTCTGAGACGTGATATTGTACCTAAACTGTTCAAAACTACCTAACCGGGAAGATAAAGCGAGCTCTTGATTTTCTCCTTCAACCAACATGTACAAATCCTCTATTTCCATCACTAATCCTAGGCCTTTCATTCATCAACCTCCACCTCTACTGGCATATGCAACCATTAACCAATCATTGAAACACTTAAGTATCCTTAGATCTAGTGATCTAACCATCCACATCACTTTGGACCACCATATCATAGAGAACTGCCTAAGATCATCTAAACCACATGTACTCCCCTCCATCCATGAATCGAAACCATCCACCCATTCCTAACATACTAATTGACATTTTCAACCATTGAATTTCAATTCCAATTAGTAGTATATCCACTGATCATCTAAGATTTCCATGGCGTACACATCCCTACACTTAGACCATTCTCCAAAAACCTTACAAGTTCGATCACCATGAAAATTAAACCATAACTTATTCAACCCAATTGATCTACACATTCCAAACTTCTTCGCTTAAGTCTCAATATCCACCATCCATCTGAATCTTCATTATATCCATTGGATGGCCCACCCAAACTGATCATACAGAAACCACCAACATGATCCTTACATCATCTTTGACAAATTCACCGGATCACTTCCCATGATGGGCCATCTTTGGCCTATTCACAGAGGCCCTAGACTTTCTTGAAATATTCTTAAGAAGCCCTAGCTTTCTAAAACCTAAGTAAACTTTGTGTATTCATCCACACCCTACACCGCACATCCTCCATCCTAAAAATTCCAATAGACAATCAATTCGAAAAGTTAACTATACAAGCTCCTTATGCTTAAACGGCCATGTGGGCCATTTACTCTACGTCTCTAAGATCATCCAACTGTTCATTTCAAAAATTAGCCGCTTTCAAATCATTCGATGAGGAATAGCTAAATTGGAATCGTTCATTCAACAATCCGAGCCATCTATAAGGTAAACCATCATCATTAAACCTAGCCTACCATTACACAACTCAATCTGGACCATTAACATCCCAACCAATCATATTTTTCTAGTAGTGAAACAAGTCATTCAGATCGATAATCATAAAACAATCAATCAAGGTTATCAAATCAAAGATCAAAATCATCCACATTCCCGCCCTCCATCCATGCAACCTCTGACGATGTGAGAACTAGAATGAAGCTGAAAAATTAAAAAACCCCACTTCGATGATGTGAGAAACTGGACAATAACTCAAAGAGAATTCATGAGAGAGTTTGAGAGAGCTTGATGTCGAGCTATGTAGTTAGAGTCTATGTCCATTGTTGGATGTGGTGAGAGGAAAAGAAAGAAAGAAACACGAAAGGAAAGGAGAAGAGAAAGAGAAGAAAAGAAAAAGAGAGAAAAGAAAGAAAAAATTGGGAGGATTTGCTGAGTCGACTCGACCAAGTTAACTTGTTGAGTTCTAGGGAGTCGAGTTTGAGTTCGAGTCTAGCAAGTGCTTGTAAACCCCTGGGAATGTGGAGAGTCAGTTGGAAAAGTTGTGCGCTAAGTTCAACGTCGTGTCGCCTGTTGCCTCGAGCTACAACCAAGTAACAACTTAGTCCCACTAAGTCAAGGTGTGAGTTTGAGTCCATCATGTGTCAAATAAGTGAGTGACGTGTCACATTCAATTTTAATCCTAAATTTTATAAATTAGATCTCATGCTTTATATCTAAACATTGTTAAAAACCCAAATGTGAGCTTATGCCCTAAGATGAGAACGATTAAATCAATTTAATAAGATGAAAATGATTAAATCAATTTATTAAGATTGAATTACGAGTTCGTTGAGTTTTGAACAAATTAGAATATAGTATCCTGATTTATGAACTGAATTTGATATGGAATTATGTATTTATGTTGTTATGATGAAATTGTTGTTAATTATTTATGGAATTGAAATATCGATTGTGATGTTACATGCATATCATGTACATGTTATTAAGTTGTGATTACAATCATAGGTGCTCTGCCTTGGATTATTCCTAAAAGATCAGCATGATTGCTCTGCCTTCGGTCATCCCTAAAAGATCAACATAGGTGCTTTGCCTTCGATCATTCTTAAAAGATCAGCATAAGTGCTCTACCTTGGGTCATCCCTAAAAGATCATCACAGGTGCTCTGCACTAGTTCATCCCTAAAAGATCAGCACAGGTGCTCTTCCTTGGGTTCTAAAAGATCAAAAGTACAGGTGCTTTGCCTTGGGTTATCCCTAAAAGATCAAAAGCACGGGTGCTTTGTCTTAGAATACTAAAAGATCACAAATAGAAATGTTACTTATTTAATTTACCATTCATTAATACTATTCATAGCATTTGCAATACCAACGATCTTAATATCTCATCACAAGTTCCTTGATGATACTCTACAATTCATGTATATGTTGTGGTTATATATTTAGAAATAAATTTGAAAATTTTAAAATCAAGGTATGAGATGATCCCACGAAACTTTTATGCTCACCCCTCACTTTAACAATGTTTTAGGGCTTAGAGTTTAACTAGAGGGAAGCGGAGTGAAGATCTAGCCAAATGTCTAGTTGTGGTTTTCTTTTCCAGATGTATTCGATGAGAAAAAATGTGTAGTGGAAACTCAAAAGAGTCTAGATTGTTGTAATTAAATATATTTTTTTAATGAAAGTTTGGTATATTGTTATGCGATTTCTATGAAATTATGTTTATGAAAGCTTAAAATTTTAGACCATGACTTGGGATTTCGAGTCAGGTCTGGCCAACTCAAATACCAGATTTTGGAGCGTGACAATGGAAGGCACACGGACTATACCTACTATATCTAACATGTCACCTAACGTTAACATAAACCTTTAGGGCGTGTTTGGCCGGCTGGATTAGACGGGCTTAGGTGGGATGGAATTGCATCTGGTCGTGTGCCAATTCCACTCCATGTTTGGGAAGAGTGGATTTAGGTTACGTGGAATCGGATTGGTCCCGTGTCGATTTCACTCAATTATAGCAAGTTGTTTAGGTCCCACCATGATATGTGGGCTATATCCATACCGTCCACTCATTTTTTGAGATCATTTTAGAGCAAGGGCCAAAAAATCAGATATATCTAAAGCACAAGTGGACCCCACCATAGAAAGCAATGGAGATTAAATACTTACCATTGAAAACTTCTTTGGGGCCATATAAGTTTTAGATCTGCCTCATTTTTAAACACATGCCATAAAATAAGGTTACAAAATAAATGAACAGCTTAGATATAACTTATGTGTGTTATTCTCATTGTTTTAAATGATGGTAGGTATATCCTTTTAATGCACCACTGTATTATAAATAAAGTAGGGAATTAAGTTTACCTCATGGTATGAGGGAACAACCCCTGCCATGGGTAATAATTATGTTTTTGGAATCCCATCCCTCCTAATACTTCCCAATGCAACTGGCCAAACACGCCCTTAGAATTTAATTACCTCCACGTCTACACTTGTCCCATTGCCAATATAAACTAATTTCTTTTCAGCATTAGTTGGCTTTCGGTTCTACATCATATCGTTCATTGAATTACATGAGATTAGCCATAATCAATCCACTAAGAATCTATTGACACATCAATTAATGATTCTCCATTCCTCTTGAAAGCACTATGAAATCAACTTGTTCAATGTTCACTTCTCTTTGAAGTATTACAATAGATTTGGAATGAACTAAATGCCAAAACGAGAGTCCAAAATTAAGAAGACTGGGAGTTCATCTTCAGTCTGTAGGTCCAATGCACAAATTTTCCAAGATGTAGTGTTGGATATTTTCTTAGCATTATAGAATGTATGAGTCAATTTATGGAGAAATGAACTCATTTCAGCTTTGTCAGGCATGAAATCAGTTTCTTATTTCATTATCTCAAAAATTAAATTCTTGATGATTTCGAGATACATTTTATTAAATTTGACCTAAGCCCTGTAATGGGCAAATTCTGACTTTGTATTGGTATTAGATGGCTTAGAAGGTTCTTCCTCTTCTAAGGCAAGGTCTAATTCATGCAACCTAAACCAATCTCAACAAATTCTTTCCATTTGGGATAATTGGTTCCAGTAAATGATAAAATAGGATTGTATTAGGTTGAAATGTTGAAAAAGTTTATAACTAATTGTAAAAAAAAGATACACACAAATTAATAAATATGTCCCATCCAAGCAATACGTGAATATAAACTAAAATTCAATTGATTAGGGCCTTCTATCGAGTGGCCAAAATGATAATGGGACTACTTCATCAATCTAGCGATGGCCTAGCGTATCATCATGACTTCTTTGGGTTAAATTACGACATACTACTAAACATGAAGATGATCACATAAATCTAAGCTGCCCAACACCTTTAGATGAGATGGATCTCTTAAAATTACCAACACCAACCGCTCCACACTACTCGTATTATACCATGACCCTTCTTTGTTCCTCATCATTCACCATGGACATAACATAATTACCTAACACAATTCTAAATTTGTACAGAGAATTATCGAATTTCACACTTGAGTCTAAAATCAAAGATTTTCACCAATTGGAATCACTTTGCTGACTAGCACAACCAGTTCCAACCTTTGAATATCAAACTCAAGGATCAATACATGGCCCTACCCTCAATGAACCATCTTAACAAAGTTTGATTTAGCAGAAAATATGATTGATGTCAACCATCAATAATGGGAGAATTTTGTTTGCGCTTATTGTTAGATTTTGTCTTCCTTTTACCAATAGTTAGTATCAACCCCTAAAGCATGGGTAAGGGCCTAAACTTGGGCCTAATCAAGACTTGATAGACATAATAGGAATGTGAAACAATAGACGATCATTTTTTTAATGTAATCGACCAATTGTTGTCATATGAGTCCTTTTCTACCATATGTTAAGAACTCAAGGTGTTCTGTAATAGTAATGGTGGTGTTCTGTAATAGTAACGGTGGCCATAATGGCCACCATTGTTACCTTTACGATACGGGTCATAACGGCTATTACAGCCCCCATAACGGCCGTTACGGACTCCTTTTTTATTTAAAAAAAAAAAATCCCCGAAAACCTGTATCTGCCCCGTAATGTTGATTAAAAAGTATGGAACACCTATATATTTCTCATAACAGACAATTATAGGGTTCTCATGGCCTTTATAGGGGACGTAATGGGCCATTAACGACAATTACAGGTCATTTTTTTCCACAACGGATGTTACGGCCGTTACGACCCCGTAACGTGTAACAATTGCTACTGTTACCTTTACGGCCCTGAAACGGCCTTTACGGCACACCATGTAAGAACTCGAGTATGTTGTGCGTAACTTCATATTTGTTTTTAAGGATTGTTTTAATCATATCTCATTATTTGGGCCATACTTTGGTCAGTCCGAGCCAATGGATGTTCCAAGAACATGCCATTTAGGCTATGAAGGAATTTTCAGCCTAATATGATCTGAAATGAATCAGATCCGTTCAAAACATCCTGTGGATGTACATGATCTGTCTAATCCGATTGGACCACCTTGAGAACATCCATCGTAAAAAAATTCATCTCATTGTAAGCAATAGATCATGAGATAAGGCCCACTCAACAAATGAGCGATCTTGCCCATCCAATAACTTTGTGATCAGAAATCCGACTGAGGTAAGTGACCACTTGTTTTGAAGCTCTTAATAGGAAGAACAAAAATTGCCCACAATCTTTTGAAATCATTGGGATTGGATGTGGGCCATCCAATGCATATTTAATGGGCCCGACATGCTAATCCAAAGGTCTAGGGGTCATGAGGCTCATCCATAGCCAATTAAAGGTGGACACCACACTCTCAATTTAACATATAGTCAAATCCACACACATGATAATGATTGGACAGAAATATCATCATATATACAATAGGTACAAGATGAATGGTGTAGATTGCATGTGGATATGTGGGCCTACACATAGAGAAAATTTCAGTTTTTTTTCCAAAATTCCTAAATTTTAGATTTAGGAATTTTATTTGTATTAAGATTTATTGAAAAAAAAAAAGAAAGCTCCAATTAGAATAACCATCTAATGAGAAGAGAGAAAAACAAGAAGAGAGGAGTGATGATGCCACCCCTTCCTCTCTTGCACGCCCAAGGCTCTATCGGAGGCTTCTTCAGTAAGGGCTAGGCTTAGAGCTAGACACAAACCAAGCCAGCTTGAAAGGTTGGCTCGGATTGGTTTGTAAAAGCTCGGCTTGGATTGGTTCAAATAGAAGTTCAAAACAAACCAAGCTCAAACCAGGGCAGTATTGGCTTGGCTTGATTCAGCTTGTAGATTGTATGTTGACTGTTTCCTATGATGTGACCCACCTAAGCTTTTAATATGATTCAATTTTGGGATCATGTCCTAAAATGATATGTAAAAACGAATGGACAACGTGGATGATACGTACACATGACGTGGATAATACATAATACATATGCATGAATGCACACCGTTTCTTGTGGTTTAGTCCGTTTGAGCTTTGGATATGATTCAATTTTGGATCATGTCCTAAAATGATATGTAAAAATGGATGGACAGCGTGGATAATACATATACATGACAGTAGGCCCACAAAGTTTACTCAGTATGCTAAAGCAAGATTCGAATTGGCTGGTGTGCCCAATTTATTTATTTTTTCCATTGTTATTGTCCTATAGAGGATATTAAACTTTATGTTATTTTTTAGTCTTATTACTTTTGCATTAGTCTTTGTTAATGTTATTTTATAGTATTATCTTTGAATTAAAAAAGTTCATATTATATATATTATTTATTTAGCAAAAAAATAAGCTGACCCCTATTCGAACTTGGCTCGGTTTGGCTTAGCTTGACTTGAATATTTGGACCAAACCAAACCACGCTCAAGATCGTATAATCTAGACTAAACCAAGCTCAAACAGTAGGGATAGGCTCGAAACTTAGCTTGTGTAAAGCTCGAATAGGGAATGTTACATAAACAAGCAAAATCAAACTTGGGTCAAACTCAATTCTGCTCGGCTCGTGTACAGCTCTAGCTGTTGGCCCTATGGGCCCCACATGGGCCGTCCTTCAGACAATGTGAACTGTCCATTCACCTCTTCATTTGAGCTTCTATGAGAGAGAGAGAGAGTAGTGCCCTCTTATGAATTGTGCGCTAGGGAGCTACATGTGTGTGCTCTTAAATATAAACCACCCTATATTTATTTTTGGCTCTTTTTCCTGAGTGGGTCCCACCACAATGTCTTTCTACAATCTCCTTGGACCATCATATGCATAAGCTCATGTTAGGCCTAAGGCCTAAACTTAACCACATACATGATCTAGGAGCGCCACATCAAAGGAAGTAGTGGGGAGAGAGACATGCTCCATTGTTTTTTTATGAGGCCCACCACAATGATTATGTGAAATCTACATGAACCATTAGATGTCATACAAAAATATAGGTCTGGGCCCAAATTAGGCCAATCCATGATTCAGGAGGGCCACACCAAGGAAAATAATTTGGAGGGTGCACGTCATCCCACACATTAATTATTTTCAATCATGTGGTCCACTCAATCATTGATGGGCCTAGAATCGGGTCATTTATCTGATGGTAGGAATGGACTATGGAAAATCATCAATTTGGACCCATTGCCCGCATACCAATGCTATGTAAATGGCATTACATGCCTATTTGGCATGTGGGATTGCAGGGATTAGGTGGTATGAAATTGTATTTGGTCTAATTTAAACTCCATCCCGCTTTTGGAAATAATGTGAATGATTAGATTAATCCATGTATCAAATAGCGCTCATAGCGTAGCTGTAGCGCTATGTAGCATAGTGTATACTACAACTATGTAGTGGGGAGCGTTTGTAGCATACATTATAGTATATTTTTTATTTTTTATTTTGAAGAGTGATCAGAACATTTATTTTTTTTAGTTTTGTTTGTTAAAAATAATGTAAAACTCATATTTAAAAAAATAAAAAATACATTAAAAAAAAAAGAAGAAAAAACTTAAAACATAAAGTCAAAACCAAACATTACTTTGGTTACTTTCACTTAAAATGGTGGTGATCCTTTAAAGTAGGTGTGAAACTCACATGCTAATAAAACTATAAAACTAGACTTGAAAGAAAAAGGGTTTTAAAAAACCCCACTTTGTATAAATGACATCTATATTGTACTTAATACTCTTAATTTGTGGGATTTTTATTTCTTTTCATATTTTTGAGTTGTGACTTGTGGTTTCAATTAGACATTATTAAATAAAGTGGTTTGATTAAAAAAATAAAGTGATTTGCTTCGAAAGTTATTGATGTGATAATTATTTGATTTGGTTTATAACTTTATCTGTGGATTGGCTTTTAATAAATAATAAATAATAATTTATTTGAATATGCTTATACTTGAAAAAATAAATTATCTTTTAGGCATTTTTATATTTTTTACTTTTTTCTTATTATTTGTCATTTTTTTTTCTATATTTAAATTAAAAAATAAAAGTATTGTGTAGCTTACTCTAAACGCTACACTATTTATGCTACACACTATAGAGGATTAAACGCTACACAACACGCTACCGCTATTTAAAACACTGATCATATCATCCAGTCCTAACAAGAGATATAACAGGATTTTTAGTGGATTTCAAAATCCACCACATCTGTGGGCCCTATGTTGATACATGTGTTTTGTCTACATTGTTCATCCATGTGTCCTTTTTACGTGAAAATCAAGTTGTGCATGCATATAGGTGACTGACGTCAAGTTACATATGCATACAAGCTTCACCTAATACAATATTTTTCCTATAAGGTAAATTTGATCCCAAACATGGGATTGAACAGTCAAAATGCCATGGTATTTACAAACATATAATCACCGTGTAGTAAAGGCGTTAATTTCACCTAATGAAATTCCATACCATTTAATCGCATGCTCCAAATAGGCCGTAACTTGTATTTCTAAATAGGACACAAATCATGTATTTCTAAAATCCACTTCGATCATCCAAATAGGATAGCCCCACAATCATGTATTTCTAAAATCCACTTCGATCATCAAATGCATGATCTAATTTTTGAGATAGGGCTACTAATTCAGGTGGGCCACACCAAATGAAACATTTGAGAGAGAGAGAGAGAGAGAGAGAGAGAGAGAGATGTGCACTGTTGAGTTTTTACAAGGCCAACCATGATGATTATATGAAATCCATGGGAACCATTCAATGCCACACAAAGTTAGGCTTGATACCCCAAAATCAGGCCCATCCATGATTCAGAAGGGTCACACAAATGGAAATAATTTAGAAGGTGGGTGTCGTTCCGTACACTTCCTAATTGTGTGGCCCACTTGACTCACATATCGGGCTGACTTTTGAGCCCCACATCCAAAATTTGGTCATGCACGAGTAAATTTCAAAAATACATTATGGTGGGCCACTCTAGCCGGAGGTCCCTTTACGTAAAGCCACTTATGTAAGGCCATGCCATTGTCATAGTATAGAAGTATGCTGGCGCAACTAGTCTAACCTTGATTGTTTTTCCCAAAATCCATTCCTACCATCAAATGCATGACCCAATTTTAGTTATAGAGATCATAAATCAGGCCCATCAATGATCCAGATGGACCACATGATAGAGAACATTGTGCAGAATGACGCCCACGCTCCAAATTGTTTCCCTTGGTGCAGCCCACCCGATTTACTCGTGGGCCTAATTTTTGAGCCCTAGGTCTAAAATTGTGTGGCATCTAATGGTTCACATGTGTTTCATGTGATCATCATGGTGGGCCTTATAAAAATAATGATGCACGCCTCTCACCTAACCATTTCATGTAGCATGGCTCACTTGAATCACTAATTGGGTTTCTTTTTTAGCCCTATATCTAAAATTGGGGCATACACCTGATGATCGAAGTGGCTTTAGAAATCCATGATGGTGGGGTCATCTACCCAATGGACCCTTTAGGTAATGTGTACGGCTAATTAAGTAGCTGAAGGTATGCTGACAGAGTCCAAGTTGGTATTTTTTTTTTTTTTTTCTGAAATCCACTCCTACCATTAGATACAAGACCCAATTTTGGTCTTAGAACTAAAAATCAGGCCTACTGACTGAGGATAGTGTATATGACAATACTCACCCTCTAACATGTTTCCAGTGTGTAGTCTGGGCCTTTTTTTTGGGCCACAAGCCTAAATTATTGTGTGGCATTTAATGGTTCACACATGGTAAAAAATCAATAGTATACCTGAATCATGAATGTGGCGCAGGCCTAGGGCCTAACATTAGCTGAGCATCTATTTTTTTTGATACACATTGTACATCAAGATCCCGATAAATCCGATAAATTTGGATGGTCCAATTCAAAAGACAAGATGAGATCAACCATTGGACGCAAGATCTCAAAGAACACAACCAAGAATGGCCCAAAACTGGCTGCTACTCACAAGCCATACAAGCATGTGATAAACATGAAGTAACTAAAACATTATCAATCAAGGCCAAAAAATAACTTAACACACACCACTCATCACACAAACACAAAAAAATATTCTACGGAAAAGAATGACTTAGATCAGCCTACATGCCCAAAAACCATCCATACTTCAATTTACACCATCAGCAACATGGAAAATTTTAAGCAGCTGGATCTCTTAATTTAGGAATCGATTTGCGTTGAAACTTGGTTATATTTATCCTCATTTAGACTACCATAATCTGACCATTTTAAACACCAAATGTAAAATTTAGAAACCAACATATTCAAGTGCCAAATAGAAACCATTCACAACATTGGAAAAATTTAGAAACCAATGATTATTGCATAATGAAACAGCTATGATACTACTTTTTGGATTTTTGGGTTGCAACAAAGCGGAATAAAAGGAATTTTTCAAAAAATCCATTTCCTTAACTTGAACCAAGGACCCCTGTTTGCGATAACCTTAGATTTCATTAACTTGAATGGAAAGCCATGTTTAACATCGATGGATGAGGATGAAACTTGATCTTCCATATCTTAGACACTTGTAAAAATCCGAGATGGTTAAAAAGTATTTTGTATGTATAGGTAAAGAGATCAAGGCTTTATTTATTAAAGTGAAAGTTGGAATAGTTTAACTCATCACAATTACTCCCTCCTGAAAGCTCTACACTATAAGATTTCATGTTTCTTTGAAATATTGTTCATACATTGCATAGTCTAAGTGCACCACCCTTCACTTTTTTGACTTGATCACAACTATAGTGTATATCCAACAAGTTTGATCAATTTGAGCCATTGATTATGTAAGCCCACTTAAAAGAAGTCTTACACAATCAAGTACTCGAATCAACCAGACTCCCCTAGATATTGAGTTGAGTTGAATTTTTAAACTATGATCAACATCATAAATATTGTTTCGAACAAAAATCAGGACGGTCCATTCATCAGGCCATTGAAATCCATGGAGAGCTGATGATCTAACTCATTATACGCATGGGGCCCAACCAATGATTAAATTGTTCTAATTTTTGCTCCGGTTGATCTTCATGGTATGCTCCACCCATTCACAGCTTCATGTGTTCGACCAAAGCGATACATATGCAGAGAAAAAAATGTCCATGCTGTTAACACAACATTGATAAAAATGTCTGGCAACATTGTCAATGGCCGTACTGCCCCTAGAGAGGAAAGATTAGTATCCACACCATGTTAGAGCATTTTATTATCGAAATTCTTATGTGGGCCCAAAGATCGTTCAATAGGAGGGATCCCCAATGGATTGAAAATGTCTTAAAAAATAGCCATGATTTAATAACAATCAGCCATATACGGTTAAGAGCATGCAAAATGGAGGTTTAGACTAAAATTCTTCGTCCATCAAAATTTCAGGCCATGATCACCTAACCAGGGTGATATTTGGGCCACAGGCAACATGATGAAGATCCAACCCAATGGCCCGCCTTGATCGTAAGTTGGTCATGTGAATTCACACTAATGCATGGAGATCACTGTGTTATTAGATGATCTAGACCATGAAAAACTCGCTAGCCGTCTCAATTAATTGGAGGGTGATGCAGGACAATTAACCACTTGCTCTAAAAGCTCGAACTGTTACAGCATGGTGAATTAATTGCTTTATCTCATAGCTCAAACCCCACATCGCATGAGTTTGTATCCCTGTATCCCACAGGCTACCCCAATCGAGCCCGGTGTGAAAATGCCCCTGCATTAGAGGGCATGCAGAAAAATGTACAGGTTCTATAATCATATTGACATCAATTAAAGGATATTTTATAATATCTTTTGCATGGTTTAGAGATCCAATCGATCTTGGTTTTGGATAGAGGCCCACCCAATAGATGGCCTTTTAAAGGGTGTCCTTGATCAATGAGCAGGTTCAGCAAACGTGGGTGAAGGTTAATAAGGTTAACACACAGGGTTTCAAATTGTAATAAATAGTAGGGGAGCATTTTGGACATTGGGATTAAAATCATGCAATGTGATGTGAGGGGTTAATGGGTTTGGTAGGGTGGCAGGTTTTCACTCCTAATTGCATCTTAAATGATGATTTGAACTATTTATGCTGTTATCTGTGCTGCCTAGGCAATTATAAGAACTTGTAGAACTGGAGAGTGTGTATGAAGGTGAATATTTAATAGCTCATATTCAAAACCATGATTGAATGGCCCTGATCATCAATGAAAGAATGTTTATAAGACCGTGGCTTTTATACTGTAGCATAGTGGCCGCAGATCCTATCAAAACCTGCAGCATTCACGGTTTGAAGTTCGAATGTTAATCGATATGAGAGTGGAATTGATTGGCTGAATACAGGAATTGCTTTCTAATCAAATGTGCATGGACATTTTTTATTGCATTGACGCTTGAAAAGAGACGCCAGGCCCCATGGTGTGTATGACATCCAACCCGCCCATCATAGTCACCCCAAGAAATTTAAAATAACACTATGGTAGTGACCCTGATGTATGGATTGGATGCCATGTAAGGTGATATACTCATGTTTAAATATATAACATTTAGTACTGATAATGAATTTAATATAAATGATAAGCATGGCATCTGATTTTATCTAGTCATATCTTACATAGAGAAATGTGAAATACCATGGTATTTTAACTGTCCAATTTTATGTTTGGGATCAAATTCTTCCTTCAGAAAAGATACTATATTAAGTGAAACTTGTATTTGGTGGATCATGAAATTGTAATCAATCGATTAGATTTCACAATTGATGCTAGTCACCTATATGCATATTTAACTTAATTATGATATGTAAAGGGTGCACATAGATGAAGCTGTGGATAAAACACATGCATCAACGTGCGCCCACAAATGTAGTGGATTTGGAAATCCAACTGAAATCATGTCGTACCTCCTGCTGATACTAGATTATATGATACATGGATTAATCCAATTCTTCCCATCTTTTCCAAACACAAGATGGAATTTATATTTGACCAAATGCAATCCCATACCACCAAATCGCATCTAATCCCAAGTTCCAAACATGCCCTCAGTGCCCTAGATACAACATGAATTTCATGGGTCATCATTTAAAATATTAAAACAATACAAATTGACAATTCTAACCATCTGATCAATGGCCAATATGATGGATGGTAAAGATGATTTAAGAAGAAAGAACTTCCAATTAATAATTTAACCATTTGTTATGACTTTTCTCATGGGCTCCTTGTAGTTCCAAAGATTCCCTTCAACCATAGCATCAAAATTATCTCATCCATGTCTTGTGAAATGAATGGATTAAAAAAAACGGATAATCCAATTGATTCTATTTTTTTCTTGGTGATCCATGAAATGCGTGCTGAATCTGATAAACAGCTCGGATTGATTGGTTTGACTGTCCAACTTTTCCTTAGCAAAGCAGTTTTTCTATGAACAGATTGCACATCTACAGAGGGTGTAATTCTGTGGCATGTCTGTTAGCTAGTTATGCCTGTTGGGTTCGTTTTCTTTTAATTTTTCTCAACATATCCCGAATTCGGTTGAGATAATTTTATTGCTTTGAAGGGTTTTCGTTTGATCCCCTATCTTTCTTGTTATTTATATTTGACTTGGAATAAGAAGAATGGCAGTTGATCTATAATGAAAACATGGTACTTTATCTTATCTTAAATCTAAGAAGGATTCACATCATCAAAGATAGAAAGGTGGCCTGACCTGTACATTTTGTTCCACTGTTTTGTTGGTGATGCCAACATCTTTCGCATGCCTTTCATAGCGATCTATCGTCTTATGCATGCTACAAAAATTCCAAATACATATCAAGAAATGATCAATATATAGTTCTGATAATGTTAAGAAAGCAGAAAGCAGAAAGCAGTTATTATATACTGATGAAATTGCACAAGAAAATAGAGATTGCTTACCATCCAAATTAGTTTTAAACACAACATCTAAACTATCAATGATAGATGCTACTGAAATTGGATGGAATATATAATCAAAATGGTGGATCTGCTTTTGCTTTTTGACCTTACTAGCTGATATCAGTTTCTTCAAGTAGCCAATAAAGTAGAGATGACAATGGCGTTTTGCATTTCAGATCAATCAATGGGTCCATGCTTCAGTGATCAAATGGTTGACACTAAATAGATGATTATGTAAATATGGCTTTATATTCAACCAGGAAAGTCTGAAAATTCAATTGAATCTTCCAATATGAGAGATTTTTTAGTGCATGGGGCATCCACGCTAGTCCACTATATAAACCGATTGGTACAAATTGAAAAACCGACAGTATATTTCATGATGATGAGTAGCCTTTGATTTTCAATTAAATTCATTTCTGGTCCAACGGAAAATAGAGGAACGGAAATTGCAAATTGGCAATATGAATACCAAGCTATTCACCAACTTTTCATTCACAATATATCCCACCAATTATAGCTAATTCGCTATTTGATCCAATCGTGCATCCAAATGACACATGAGATAATAATTACCAAATTGAAAAGAATGAAATATAGAAAACAATAGGAAGAGTGGACAAGATTGCTATTCAATTCAATCATGCATCCAAATGCCAAGGGCTCGCTGGAACTGAAGCTTCCTTCACTAGAATCAATAATCGAAGCTTTGATACCACGAAGATTTTCAGAGAGAGAGAGAGAGAGAGAGAGAGAGAGGAGGGGCGTTCGCAATGAATACCATGAACCCTCTTGCTATATTCTTTATTTATAAGGATTACAAGATGGGGGAGAGTTAGAGAAGGAGAAGGAGAAGAGGAGTAACAGAACGAGAGGGCGAAGAGGAGAAGCAGAAGAGGACTTCTCAGTCTACATATGGATCACACAAGTGACTCATTCACACATGTGGGAGCTTGGATCTCTTCCTTATCACTGATATCTGTAAGATCACCATCAGAAACAATTCATAGAACATTCATGCACCAACCATGGCACTTGCAAGGGAATTTTTGGCAATGAAGAAGGCTGAACCTAAGAGCTTTCTGTTCACTGCACCCACAGGCATGCTATCTTCAATCAACCCTTGATAAATGCTATGTTTCTTATTGTTAGAGTAATAGATTTCTTTCCTTGTAAATACATTACGCCTTCTGGAAACAAATTATAATCTGTCCATTGTTACAAATATGGCTAAACCACACAGAAATCAGTGTTAGTCCTTCCAAAAGGATTGAAGATGTTGTGACTCTGTACTTCTGTGGCATGATTTTGAACACAAGATGCATCGGATTATTGCAGTCACCGATCATGGATGATATTTCACAGCGAATAGTAGCATAGGGAACAACCTACTGAAAGTTCTGATTATTCTTCTGACTGTCAAGGAATAAAGATCAAAGGCCCATAATGACCCTGTAATGGCCATCAGTAGACCGTAATGGGACAATTTTGGGATGATAGGTAACAAAATCTTTTTAGAAAAAATTTCCTCAAAATTTTTCAGAGAAATGTAATAAATGATTAAGAATGTGCATTAGTGGGGTGAATCCGGATCACACAAACTTCAAGCTGTTCAAGTGTACCCAAATTGAGCTGAAACCATTCATCCGATTTCGTTTTTTTGTTTTTTTTTTTTTCTCCTCAAATTACTTGAGGGAAATGGTTTGCATTTTGGGCTGTTCAAGCGTGTACGCAAACCGGGCCTAACTATTCTTTTTCTTCTCTTTTTTTTCTCAAATTTCATATACAAATAGCTGTTTTGACAATGCGTCCAAATATGCCCTCATGGGGGTCCGATGTGTGGGCATCCAAACAATAATAATAGTAACAATGATGATGAACGTGCCCTTTTAGGGGTCAATAACAAATAAAACTAATAATAATGACAATGACAATGACAAAAGATCAAATCCAGGTGGTGTGTTCCTACCCTTCCGGAAAGAAAAAACAGAAAAAAAAACAAAAAAACAAAAAAAAAACAAAGGAATCATCAAACACAGCACTGAGATCAACTAAGTGCAGAAAGGGAATTAGTATAATTTCACGTGCAAGGATTTCAAAGGGTACTCAAGCTCTAAAAGTCACTACGGAGAAACTCAAAACAGTCATAGGATGACATAAAGCTACATATCCAAGGGATCATTGAACATGGCACTAAGATCAACTAATGCAGAAAGAGATGAAGGACTAATATATTTTCATATGCAAGGGTTTCATAGGGAACTGAAGCAATAAAAGTCATTACAGAGAAACCACAAACAGCTCTAGGATGACATAAAGTTACGTATCCTCTGCCAGCTTTCTCCGAAGAAGAAAAGCAAAGAAAATCTCTCAACCGCTATGTAAAGAAGTCCCAAAAGATATATGATGAACATCAATTTATACCTCCTTCAAAGAGTTTTAAAAGAATTGAATATGCTTTGATATCAATTGTTATGGCTAAAATTGGACTAACCTGATGGTTGGGACGTAGTGAGGCGTTTATCAAAGGAAGGACCCCTAAGAAAGGTCTGGATACTGACCCGACCTCAGGTATCAACCTCAACCTCAACTACCAGCCCAAGTAGCATCTATAAATCTTGACTTCGGCTGTCGAGCTCAAAGTCGACGTGATAATCTCGACTACTGACCTCGAAAGCCAACCTCGAATGACTACTAACCTTGAAGGTCGGTCTCGACCATCGACCTCAATCTTAAATACCGACCACAACTTCGGAATAGAAAACATGTAGAGAGGATCCCCACCGAATATGGGTAGGTATGCATAAGCGAGATCTCAGCAAAGGATCACGCCGATCGAGGTGTGATTAGAGAAATATCCGAGGGCGGATGCATTCTACGATATGGTCCCTCCAACAAACCTACCCCAATACGTAAATGACCCAAAGGGATTATAAATAGACACCCTACCACGAGAACAAGGAATGCACAATGACCCCAATCCAACTACACCCATTGTGATCCTATCCTACCTTAGGCATCGGAGGGTCCCCGGCCACCACTGACGCCCCCAGTGTCTCCTTGTCCCCCATTAATTTGCAGGTACCCCGAAGGCGGAACAGGATCAACCAGATTCCAACATCAACAACAACCATTTGTAGGAGGAAGTTCTCAATTGTTATAGGTTGACTATAGTTGCATGAAGCATGGAGCGAAGCGACAACAAATTCGGATGTGGGAGCATTGAAGCGTCAGTTTCAGAATGTAAACAAATATAAATAGGTAAGAAGCAGAAGTATATGGTAAGAAGATGTGGTTGTTTCCACTCTACACCTGAGGTATTTTTCTCCCTTCCAGTTCCTGCCATGCTACCAATGAATTTTGGCGCCTCTTGGATTCTTTCCTAATAACGTTCCAATTTTTTGGAATTTTATTATTCTTCATATATGTGATTTGTTTTGTCGAGTTTTGGGTGCCTTTGAAATTTTTTGCTGAACGAGGCATCCATCTAATATATAGTCTGCATGCTAGGTGCTAGGTCCTTGTCCTTCCCATGGTAGGTGTATTTACTTTGTTTAAATCAATAAAATTATAGGCGTTGTGCTCCCACCATTCTAAAAATAAAAATAATAAAATAAAAACGGAAAAGGGAAGAAATGGGACAAAAAGCAAGATTCCGAAGCGAGGATATGCAGTGGGAGTGGCTCCTAATTAGAAACATCCTATAAGTGAGAGCACGAAATTAAGGGGGGCATGTTTGGATTGTAAGTTACTTAAGATAAGCTATTTACATCTCAAGTACCTTATCTTGATTTCTATTTATTAAACTGAAGTGATAAAGTAACTTTAAATAAAAAAGTTACATATAATTGATCATAAACTAATCTTACTTATCTCAAGTTACTTATCTAGTGCTGTAAGTAGAAAAAGTAACTTATTTGGTGGTATCCAAACGGGCCCTAAAAGACCTGGATATGAATAGAGAATATAATTTAGTTCATAAACTACCCAAAATAAATATTTTAAAAATATGATCTATGTTGTTTGCATGCATACAACTCACAACATGAACACAAGTATGACCACCCAAACTAGCATATTGGGTCCTATACCGGTGAAATCTAACCACTTTGTTGTCTTTTGCATTATCAACATGAGCATTGAATTCAACCTTATTGGCACCCAAGCCAAAACCAAACATTAGTAGAAGCCCAGCCTACATGACCAACTTGCATCCATCGTCCTAAAATTGCTTATTGGTGAATAGCAATGTTCAAATTCTCTTTAACAACATCAGTCAAATTAGTAAACTGATAGAGATACCGATTCCAAGTTCGGTTATGGCCTAAGTTGGATGGTTACTGTTGTAGCTTGGCAATCCAAACATCAATGAGGTAAACCCTAGGGTTTAGAGTCACCATCACATTTTGGCTAAGCACATTTTCCTATGCTATCTTTCAACTATAATCAAAATGAAATGACTACCAAAAATAATCCATGAGTGGGATAAAGGAGGCCAGGGCCCCCCATTTTTTGTTGTGGGACCCACCCGAAAGTCGTAAAGCCGCCTTCTTTTCAATCAATAAAATCTATTGTGAAAAAAAAAGGCTAGGACAAAGTGCTAGAAGCATGGCATAGAGCCATCCTCAATAGATTCTGAGCAACAGCTGAAGGAGCACCATTAATGCTGTCAACATGGAGTGGAGAAAACACGGAATGGCAAACCATTAATGCATGTTGACGTGGGTCCATTCAGATGATGTTGCTATACATGGCAGGTTGCGGTGAATACGACAGCAAAAACTGAAAATCAGCAAGTAATAATCAACTCACATGACCTTGTGAGTGACTCGTTGATGGGACAACATTGTGAAATAACAATGACGAATTTCTGTGAGCAGAGTCTCATGAGGAAAACAACACTTCCCTTCAAAAAACCTCACTAGAAAGTGAGATAATCTGAAGCCAATAAGTAAATAAATAATGTCAATAAACTGCCTCTGATTAAAAATAATAATCAGTTCTACACCTATAAAAGACCGACAAAGTTCTAAACTAATTCAAACTCTTTATAATCTCTAATATTGAATTACTAATCACCAACCAATCTCAGGGCCTTTCTACAAAAACTAATAAATAAATAAACAAAAAGCAGTAAGGTTGACATTCAATATTCGCAGACCTATTATGGTGCTGCACACTGTTTGTATACTTGGCCCTTGATCATGCCTATATTACATGTGTTGTAACTAGTGTTCGGAGTATTAGTACTGCTACATGTATCAATGACCGACAATACATTAACATGCATCGGTATCTCCGATATTTATCACCCATACTCGAAAAAATATCGCTGTCCCAGGGAAACATTGGAAAAAGGTGAAACTTTCAGCGAGACTTCAACATGTTAAAAGACGCGTGTTTACACATATAGGAATTAAAATATTGCAAACCCAACTATGCAAAGTTTCCATTTAATAGGAGCCTAAACATGTATTTATGAAAAAAAAAAAATCAACATAAAATAAATTATATAAAATTTGTAACCAATCAATAGATCAACCGACACTCAATAATATATAACATTTCCACAAGAACTAACAACACAAAACACATGTTTTCCAATATAAAAATGAAAATTAGGATTTCACCAATTTTTCTCATTTTCCCCTTGCATATTAATTTTTCCTAGAAATCCATATCAATGCATGAGAATCGCACATAGACATGGATTTCCAATGCAACCGTACTAACAAATAAAATAAAAAATCGTTACCTTTGTGTTCTGGCTCGTCTTGAGCTGAGATTTCTTCCCATATCCAAACTTTGAATCAACAAAAACCAAGAGTGATCAAAATCACCTAGAGAACAAAATTCTAAAAAACGGATTTTTTTTTTGGGGTTTTAAAAAAAAAAAATCAAAATTTCTCAATTTTTACCTATTTATAGATGTTTCCTTGGTATTGGAATATTATCGATAGTATAACCAATACTGAGAAACATTTATAAGGGACCATTCTCAAAATATCATTAATATCGATAATATTACTAATACATAAGGCTTTGTTATAAGGGATTCTTCACAAAATATTGCCAATATTATAAAAAAAATATCAATGATTTTTGAAATTTAATTTTAAACTGTTAACAGTTTCAATATCACTATTGTGACATTATCAATAATAGTCTATACCTGAAACACCGAACATAAGAAAAAGTGTCCGAAATCAAAACATCACATGTACCAGGGTAAAAGATTCATGAAGTAATAATACTTGTAAAAAGAGGTAAGCTACATGTTAGAAGGTGACATGGGCAAAAAGAGAAGCTAGCTTTGGAGGTAGTATAGTGATGTAGTATGGGTCTTGGAAAACTTAATGGGATGCAGGGATTGCACAAACTCAGGCTAGAAGGCTCGTGATGGAGTGAAAATGACCTAACACATTATCGATACCAACTATTACAACTTCAAATTAGTAATCGAAATTACACGTATAATATGCTGTTTGAAAACCTAACAACAAGCACTCTACTGTGGCCAATCAACCAAGGTTCAATAGCCCCTTAATGGCTTTGCAAAATTTAATCATTTTAGGAGTCAATTTCAAGCCCAAAGCCAAATTTTACTATTTTTAGCAAGTTAGAATTCTGTTATTTATAGGGTTTCAAGAGTTAGCTCCAGTGTTCGAGTTGTCGGTATTGCTCCAAGTTTCGCTGGCTGAAGATAAGATATAATATCGTTATCACCGATAATATCGTTAATAACCGAAAATGCAGGGAAATGGGAAAATATGGAGAAATTGGTGGAATTTTTCAGTGAAACTTCATGATATACCTAAATACACATATTTACATATTCAGGAATGAAAAAATTACAAAAAAAATGCATTGAATAATAAGTTTCCATTTAATAGGGGCCAAAAGTCGTGCATTATCATAAGAAATTACTCAAATAGTATCCAAAATGAGTTTATATAAATATAAGTATAGCTAACATATAATAATTAAAACAGGTAAAAGTAAATGAATTAAAAAAGTTTCTAGATAGCTTTGAAACAATGCTGCTATTCACTTCCCTCGTCCAGATGGGATCGTACAATTGTTGTTTTTAAACAACCAACATCAAATGGGCCACTGCCAAGAAAAAGGAAAAAATAATAATAATAATCCAAAACTTCTGTGGCCCCATGAATGTTTCAATGGTGGAGGTTTAATTTGCATTATTTCCGGTCATGACCCACTTGAGTTTTCGATATGTCTCATTTTTTGGCCCGTATCCTGAGATGATCTAGAAAAATAGATGGGCAGAGTGGGTTTCTCACAAATATCACGGTGGGTCCACCTACCATTCATGGCAAGCTCTTCGTTGAAGGCTGTGTAGGAGTGGATTGCAGACCAAGTAACTCTTAATGTACCGAGTAAACTCCATGGGGTCCATCGTGATTTATATATTTTATCCACTCCGTCCATCCAATTTACCAAACAATTTTAGAGCTTTATTCCAAAAATGAAGCATATCCAAAGCTCAAGTGGAACACACCATAGGAAACCGTGTGAATTGAACGTCTATCATTGAAACGTTCTTGATGGTCATAGAAGTTTTAAATGAAGCTGATATTTGTATTTTCCATTCATCTGTGTCTTTGTGATCTTATGAATAGGTTGGATAACAAATAAACATCAATGTTGGCCCTAAAAAGGTTTCAACGTTGGAAATCATCATTCTCATGATTTCCCGTGGCGTGGTCCAATTGAGCTTTAAATATGCTTCAATTTTTGGCTCAACCCCTAAAATGAGCCTGAAAAATGGATGGACGATGTGGATAAAGCACATACATTCATGGTAGGCCCAACATAGTTTACCTAGTACATTAAAACCATACTAGTAACCCAGCATGGTGGGATTTCTTCACGCCACTATTGGGTGGGACCCTAGCCATGGGGCTACATCAATAATATAAGATGTATATCTACACCGTCCATTCATTTTGGCAGATTATTTTAGGGCATGGGCCACAAAATTAGTCAAATCCAATTCTGAGGTGGACCACACCATAGAAAATAGTGGTCATTGAATGGCCACCATTAAAAACTTCTTGGGGCCCAAAAGTTTTGATCATCAGCCTGATATTTGTGTTTTCCCTTCATTCAGGTCTATGTGAACCTAATGAAGTGGTTGGGTGGCAAATAAAAAGTACTATGGGCCTTAAAAAAAATTTAATGGCAAGCGTTCAATTACATTGTTTCCTGTGGTGTGTTCCACCTGAAATGTGGATCTAACTCCTTTTTTAGCTCATTCCATAAAATGAGTGTCTAAAAGAGATGGACAGAGCAGATAAAATACGTTACATCATAGTAGGGCCCATAATTCCGTAAGTAGCAGCAACTCGCGACTGCAACGTGCGCATCATCAGCGTCCCCAAAAAACAGGACGCGAATTAGATACTGACAGGTTGAGTAGCGAGTGGGCTACTGAAGTGACGTCACCAAGTTTTGTGGACCCCACCATGATGTATGTGTTGTATCCACACCGTTCATCCATTTTGAGATATCATTTTAGGGCATGAACTAAAGAATGAGGCAGATAAAAAGCTGTAGTGGACCCCACACTGAAAACAGCAGGGAAAGTGATTCCCACCATTGAAACTATCCTAAGGCCCACCATAATGTTTACTTGAAATCCAACCTGTTCAAATGTTCCAAAAAACCTGAAATAAGGGAAAACACAAATATCAGTTGATCTAAAACTTTTGCTGCCTTCAGAAGTTTTTAACGGTGGGCGTCACTGTCCCCACTGTTTTCTGTGCTGGGGTCCACTGGAGCTTTGGATTTAACTCATTCTTTGGATACTGTCCTAAAATGATATCTACAAATGGATGGAAGGTGTGGATACAAAACATGCATCATGGTGGGGCCCACGGAACTTGGTGACGTCACTTCAATAGTGAGTTTAGCTACTAAACCTGTCAATGGCTAATCCGCGCCTGAAAAAAAGGGTGCGATGCCATTTTCGAAAGGGGATAGGGTTTCCCATTTCTATTTGGAACCGAAATCCCAATATGAGGGTTTCCATTTATAACCCAAATCTCCAAATCGAACAAAAATTCCCAAGATATTGCAGATTATTCGCCGGAATTCTCGTTGATTTTGAAAATTTTCATCCATCCGAAGAAAAAAAGAAAAAGAGTAGGTTTTTTTGTACTTGCGGAAGACCGAAACAGAACCGTTGTCGATCAAGGCCCACCGAGGTCTTCTTCCGATCAGGCGTACCTCTTCTACAGGTACCGAAATCACCTTCTTACAATTTTTTTATATTTTATATTTTGGAATTTACGATGCTCTCCCCAAAATTTCCGATACTGCCTTTTTAGCAGCGAAATGGAGTTGGCAGCTACAACGAATTTGTCGCCCGAGAACTTTGATTATCGCGAAAAATCTAAAAAATCGTCGATAATTCGCCAAAAACTGGCAGAGAAACGAAAAGAGGGGTTTTCGGTGTCGCAATGCTGGCGACACCGATATTATTGTCCATATTATCGACTTTTCGCCGATAACTTAAACACTGGTTAGCTCTACTTCAAAGTCTTTTCTTGAGTTATCTAAGAGTTGTTACAAGTTTGGGTATATTAAGATTGTCTTTTACTATTTTTATTAAGTTTTACTATTTCATTTTAGGAGTCAATTTCAAGCCCAATGCCAAATTTTACTATTTTTAGCAAGTAAGAATTTTGTTATTTGTAGGGTTTCAAGAGTTAGCTCTACTCCAAAGTCTTTTCTTGAGTTATCTAAGAGTTGTTACAAGTTTGGGTATATTAAGACTGTCTTTTACTATTTTTATTAAGTTTTACTATTTCAAAAAAAGAAAAAAAAAAAAACTTTTTTGAGTGAAATTATGAGTCATGGACTTCTTTGCCTATATTAGCCATGAATAAGATTAGTTTCATGTCTCATTTGTAGAGATTTTCCACTCCGTTTTGATTCAAGGATTATCAACAAGGACACGACGATCTTTTTCAATTTTATTTTTTTTGGTCGTTTTTTTTTGGTGCACCCGTTACATTATATAACCACGATGAGATGGGCCAATATAGTGGCAAAATCCTCAAGAAAAATAGGTAGGTAGTGGTAACATGTATTCTTAATTGGAGCCACTCATTATAATTATTGCAATTCTTACTCTTATTCAGACAATGAGACTTCATACTGTTGATATGTGGAGCCACATCTAGGGGCCGCTCGACCAGTCGAGTGCACTGCTCAACCGGGTCGAGTGGCCCACTCGACCAGTCGAGGGTTGACTCGACTCAAAGTCCAGTGAGCATCAAGTTTTGGGTTCTGAGGTGCTCGACCAGTCGAGGTTACGTAGATTTGGTTCTAGATTTGATGCGGACTACGGATTTTTGAGTCAGTTTTCGCAGAGGTGTGAAAGGGAAGTTGCCTAGATTGTAAATAAGTGTCCCTAGGGCTTTTCTAGGGTATGAGAAATAATTCTTAAGTGTGGGCAGAAGGTTTTCTCTGTACTTCCAAGGGAGAGGTTAGTATACTGCCATGTAATCTTCATTTTTCTTCATAGTGGAAGTTTGCATCCGTGGTTTTTCTATGTATATCTTGTCTTGTGGTTTGTTTGGAATGTTTTGATTCTGTTTCTAGTCTATATTTCTTCTCGTTTATTGTTTGTGGTTGAGACCGGAGATTAAATCTTGGTTCACTGCATTGTTGGCGTGCTGCGCAACAACTGGTATCATAACTACTGGTTTAGTTCTATTGAGAGTGATAACGCAAGAAGGGAGACTAGAATTGAGAAGTTTGATGGTTCAAACTTTACCTTCTGGAATATGTAGATGGAGGATTATCTATATCAGAAGGACCTCTATATTCCCCTACGAGGAAAAGAGAAGAAACAAAAAAAGATGACAGATAATAAATGATTTTTATTAGATCGAAAGGCTTTAGGAACGATCCGACTCTCTTTGTTTAAGAGCGTCGCCTTCAATATATCTAAGGTGAAAACCACAAAAGAATTAATGGAAGCCCTAGCCACTATGTATGAAAAACCCTCAGCGTCCAACAAAGTTCATCTTATGAAATAGCGATTCAACATGAAAATGTTAGATGGTAGGAGCATGGCTGAACATATAAACGAGTTCAATACAGTCACGAGCCAGTTGGAATCCGTTGGCATTATTTTTTAGGACAAGGTCAGGGTGTTATCGAACTTGTCCAGTTTGTCAGACAGTTGAGATGGTTTGGTGATTACTGTGAACAATTCTTCAGGGTCGACAAAGCTAAAATTTGATGAGGTGGTCGGTCTAATTCTCAGCTAGGAATCTAGAAGAAAAGCATCAGGAGTTTCAGGAGATTCAGAGAATGCTCTAAACGTTAAAGGAAGAAGAAAATCGGTAAACAAAGGAGGCAATAAACACGGATGTTCTAAGTCGAGCAAGAAGTCCAAGGGACCAAAAGATAAAGACGGGCGTTGGCATTGTGACAAGAAGGGGCACGTGAAACGTGATTGCAGGGCTCTCAAGAAACAAAAAGGAAGCTCTTAAAGCGGGAAGAATTCAGTGAATCTATTTAAGGAGAGTGACACGGGCGTTGATCTCGTCTCTTGATGCAAAGAATGAGTCATGGGTTATAGCCACAGTTGCTTCGTTTCATGTCACTTCGTATAAAGAAGTTCAGCATAATTATGTATCAGGTAACTTCGGAAGAGTCTACTTGGGTGATGATGAGTCATGTAGTATTGTTGGAAAGGGAGACGTTCATGTAAATCAGAAAGACAGAACGACTTTGAAATTGAAGGATATCAGAAATGTACCGAGTTTGAAACGTAACTTGATTTCAATAGGGCAGTTGGCCGATACCGGTTATATGATGACATTCACCAGTGATTCCTAGAAGATCACAAAAGGTGCCTTAGTGATATCTCGTGGTAAGAAGGAAGGTACTTTGTACGTGACTTCAAGATCGTATAGTTCACTCACAGTCGCATAAACTTGAGTGAATGGGCAATTATGACATCAGAGGTTAGGACATATAAGTGAGAAGGGGATGAAAGTACTATTGTCAAAAGGGAAGCTACCAGGGTTGAAGTTTCAAGAAGACAGGACGCGCTCCAAAGACGCATCTGGTGGAGATTGTACACACTGATGTGTGGGGACCGACAGGTATCATCTCTTGGTGGCTCACGTTATTTTGTTTCTTTTATATATGATGCTAGTAGAAAACTGTGGGATTATTTCTTAAAGCACAAATCTGATGTATTTGATGCATTTACGAAGTGAAAAGTAATAGTAGAAAACAAGATAGGTAAAACATTAAAGTGTCTCAGATCTGATAATGGGGGAGAATATTGTGATAAAAGATTTGAGGAGTATTATGCAGCAAATGGAATCAAACATCAGAAAATAATTCCAGGGACACCGCAACAGAATGGTGTGCCTGAGCGCATTAACAGAACCATCCTTGAGAGCGCCAGGAGCATGAGGTTACATGCAGGGTTGCCCAAGACCTTTTGGGCAGATGGTGTGAATACTGACACATATCTCATCAATAGAAGCCCCTCAACACCATTGGATGGTGGGCTACCAGAAGAAGCGTGGACTGGAAAAGAAGTGAACCTTGTACATCTCAATGTATTCGGTTGCACTTCATATATTCACATTGATGCAAAGCACATAAACAAGCTAGATGGGAAGTCCGGGAGGTGCATGTTTATAGGCTATGGGCAACATGATTTTGGCTACAGGATTCGGGATACAGAAAACAAGAAAATCATCAGAAGCAAGGACAGTCTTCAACGAAAATTTGATGTATAAGAACAATGTGCAAGAAAATAAGGCCGAGGAGAAAGAATTCGTAGAGTTGGAAGAGTTACCGAACACGAGTGTTATAGCACCACAGGATGATCATGCACAGGAGCATTATAAGGCAGAGCCACAAACACCAGTTGTGAGGAAGTCTACTTGGGAGAGCAGACCCACGGTCCGATACTCATCCTTCTTACATTATCTACTACTGACAGATAATGGTAAACCAAAGTGTTTTTTAAGAGGCGTTACAGTCAGATACACGGCTTAAATAGGAGTAGGCCTTGGATGATGAGATGGACTCTCTCGAGTCTAATCATACATTGGAGCTAGTCACTCTACCCAAGGGTAAGAAAGCACTTCATAACAAGTGAGTTTACAGACTGAAGGAGGAGCACGATGGTTCGAAATGGTATAAGGTTAAACTGGTTGTGAAAGGGTTTCCACAAAAGGTAGGTATCGATTTCACTGAAATATTTTTACCTGTGGTGAAAATGTCTACGATTCACATGGTCTTGAGTATAGTGGCTACAGAGGACTTACATCTAGAGCAGCTAGATGTTAAGACAACCTTTCTTCATAGGGACCTTGAAGAAAAAATATATATGCATCAGCCTACAGGATACTTAGTACCATAAACAAAGAACAAAGTATGCAGACTGAAGAAGAGTCTATATGGCCTAAAGCAAGCCTCAAGACAGTGGCACAAGAAGTTTGACAGCTTCATGTCGGGAAACGGTTTTAGGAGATGTCATGCAGACCACTGTTGTTAATTGAAGAAGTTTGATACGTCGTACATCATCCTTCTTCCATACGTTGATGATTTGCTTGTGGCCGGTTCAAGCATGGAGGACATTTCAGATCTCAAAAGACAATGTCTATAGAATTTTTCATGAAGGATTTCGGAACTGTAAAACAAATCTTAGGCATGAGGATAAAACGTGACAGGGAAAATAAGAAACTAGTTTTGTCACAGGTAAAGTACATAGGCAAGGTACTTGATCGATTCAATATGGGAAGTGATATGCCGATTAGCACTCCATTAGCCAGCCACTTCAAGCTATCTAAAGAGTAAGGGGCAAAGACGCAGGAGGAACGGGACTACATCGCTAAAGTCCCATACGTGTCAGCTATTGGGAGTCTCATGTATGCTATGGTGAGCACGAGGCCAGACATTGCTCAAGCAGTGAGAGTTGTTGGCAGGTTCATGAACAACCCCGGGAATGAACATTGGGAAGCTGTGAAGTGGATCCTCAGATACCTGGTAGGCACTGTGGATATAGGGTTGTGCTATGATGGATCGAAAATCAAACTACAAGGCTACATAGATTCAGATTTGGCAGGAGATATCGACAACAAAAGAAGCACAAGTTATGTCTTTACTCTAAGTGGTGCTGCAGTTAATTGGGTCTCTCAGTTACAGAAGATGGTATATATTAGTACGACAGAAGCAGAATATGTTGCAGCTACAGAACCGTGCAAGGAGATGGTGTGGATGCAAGGTTTCATGGAAGAGTTGGGTAAGAAGCAAGCAGATTACAAGTTGTACAGTGACAGTCAGAGTGCAATACACTTGGCTAAGAATTCAGCCTTTCATTCAAGGACCAAGCATATTGCCATCAGATATCACTTCATAGTTAGTTTCTGGAAGATGGATCGATTGCTCTGGAGAAGATTCATACAAGTGAGAATCCTGTGGATATGCTGACCAAGGCGATCACACGAGAGAAGCTAAAGCTCTGTTCAGCTTTAATTAGTCTTCAGGCTTGAAGATGAAGAGGTGATGCACTCCGGATGTAGAAGACGAAGGTTTAGTCGAGGGTTGGCTTAACTCAAAGTCTAGCGAGCATCAATTTTTGGGTTCCAAGGTGCTCGATCGGTCGAGGCCCATGCTCGACCAGTCGAGAGTCCGCTCGACCGGTCGAGTAGCCTGCTCGACCAGTCGAGGTTACGCAGACTCATTTCTAGATTTGATGCAGAATGCGAATTTTTGAGTCGGTTTTCGCAGAGGTGCAAAAGGGAAGTTTCCTAAACTATAAATAGGTATCCCTAGGGCTTTTCTGAGGTATGGAAAATGATTATAAGGTGCGGGCAAAGGGTTTTCTCTGTACTTTCATGGGAGAGGTTAGTACATTGCCTTGTAATCTTCATTTTTCTTCATAGTGGAAGTTTGCATCCATCGTTTTTTACCGTTGTTGGGGTTTTTCCACGTATATCTTATCTCGTGGTTTGTTTAGAATGCTTTGATTATGTTTCTAGTCTATATCTCTTCTTGTTTATCGTTTGTGGGTGAGACTAGAGATTGGATCTCGGTTCACTGCGTTGTTGGCATGCTGCGCAACACATGACCCAACCAACTTCAATGATTAGAATAACAATAAACATGTCATGACAATGTAAAGAATGTGTAAACTAGGTATTGTGACGGGTACAAAGGATACATGGAAGTGAGGGGTTGTAGCCATCGCTTGATCTAAAGTTAGTAAGAGCCACTAATGAATGCTAGACAAAGTGGGAATGCGTCTCCTCTAATATTCTATGTGCCACATGTATTGGCCTATATTTCCATTATCACCGCTAAGCAATGGTGATATGAAATTGTGGGCATTGTTCTAAGTATCCTTGATATTATCAAAATATTTCCAATATTATCCATATCTCCAGCTCGGTGATACTAATAACACTAGTAGTGAAATCGATAATACTAGCTGTATTGAAATTCCAGGTATCAGCGAGGTATCGTTATGTATTGGTAATGTATCAATATCGCCAATATTTTTAGTTATGTATTTTCTAGGTGTCGCTTGTATCAGCAATGTATCAACAAAATTTTGATAATATCGCCAAAAACTCGCTTATAAAAATATTCATTTCAAAAAATTTTATGGGCGCATGGTTACATACAGTGTTCAAATTGTCAATGATAATTATCGTTATTGCTGCATGGACGATATCAAGACTACAATCTTTTGTTTCATTTTCGGTTGTTGACGATTTCTTAATGGGTGTTTGATTTTTCATTTCTTGATGAGTCACAATTTAGGTGGACCACATGATTGGAAGTAGTGCAAAGGGTAACACACCCTTCAAACGATTTCCCTCAGTGAATCCCACCTGAATAATGAATGAGCCTAATTTTTACGCCCCATGCTTGCAGTCTGTGGAGCCATCTAATGGTTGGGGCGGATTTCATATAATCATCACAATGGACCCCGTAAAAATCAAAGGTCAACATCTCTCTCCCAATTGTTTCCTTTGGTGTGCTCCACCTGAATCACAGGCCAACATGATTTTTTGGCCTTGAGCTTAAAATGGGAATATACATCTAATGATCAGAGTGGATTTCACATACCACATCATGGTGGGCCTAGTTAAAAACAAGGTTGGGCATCCCTCTCTCAACTGTGTAGAGATTTTGGCTAATATATTTATATAAAAAAAATCTTAGAGGACTCGTGCCCTTGACTTTTTATAGGGCCCACCTTGATGTGTATATGAGAATTATTTTGACCATTAGGTATGTAATCCTACATTAGGCCCAGGACAAAAAATCAAGTGGACCTATCATGATAAATCACAATATCGTGCAATATATTGCAATAATCATGATATATCATGATATCATGCAATATATTGCACGTTATAAAAAGTTAGTATTAAAGTAGGGTTTCGTATCGCCCAACTGGACTTATTAATATATCTGGAGATATATTAGTGATATAGCAAGATATTAAAAAGACTGGCCACAACCATACATGCATTCATAGTAATCTCAATTGATCCAACAACTGATTCATCATCTAATAAATCTTTCCATCAATGGTTGACTTATCTAGGATCATAATTACCTCAATGCTTCGTCTTCCTCAACATCTAATTGATCAAATGTGGGATCTCCCTCAAACTTGGGATACTCAATGGACCCAATCTGTTGAAGGTGGACCTTTTTATCAAAGTTCCAGTTGACAACTGCATATTCATTGGGCACATTTTTTTAGAAGAAATGCTGGAGATCTTCATGGGACTTGGACATAACAAAAGGGCATAAATTACATGCTCAAGCAGGTGTTAACTGATGGTTCACGATCATACCGTATTGATTTGTCGTTGACACTACCAACGCCATCAATCTTCAACTCGAGCAATGTCTTGGGTCAAGGAATTGCTCTATAAAAGCAAGATCTCGAAGCGTTTGGTCAAAGATTCGACTTGTCATTTGAGAAATCTGGTCTCTTTACCATGACTATGAGTTGTTTAAGTAATGTGTGTAGTTTCTCTTAACGCTGTCCATGGCTTTGAAAGCATGGTTTCATGACTGGTGCGATGTGTTTGTAGGAAGGAGAGAAGGATGGACAAGGTGTAACTTTTTTTTAAAAAAAGGTGGAAGAGCTGAAACATGTTGCAATTTCATGAAGTTTATGGTGTTTATTAGCACCGGAATTCAAGCATGTTATTCTGATAAGTGCCAGTAAGTTACAGAAGATCATGCACAGAGAGCCACACTTATTCTATATCCCACTCACTGAAATATTTGATCCGTGACTCAATGGTAAACAACCCATGATCTAGGGAGCAAACCAAGGTCACCTACCAAAGAAATATATATTAGGGAGATTTACTAAGTAGCAGGTTGAGATTTGTTTGACTCGTTTGCTTGTTGCCACTGGGCTGGAGTCGCAGCTTCTTTTTTTTTTTAATCAAAAGCACATGGATATTTTTCCTCTGCTCTTCCAACATAGAATTCACCAACCGGTGCCTCTCCAGTAACCTCTTCCCCTCAAATTGTTCCAATACAATCTCAATTCCAAAGCTAGCACCACGCCCTTCAGACGTATCAATTACTTCAAGATGAGAAGGCTTCAACTTCATCACTCCCATCTCTCTCTCTCTCTCTCTCTCTCTCTCTCTCTCTCTCTCTCTCTCTCTCTCTCTCTCCAGGACAAGGTGTAACTTCGGGCATGATATGGGCTGAAAATCTAAAGAAATCTTGACCTTAAGTGGGATGGATGCACATTTGGATGTTGCCAACACAATGGCCACCAATTCATAACCAAAGCATCCACTTATTTCCTTGATCAATGGTGCAAACTAATATTTTCTTGATCGATGGGCCTTCTTTCCTTTCTTTTCCATATTTCTTGTTTTTTTTCCCCATATCATAGGCTTTATTTGGATAAGTGGAATCTACAAGAAAAGAAAACGAATTTCTTGATTTGATGTTTTCCACTGTTTGAATGGTAAAGAAAACTGTTGTTGACAAAATCTGGGTGACTCTCCGCTCGGACTATTGAACTCCGGGCCGCTTCGACGTCTTGGACCTACACAATCACAGCGAGCAAAGGAGACCCTGGTCCAAGTAGGGGACCCTCCGATGCCTAAGTCAGGTCAAGGGAATCTGGGCCTAAGTTCATTTGTAGAGAGAGAGAGTAAGATATTGCGTACCTATCTTCTTATTATGAGATACTATTTATACCATTCACCTGGGATGGGTGTGTCCACAATACTCGATGCGCCCTTTGCCGCTAGCCAAATACTGCGGGTGAGCTGACATGGGCTGTTACTTGGTGGTCCTAGGATGCACGTGAAGACGTGGGCGGTTGTGCAACTGCCGCTAATCATGCAGTAGTGGGACGCTAGTAGATTTTGATCAGAACTTCAAACCGACTCCCTCAGCATTAGGCTACTCCGAGCTGACAGCCACGGACCTATCCGAAGCCTCGGAGGAAGGACGTAACTAAGGCCTAGCCAGGAGTCTTTCGAGCCGGGAGTATTTACCTCATGTCGTTCCAGTAATCTTAGAATCATTCGTGCACTTCCAGTCGGCTCTGAACGGTATCGGACCTCGGAGTCGAGAAGGCACTCGAATCTTCACATAACAGAAGCCCCCTACTCTCCGAGTTCGGGCACAGACTCAGAAAGTAAACTCATGTGAAAGATCAATAGCTTCCACTATCGTACCCTCCACACGTGTAGCCGCAATCATGATTTCCACATTCGAAGAGATACGTCCTCGGGGTTTTTCGTCCACGGGTTAACCTCCAGCAGACGCGTGGCGGCGGTTAAGATCTTGAATCGTTGCAGGACTTATGGCTGACCACCACGTAAGCCACAGGAGACGTTCAAGCGACGCTTTCCTTGCTCGAGCGACGCTTCCGCTGCTCAGAGTTCGTCGCCCGATGTTAGAGGCATGCGGCCTGGCAGTGTTTGAGCCAATGACGTCCAACCTTGTGCACTCCTAAGTCAGCTCGCGACGGTTCAGCTGCAGTCATCATATCTCGCAATTAATGCGAAGATCCTTCACGGGTTTGTAATCTGGGTCCACTTTCAGTCTGTGGACCATAACATCCGAAGAGATCCCGGGCATGTCTTCATGCGACCATGAGAAGACATCTCTATGCTGTCATAGGAAAGCCAGCATTTCGGGCTGCTCAGAATTCAACGATGTTCCGAGCTGAACTGTTTTGCTCGGGTCTGCCTCGTCGAGCAATACTTTCTCTAGATCTTCCATAGATGAGTCCACTGTGGGTCCCCTGGGATCTAGGATGTTGATGGTGAGGGCTTGCTTCACAGACCCTTTCTTCACTGCTATCGCATAACATCTCCGAACATCGCGCTGATCGCCTCGAAGATGGCCTATTCCGCCCTCGGCGGAAAATTTAATCATCAAATGGTAGGGGAAGATGACTGCCCTCATTGCATTGAGAGAAAGTCGGCCCAGAATGACATTATGTACTAATGGCACATTAACGACGAGGAAGTCTACCATGAGGATGACTTGATGTCATCCTTCTCCCGCAGTCACAGGGAGGAAGATGGCTCCCTCAGAGATCACCCTTTCTTCAGCAAAGCCGTGCAGGGGGTCTTCACAAGTCTGAGGTGTGACCTTGGAATCCCCATTCTTTTGAAAGCCTCGGAGTAGATCACATCTGATGAGCTTCCAATGTTGACCAGGATGCAGTACACCTTGTGGTTGGCTATGGTCATAGTAACCACTAGGGCGTCATCGTGTGAATGCTGAATTTCGCACGCATCGTCTTCCGTGAAGGTCAGACTAGACGGGTTGACCTGGAGTTCCTTGCTTAGCCGCTCGGTCATGTGGATATAGTGTTCCGAATCAGACTTACGAGAATGGGCTTTTTGAGCCATGTTTGAATCTCCTCAACCGGATGAACCACCAAAGATGGTACGGATTTCAGCCGACTCTTCCGCAGTGTTATTCGTCTGCTCTCATTCCTCTCCGATCGGTCCTCCCTTCTTTGGTGTACCAGCGCAGATGACCTTTACGAATAAGAGTCTTGATTTCATCTTTGAGATCCACGCAATCAACTGTGTTGTGGCCGTAGTCTCGATGGAAGCGACAATACTTGTGCTTGTCTCAGTGATCCGGGTTGGCCTTCATACAAACAGAACAATTCAGGAGTTTTTGCCCTCTGATGTCCAGCAGAATCTGCTTGGTAGATGTGTTAAGGAGAGAGTAGGAACGGAATTTACCCCTCTAGTTTCTTGCTCGGAAGACGATCACGAGAAGTGGGTCGTTGGGTCTTTTATTGGACAGCTGGGGTTCTTCGTTCCTCGACCTCTTTCCCTTGCCAGTCGGGTCTACTACTTGAACATTTTTGTGAGCGTTGGAGAATTCCTCAGCGTTAGTATATTTCTGAGCTCTGGTGACGAGCTCGGCTAATGTCTTCGGCAGATTCTTTCTAATAGAGAAGGTGAACTTCCCTTCTTTCAGACCACTGAACATGGCAAAGAGCGTCATCTTGTCATCGTAGTCTTCCACTTGTAATGCCTCTTCATTGAAACGGGTTATGTAATCCTTCAACGACTCCTTAAGCCCTTGCTTGATGGTGAACAGGTGAGTATTCAATTTCCGACTCTTCTTACCGTTTATGAATTGGGTAAGGAATAATCGGCTAAGCTTTGCAAAGGAACCAATGGAGTTGGGTTGGAGCTGACCGTACCAACTCCGAGCGGATCCTATGAGTGTGATCAAAAATCCCCTGCACATCATTACATCTGTCGTTGTCTGGATTTGCATCCACAAGCGATAAGCCTCCACGCGCTCGGACGGGTCGTTAGACCAAGAGTACTGGATGACGGGAGGTATCCGGAACCTCTGTGGCATCACCTCGCTCATGATCGCAGAAGTGAAGGGAGGTTCGGTCTCTTTCATCGTCGCTCGGACGACGGCTGGAACTGATGACGGCTGCTGATTCTTTTCTAGCATCAGAATCTTGTTGTTGAGCTCCACAAACCGTCTCCAACAGATATTTGTTCTCTGCTACTATCTCTTGCATGGCCTCCTCTTCTAGGACCCTTCCCCTCCTTTCTATCGTGTGGTGGAGATCCGTCGGCAGTAGAGCTGAGGTGATCGAAACGTTTGTTGGAACTCGAGTCATTGTGTTCCGAGTTGGAACTCGGTCTTAGGTCAGGGGAGTGTTCTGGACTGAGGTTGGTGCCCGAGCGAACTGATGCAAAGATCCCTCGGGTCTCATATTCCGCGGTGCAGACTGGACTTCAACCACCGGTCCGACCGTTTCCCGGATAGTAGGCGGTTGCGACTGCTGCTCCTGTCGCTGTTTCATCTAGTTGATTTCATCGTGCAAGGCTTGTATCTCACTTTGCATAGCTCAATACTTGCTTGCCCGATTACGAGAGCATTGAGATAGCCCTGGAGCAGACTCGGCATGAAGTAACAAAGAGAACAGAGTCTGTTCATTTGGCTCAGGCTCCACAGCTGCAGATTTCTTCTTTCCTCTCGCCATTGTACTCGAGAATAGGGAATTAACTTTTTGTATCAAGTTCCCACAGACGGCGCCAAAAATGTTGCTGACAAAATATGGGTGACTCTCTGCTCAGACTACTGAACTCCGAGCCGCTTCAATGTCTTGGACTTGCACAATCACAGTGAGCAAAGGAGACCCTGGTCTAAGCAGGGGACCCTCCAATGCCTAAGGCAAGTCAAGGGAATCTAGGTCTAAGTTCGTTTGTAGAGGGAGAGTGCGAGATATTGCGTTCCTATCTTCTCATTACGAGATACTATTTATACCATTCACCAGGGATGGGTGTGTCCACAATACTCAGCGCACCCTTGCCACTAGCCACGTACTGTGGGTGAGCTGGCATGGGCGATTACTTGGCAGTCCTAAGATGAACATGTAGACGTGGGTGGTTGCGCAACTGCCACTAATAATGCAATAGTGGGACACTAGTAGATTCTGATCAGAACTTCAAACCGACTCCCTCAGCACTAGGCTACTCCAAGCCGACAGCCACGGTCCATCCGAAGCCTCAGAGGAAAGGCGTATCTAAGGCCACGCCGGGAGTTTTTCCCTCCTGCCGTTCTAGTATCTTAAACTCATTCGTGCGCTTCTAGTCGGCTCTGAACGGCATCGGACCTTGGAGTTGAGAACGCACTCGGATCTTCCCATAACAAAAACCATGAGTTCTATAAAACAATTTATGACCTTATCCAGAATTGCACATTGTGTTGTGTACATGCCATTCAACTCATTCACATGAGCACCTGCCCGACATGAAGGGATTACATGGCCAATAGACCTGTTTGATATTTTGGTGGGCCCATGGTATGCACTTCTACAACTACCGATAAATGTATCTAGTCGGGCTCCATCTTGGGCAAACTCACTGCTAGACTAGCTTGGCATTGCATCAGATCTCATAGGGATAGGAAAGCATGGTCCAGGTAGGTGTGGCACGCAAAGCTCCCCCCAAACTCTTGTTGTTTTCTTGGAAGATCATCCACAATGCGGTCTAGGTAGATGCCAAAATTCAGAGCGGAGGAGTCTGCATCGCTTCGATGTGCACTTGCTGCACTCTAGCTTCCGCACCTTAAATCAAAATAGTCAACCGCATTTTCTCCTTAGATATCATGACTCAACAGGTTTGGGTACATTTTGAAAGGCTCTTCAACATCCAGGGGCATACCACCTCTACAACAGTCAGTAGGGACAGTTCATGGTGGGCCACCACAACATCTACAGGTAGATTTTCCCCCTTAAGGTGCCTCATTCCCGCCTTCATATTTTGGGAGCTGTGGAATGCCAGGAATGCCGTTCGTTTCGATGGCTCTAATATTCGCATCGCTAGGGTCATCTCAAACATCATCCGCTGGATCTGCCTAATCGGTCCCCTTTTTCCACTGCCCAAGTCCCCTAAACTATCCACAATGATAACTCTCAGTGCACTGGGGATCGACAGACCCGAACCAATCTCAACCGAGTTTCAAGTCGTCAAGTGGGTTTAGACCCCATCATCGATGGATCAAAATCATTGTAGATGGATCAGCGATGGGCAACCTGCGCCCCACAAGAGGTGGTGGAGTTGGAAGGAATACTACAAGTGATTTCCTCTTTGCCTTCACCTATGGATATGGCTTTGGCTCTAATACGAAGGCAGAGATCAGAGCGATACGATGGCCTCAGTAAGTGTGCAAGGCTTGGTTTCACTAAGGTGGAGGTGGCAAGTAATTCTAAAACAGTAGTCTCGGCCCTCTCTAAACAATCTCTTTGCGCGTGTGGTCCATGTGGTATTGGAAGAATAGAATCATCTCTCTCATGCACAGTATGGAAGTTCGCATTGCACACACCCATAGGGAGGCCAACTCGGTTGCGGATGGCATGGCCCGGTTAGGGAGTGATGAGCAACAAAACTGGCTCTTCCGATCATTGGGAGAACTCCCCCCTTGCATTCGTGGTATGTTGTTCCTAGACAAAGTTGGCCTAGGTAAACTGCGAGAAGTGTTCGAAATATCGGTATCGCTTTACGTATCGCATCATTGGGATATAAATATGTATTGGTTATTGCACAGGATATATCATTTTTGGCGGGTTATTTATCACACTTTTTGGGAAATGTGGAGAAACATTGGGAAAATGGCTGAATTTTTCAATGAAACTTCATGGATTGTTAAAAAGACCTTAATACACACTTTTAAAGTATAACTTCTCAAAAAAGAAGTACACATAATAGGTTTCTTTTGTAAATGGTCATACGCTATGTGTTGTTTGATTGAACTAATGCAACTATTTTCGAATTAAATGCGTAACATTTAGAGTGTATGTGATGATCATTTCATCAAACACGCCTAAATACTTCTAAATTACTCTCAATTGATAGCAAGTTGAAAAACAATTTCGAAAAAAATAATAATATTTTATTAAATTTTAATTAAAATTAATTTTTATTTTTTAAAAATTGACAAGAATTTAACAAATCAGTAGATCAACCTTCATACATGCTTAATTCCATGTTTGGAGTAAAACATTGCAAGCAATTTGGGAGAAATTGGAGAAATTTAGAAATTTCCTCAATTTTCCTCAAATCAGACCACCCACACTCAAAATTCGAAATTAGAGTGTATGTAATGATCGTTTCATCAAATACTCATAATACTTCGAAAATAGTGTCAATTGATAGCTGGTTGAAGGAAAATTTTAAAAAAATATATGGAGAACATGAAGAACCAATGGATATCGAATGAAAGCTCCTACTCCATGATTTTTCATGCACAATATGAAGAACCAATAGATTTGTAACCATTTGACACTGATTTAAAATAATTTCAACAAAAAAAGGGATCGAAAATTGAAAATGCTCACCGGATCGAACACGTGGGAAATATCGGCATTACCTGTGTGTTTTGTCTCGCACAAGTGGGATACAAGACATATCGTGGGATATATCGGCCAATATCGTCGATATTTAAAACATTGCCTACAGGAAGCCTAATAACATTTTCCTTCCTTTTCTTAGCTGCTTTACGATAGGTGGGCCTACATCCTTTCGTCGATGGGCCTACCCGAAGTAACCCCACTATAAAGTTTTGATATTTGTAATTGAAAATTTTCAATGTTTAAAAAATAAAAAAATAATAAAACAACTACCATAGACAAAAGTATGATATGCGCCATAACTGCCATTATGGCCTTTTTACTCCCCATAACGCATAATGATTACCAGTGTTACCGGTATGTAATGGATTATTCTAATACCTTGTGTGGGCCTTAGTTTTAGATCCTATTTTTTTTAACCATTGCCAAATGAATTATAAGTCGCATCCAATGAACATGTTGCTTATCAAACATAACATGGTTCCATGAATTGTCCGGGTAAGTTAAATAAATATGAGATATTATATGATCCTCGATGCCCCAAAATACCAATGATTGTAATATCCTAACCGTCCAGTATTTGATCTTTTCAGTTGGATGTGGCCAACGTTGGAGTTCTTTTCTTCTCCATCTGTTTGTAGGCCACAAGTCAAAGGGTTAGGATGAAACTCTCATGGAGATTTTCAGGTATAGCCCGTCCACCGGGCAAGGCCATCCAAGCAACAGTCTGGATCACATATCCTCATCGTGGATCGAGGATCATATAATTCCTTGTCTAATTTAGATATTTCTAAGGGTGACCGTCAAATTTAGATGAATTTTCATTACCCTCAGAAGACAAAATAACATTTTCTTTGTATTTCCAGTCTAAGTTAGGTCTGTAGCATCACACAGGAGGCTTTTAGAGCTTATATAGTAAGAGTTCGACTTGCCCATTGCAACTCAAGATTAAGCATGTCGCCTCCACTAGAACCCCCAACGTGGTGAACTGTATGCCAAGTGGGCAGCAATAGGAAACTTGCAACAAAGAGATGATTGTGACCATCACTATCTATAGATAATTTTTGAACATTGAAAATAAAATTGCACGCATTCAACTATAAAAATCTAAGTATGGGACAATAACTATTACTGGTTGAGAAGAATATGGACAGTTCTAATTGTTGGACCATTTTATCTATGGGGCCGAATGGGCCGGACACACTCGATCCTGTCTCTAGGGAGAAAAGCAAACTTCTTCCACTTACTCTGGGTGCTTCTGCTTTGCAAAAAGAAGCAAAGCAGAGATTGTCTAGGAGAGAACATAAACATGGGTGGTAGAGAACATAGACATGGTCAGGACCACTTTATGAATGGGTTGGAAATTGTACCTATCAGCCATGTTGTCACGTGGTGTCGTGTGCATTACGATTATTGTACATTTGTGGAGGCTTAGAAAAGCTCTGTGAAGGAATATTCATAGGGTATGTTTGGATTCAAGAAAAGCTATTCCGCAAAAAGCAATCCATTGCATGCGCACATGCGGTAGCTAGTCATGGCCATGCTATTGCTGACTAATTATTCCGTTCCTTATTTTTTAACACCTTAGAATATGGACTAGATAAATTGTGGCACATGTGGAAAACATAAAAATTGGTTGGTGGCACATTTACACCTGAAAATTGATCTATCTGCACATTTACACCTGAAAATTGATCTATCTGCCATATTTTTAATGCTTGAAGATTGATAGTGGTGCATACGCACACGTGGAATGTTTGAACTTGGACGTTTCAACAAGCGTCAAGTTGGAACATGTCATGCACGAGTAAGCATAATCCTCATGTGCACTGAAAACATAAAGTGTCATTGACAAGTAACTCCACTTCTCTATTAGAGACCCAATTGATAGTCTAACTGTCATATATCCATAATTACTTGTCAAAAAATGTATTGGTACCACGAACAAGTGAGTTGACAAACTATGGACATACATGGGTGCGGCTACTCACGTTACCTAATGTAATTTTGAACTCATACACGTGGCAAGTGTATGAAATCCGAATTGATCATAAGGAGGCCCTTTCGTGGAGGATTCATAGCCTAAAGCTCGCGCAACAATAAGATGATCTTAGAGTGCTCAATTATGATAGTTGTGCCCATTAAATGTTGGCTTTTGTGTGCTTTCGCAATTTTAAGATCTATCTACAAGCCACACATATGGGAGGTTTAATAAGTGCTACCACCCACCATCCAAGGTAGGGCCCAAATGATGCATGGCACCTCAGTATGGTGTTGGAATAAGGCTAGTGGGCAGCAAATTTTCAATTGGCTTAGTATGGTACCACTTTTAATGACTTATGAGTAACCTTTTCTCGACTCGTCCCTACTATATACGATGCCAATAGCTTTCAACATCTAGCCCCTACAATTAATCTTCACAACATTGTTAAGAGACAATAATTCATTATAAAAATGTAGCTACTTGGTAGGAAATGTTTTTGAGATTTTTCTCTACAAGGGATGGCAAAGATTGCACCACTTCCTTTCACTTCTTTTAATGCGTATGGCCCTCATTGATCTCTCCTCTTCACTAATTAGATGCTTCGAGAGACTGAGATAGGCTATGTGGGGCTCACCTTAATGACTATGTGGCATCCACTCCATACATCGACTACATCAACACATGTTAGAATGTCAACCCAAAAGTTTAGCAGATTGAGGACTCTGGTGGACTAAAACCAATGTTTTCTTTATCATTATCGCGTACTGTATTGTACCCTTGGGATACAAATACATATCGTTTATCCCAAGAGATATATCAATTGTGTCACATAATGTATTGTTGTTGTTGGGAAACATGGGGAAACATTGAGAAATTGGTTGAATTTTTCAATGAAACTTTGGGGATTGTTCAAAAAAAGATATCAATACATAATTAGGAATTAAAGCATCATAAAAAAAAACAAGTGCAAATAATAGGTTTCCTTTATTTGGGGTCCTAATCCATGCATGATTTGACTGAACTAGTGCAACTAGATTCAAGTCTATTCATATAATTTATAAATGTAAAAAGATATGTACGGATACGCAAGCAATACATTTAAAAGAAAAAAAAAAAGAAAAAAAAAAAGAAAAAAGAAAATAAAAAATAAACTTGTGAATAATGTGGTGCAATGGCTCAAACCCACATAAAGCCGCATCGTAGCTCGAAATCATCATGTTCATTTTGAAGGGGCTAGGCATAGTACTACTACTCCACAAACCAACAATACTACTATGCCCGAGTTATAATAGAATGGTACTACTTAAGATACTCAAACATAATGCTCATACTCATCCTCTCCGATCTGAGAGAATTTAGGCAAATTTTGATTTTTTTTCCTTTTTTTTTTTTTTTGGTAAATTGACCCATCTTACCCCAACTTCCAAAGTTAGAGTGTATGTGATGATCATTTCATCAAACATTCTTGAATACTCTAAAATGGGGGACAAGCGATCGCTAAATGAAGTGGAATTTCAAGAAAAAATATATTTTTTTAATATTTTTAATTATTTTTTCATTTAAAAATATTTTTTTTCAAAAAATTCCCAAATTACCAAGAATCAATAGACCAAGTTATATACATGTTTAATTTTGTATTTAGACACAGATTGCAACCGGCTTGCGAGAAATTGAAAATTTTTTATTTTCTCCAATTTTCATGACTCAGCCTATCTCTCCCAAATCTCAAAATTAAAGTTTCAAATTTATGATTTTTTTCATGCAAAACATGAAAAGTCGTGGATTTATAACCATTTGACACTAATTTAACATGAGTCATATTAACAAAAAGATCGAAGATAAAAACGCTCATCAAATCGAACAGGCGGGATATGTCGGCACTTCCTATGTGTTTCATAGTGCATAGGAGGGAGACAAGATATATCATGGAAAATATTTGTCGATATTATCGATACTGAAAACAATGATCAGAAGTATAAAAACAGTGAGGATGAATTGCCACAATTCTCTCTGTCTCTCAGCCATATGATACACATGTGGTCGCACCTCTCCCTCCTATCTCCGTTTCTTGAACCAAAATCTTTTATGATATATTTTCTACACAATGCACAAGGCCCTAAGTTCTAGGAGGCCACCACATTGTATATGTCAATCCACTCCGTCCATCGGGGGTTAACATTCTTATTTAACTATATATACAAAATTTCATCCCCATAAAATACTCAAATGGGCCACCCCAATGGGCACAATGTAAAATTGCTCCTAAACCTCTACGTTCAGAGTCTCTCACCTAGTTTCGGATCAAACCAAGTTTTCTATCTTCATTTCATCCCTATGATTTATAATTGAGTATCGGGTTGTAAGATACGCGACATGATTGCCAAATATAAAATCCTATGGTTTGGATACCATCCTCATTGTTCCATATGCTATTGTCTATGGTTCTCATCCTATATTGTGGGCAGGGCAACACTAGTTTTGTGCTACAGTATGATTATGGATCATATAGATATGCGACAAGCAACTCTAGCGGCTACCACACAAATGATTCGACAATGGGCAAAAGTATGCTTCTGCTTACCGATTGGGATATCTAGTTTATGGCTATTAGCAGTAGATGTATTCCGGAATTTTATCCATATCCACTATAGACGGTGATGACTGCATGGAACCGACAGATGGACATGCAGATATAGTACAGAGAGGAAGAGTATCAGCGATATGTCAATTAGTATTTCCATTGGAATTATTCTACTATGACCTAGGCAAAGTATTGTTGGTGCATAAAAGAGAAATATTATGGTTAGCTCCATTGAAATAGAGGTCATGACTTGGAGTCGTCGCACAACTTTGTAAGTCAGAGGCATAGCTTGTTAAGTTGCTAGAGAAGAAGAAGAAAACAAGAGAAAGGAGAAGCAAGAGAAAACATGGGAAGAGAGATTTTTCTAACCCTAAACCTCTATTTTATAGGGTGTTTAGAAGCGTACACACTGTGTATGACCTAATGGGCCTTATTTAGTGGGTTGGATCCAATATCCAATCCCATTCAACTATCGCTAATAATGTATTCAACCGTGTGTAATTACTTATAACTGTGTACATACATGTATTTCAACACACACCCTCAAGCTGGAGCATATATCTAACGTGCCCAACATGCTACTAATAATGTTCCTGGTGTCCAGAGCAAAGGCGTTGTAAATATACTAGCCAACTATGCCTTGGATGGAACATATTGGGTGAAAACATTCTAGGATGCTATCTTCTCGTTAATGACGTGGCAATCCATCTTTATGTGCTTCGCCCTTTCATTGAAAACTCTTGATTATCACAGTATAGAATCATCAATTCTCCATTGACAAGTTGAAGTTCCTATAGAAGCGATCAAATCCACAATAACCCACACACAACATGCTCGAAGGTCTTATATTCTGCTTCAACACTTGGTCTGATTACAACCGTTTATTTCTTACTTTCACGGGTTACGATGTTGGCCCTCTAGGCCTCTTCGAAGTTGCAATATAGAGATTTAGACTCTCCATAAGTGACGAAACCTGCCAAATTGGCATATGCATGGCATTCGATTTTGAAGTACTCATCAGATTTATAGAGAAGACCTTGTCCGGGAGCATTTTTCAAGTATCAAAGGAAACAACGATGGGTTTCCTGTGCTAGACCTTGGGTTGATGCATGGCATGGGTTTCTTGTGCTACACCATGGGTTGATGAAGCTACTCACAATTCCAAGTGCAAACAAAACATTTGGTTAAGTAATAGTCATGTTCTCCTCAGCTATCCGAAAGCTTGTTATTTGGATTCATTGGAGTGTCACATAATTTACACTCCAAAAATCCAACTTCTTTTAATAGGTCTAGCACATATTTCTTCTAGGTCAAGTTTATCTCTGAAGTTGACCAGGCTACATCAATCCCCAGGAAGTCCCTGAGTGACCCAAGATCCCTGGTTTGGAATTATTATTTGATGCGCTGCTTAAGTTCAGCTATATAATTTTCATTATTTACGGTGATGATGATATCATCCATGTATACAATGAATGCTCTTTTACCCATTGATGTTTGCTTCACAAATAGAAGGTAGTCCATGTGAAATTTGTGAATAGCAAATTCCATCAAATTTGGGCTAAATTCCCAACCCATGCCCTTGGAGACTGATTTGGACCCCCAAACAATAAACCCAAGAAGTAACTCCAAGTAGACTTCTTCAGTCAATTCACCATTTAGAAAGATTTTTTTGACATCTAGCTAATATAACGGCCAAGATCTATTTGCTGCCACCAAAATCAATACCCAAATAGAGTTCAATAAAACAATTGGTGGAAAAGTTCCTCAGTAGTCTAGGCAGTGTTTGAGTATATCCTATTACCACCACTCTTTCTTCAATACGTTCAATCGAGCCATCAAGTAGGTATTTGATAAAGAAAATCCACTGAAGGCGCCCCACTGAGCCTTTACTATAAGGGGACCAATTCCCAAGTGCCTATCCAATGCATAGCAACAATTTCTTCTTCCATAATCTCTCCATCACCCAGGGTGTGCCAATACCTAATAATGGGATGTAGGAAAGGCCAGCTGTGACTAGGACATAGCAAAGGTACGGGCATGGTGAAGGTATATGACGATATGAAACAAAATTAAAGATTTGGGTGATGGGTACAAGAACAAATACGTATACGAAGAGCAATTGGGACGCTGAGTTCCGAAAGTGGAGGCAGTGTTGCAGGAGTGTCTTACAAAGGAGATAGTTATTAGTGTGAACTGGGGACCGACAACTCATCAAGATGCTAAGGTATGGTCTGAGTCAGAAGAACAGAGGCACAAGGAGTGGGAGAGAGATCTCCCCATGCAAATAGATGCAAAAAGAATATTGTATTGTCAAAGAAGGTCACATCTGCACTCACTAGTATTTGATTGAATGACGGTTCAAAGTATTTATACCCTTTCTGAGTGAGAGACTAATGCAAGAAAGCATATTTGATGGCACATGCATCAAGTTTATCTGCACCAGGGCCTGAGTGTAAGAACAAACACAGTATAACCAAACACTCATTAAAGTAAGGGAGAGGCTTTACCTTTGGGAAATAACACATAAAATGGAGTTTGCTCATTAATAATGGAGGAGGACATCTGATTAATAAGATGACATGTTGTAGGTATGGCAATGTTCCAAAAACATTTAGGAACATGAATAGGAGTAAGAAGGTATTGTCCAACTTTGAGAAAGAATTGATTCTTCTTTTCATCAACCCAATTCCATTGAGAAGTACAAGTACAAGATGTCTAATGGATAATGACAGCCAAAGGTAGGAATTCTTGGCAGGGGGTTGAGAGATACTCAAGTTTATTGTTGGATTGAAGACATTTGATTTTGGTGGTATACTACGTATGAAACTCGGAACAAAAAATTTGATACAAATAATTCTTTTGACTGATCTTTTATAATAATAATAATTTTTTTAAAAAAAAAAACCTAGGTCATTCCAGAATAATCATCAATAAAGGTAACAAAAAACTTGAAATTATGAAGATTAGGTATTCGAATTAGACCCTAAATATCATCATGAATCAAATCAAATGGAGATAAACTCTGTTTATGAAGAAGTGGCGAACAAGTAGTGTGAGTGGTGTGTATGGCCAATTGACATGCATCGCATTAAACAAGACATATGACTAGAAACAAGAGTTTTTAAGTCAATAAGGGGTTATCATACCGAGCATGTGATTGTAATGAATGATGTTGACGTTGAGGGCAGCTTGAATGATTTGAGGTTTCAAGTAGTATAATCCACACATTTCACACCCTCCACCAATTATCTTCTTTGTTTTAAGATCATGAAATACGCAATGTGACTGACAAAAAGAGACAACAATGTAATGTACTGGTTAGTTTACTAACATATCATAGGCTACGAGGATAGTCGTACACATATAAGACTTAAGGTAATGTGAGGACCGGTTGAGGCTACTCCCGGACCAAGGACAGTAGATGGACTAGGGGTTGGAAACAAATGTTTCAAGAGACGTGAGGAAGGGATGATGTACATATCATATAATCGGTGGCTCATGAGCTTATTACCCAAAGTGACAATTCTAAGGAGGTAGCAAGATCATTACCTGAGATGGCAAGAAATGCCAGAGAAGTGGAAATGTGGATTGTTTAATAATTCTACCAACGGTTTCTTTGCTCGTTTGATCAGCCATATGAGCAAGAAACTGATGATGAGAGCAAGACCACAACAGTAAAAAAAAAAAGGTGGGCCACACAATCACAATGAACAAATGGTGGTACATGTGTCGGCAGCCACTATCAATAGCATTCACCAATATGACAAATCATTTAGCAACCACGACCAACAAAGATATCAGATATTAAACCGATCCCAGATAAAACCAAACCAGATGGACCACAGACAACCCCAAATCTAGCAACATGATAGTGGACAACAGTAGCAGCCACAAACAGATTTAGATTAGGTTTTTGATATTGATAGTAATCAGCATATGTGAGGCCCCCAATGCAGCTGCACAGGTGGGCCTAATTTCAGAGAAACAATTAGTGAGATGATAGGTCCAGCAAATGATTAAGAGACCAATGATGAATGCCCAACACATTCAAGCCAGCAGCAGTGGACCCACCCGCTAACAATGATCAGTGATCAGTGTTAATAAATCGATGGGCCCAGTGAAAATAGCCAGAATGATATATCATGGGCTCAGCAACACAACACGAACAAGCGGGCCAATGTCTAAACACCAATGATCTTGACAACGATGATTAGTGGGCCCATAACACTAGGCCTAAGAGTGATAATAATAGCAGAAAATGGTAATGAGGCTTAATAGTGATCAATTGGCCCAACAATCAGTAAGCAGCAATCCTAGTCCAAGAGGCTTGGTGATGAGGCTCAACAATCAACAGACATCAGCTCGGATGTTAGCAAGCAGCGAGCACACCTAAGCTAGGATGAGATGACAATGATCTTGGCTGGAGTAAGCCTTAGCAGCAAGCAGTGACCAGAAACAGTGATCAATGGTCGTATATGGGCACATGGGATGAAGAATTGGGCCACAAATCTTTCCTTGTTGAAATCAAACACCATAGATTTGAGAGTGGACCACAAATCTACAATGCTGGTGGTGTTAATCAGCGAGTGGACCATGTGATAGGGATCCCAACTGGATCTTCTGATTGCTAATATCAGTGATGAATGGTGATTACCCCCAACCAGCAGTAGCTATGAACACAACCAACCGGCATTAACACCATCAAATCAATATGGTGTAGAGCTTCTCCTCGACACATCGATCAATGCTTGATGCCACTCAAAGAAAGAGATAAATTCTTATGGTTAACACACAAAAAACAAAAAACGAAACCCATCTTCAGATCGAACCTGACTTAGGACTAACAAAAAAAAGGTGAAACTGAATCAAAATGAAGCAAGGCCAGACACATTGGAAAGATGATCGAAATTACCTTCCAATGAGCCTAGGACCACCTCCTTCTGAGGCCGGATGAGTCAGATGCAGGTAGAATCCCTGGAACTATAAGATTCCAAAAGGCACCTGCGGACGTCGCTACACACATAAGAGAAACAAGCTTGAAACTCTGGTTAACGAGCTTAGGACCTGGGATATTATTATAAGGATTCGAAGTTCATTCGAATGTCCTTCTAAAAAGCCCAAGATAGCTCAATCCAAGTTGGGACGGAGAATTTATGACTTCCCCGTTACGAGATTGCAAACTTGGTTAGAAAGTCAAGAAGATTCATGGCTTACGATCACTTTGTGGCCACTTTTGGTGGGCCATCTGAGCTTAATGGCCCTAGTTTTGAGATGGTTTGATAGGTCATAGACTTGTCTTTCTGACGATTCTGGAAATCGGAGTTGTAACGAAGGAGATATAGCAAATCGCTTTATTAGCCAAGGCTATCATTGCATAGCATGAACATAAAATCATGCTATCCATGACAACTCATTGAGCCTTGCTTTAGAATAAATGGGTATTCCATTGGAGTGTAATTAAGGGCAGTGTTGTACCACACCTGGAATGTACACAAATCCAGAGAAATAGAATGGCCCTTGGTCTCCTTGCTCCTTGTCACTTGTATGTTGTTGAATGATTGTGCAAGACCCCGAACCGAACATTGTGTTTCTTGTGCCGATCCCCGAATCGAATTAACATTTGTTAATGAACAGAAGTGGCAACGATGGCTTGATCTAAATGAGCAGTAATTATAACAGCAACAATGTTTTGGTTGAATGGAGGAACAGCAGCAGCAATAGCATATACTGATGTGAACAACAACTGCAATGTAGTCTTCACATCACACATATCTCAGTGGGCAATAGGGTCAAACGGATCTGATGCACTGGAACAGCAACAAACAATGATCATGGCCGGCAATAGCAATCTAAATGCATAGGCTGAGATTGGAGACAACAGATCTGAATCAAAACGATCCTTATAAGCACGATGACCCAATTACTCTCTGGATCCAACTAATCCACGCATGGAGGGACCCAACGACACTTTGCTCCATGCACTTAAAAAGGCTAGCAGAACCCAACTGGTTCTTTGAAGGAGAAGAAGAAAGACAAGATCTGTTTCTAAGCGATCAAAATGGCAACAGCTGGGGACCTTCGACAAATGGAATTTTTGGATTGGATCATTGGAAGGGAGAGAATGTAGAGGGAGTGAGATTTTTCTAACCTTAAACCCCTCCTTTATACTGTGTTTAGACATGGGCCCAATAACCTTTCCTATTGAACTATCTTTTATAACCTACTCAACTGTGTGTAATCACTTATTCAACTGTATACATATGTATTCAACACGATCACAGACGCACATTGAGAGCACATCACAAGTATATATCTATTTCTTTACTCTTTGAATGTACTTTTTGTATTTTGATACGTATCTTCTTACATTTATAATTGATATGAAATTGACTACGAATATAGTTGCATCGTTTCTGTCAAACCACTTATAGTATAGGACCCTGTATAAAAGAAACTTATTAACTACGCCTCATTTTTGTGATCTTTTGACTTTTGGGCATGTAATGACATCTTTTTTAACTTCTGATATTATGTAATAAATCTGATATTACCCATCCGATATCCAATATGTTCCTATATCTCAAGCGTGTAATACATCCACTGTTACTAAGAAAATGTTGCGTGGAAGGATGTTGGTTGTTATTTTATTAATATATAGATAACTCATGTATGAGAGCCATAGTTTGATTGACTTATTTGAAATTGTATTATTTTCATCCAGTTGAGGAGAGGAGAAGGAAGGCTTTATATCCATCGGATTTCCTGGTTTTTATTTTTCCAATCTTGAGTCACTTACAAGGCTATTGTATCACATGATTAATATCATTTTTGTTTAGTTGCTCGAAGAATTGAGTATTGCTTATCAATTGAAAACCATGATTGTTGATCGTTATGACCATCATAGACGAGTGTGCTTGTTTTTTATGAAATAAATGACCACAAATATATATATATATATATATAAATGTAAAGGGAGTCATGCCTTACCTGGTCACTCCGGGTACTAGTTTATCCTTCGTCTTCCATAACTCCAATCATCATCATCCACAAATCATTGCCCGCTGCTCACAATCAACGTTCAGCCTATCCAAGCTGTTCATTGCCCAATAGATTAAATATTCAATCGTGAAGATGTGCCCCATCACAATGTTCGATTTCTAGGCCATAGCAAAGGACCGATATCTGACGAAAAACCCAAAGAGATCAACCCAATCATCATCAATCACTGTTAAGAAGACATCATTGACCTCAACGCTCACCATCACCTTATCTCCATCATCATTGATTATCCACTGTCATTGCATTCTGTGCCTTCAATATATATCCTCTAACCACCCTAAATGCATCATTCATGTATCCAGCAAGGCAACCTAGGAGTGATGTGATCGATGTTGAGTGGTATGAATTCAATGTTTGTGCACAGCTCATACTACTCAAGGACTCCTTAAGACTGGAAAAAAAAATAAAATAAAATTAGTACAGCAATGCAGCGAGCATGTACTCTAAGCCAATCTCATGGATAGTGCTTAGACAACCTATCATCTTACCGTTATAAGGCCCATGTTTTCAATGCGTCGCATAGAGACCATTGTCATACCCAACCGGATGGCTATTCGGATCATTTAGTTCAAACCAAGATAGAAGGTTATTAACAGTTCTCATAAAGACCTACGTCTTTGACCCAAGTAAACAGATTTTGATAGTCTGAATTATTTCTCTTCTAGCCCAATTAGCCTTATCAAATCTGAAAATGAAGATCAAGGAGCGAGCCACAATCTCTTGCACTTTAGGATCAAATTTCGGCTTCAAGGGACCCTAGATAAGACTGATGGGCCCCACGGTAAAACGATCTAGTCCAAATCTAGAATAAAGAAAGAAGCATCCCACTTTTCATGAATCAAAGCGTTCAAACAATGGCGATTTAGCCATGTTTGAAACCAAAAAGATCCAAAGAACACGATCTTAAATTCTACAAGGAACTGATGGACAATTTATTGCAAGCTTTTTCAAAAAATATCGATGCACTCTCCTTGTGCTCCTTATTTTAGTCAAAATTCTTAAGAGAGAGTTTCCACACATCGACTCTTAAGGGATATGTAACTAACAAGTATTCATTTGAGTAGGCAGATCCCAAACGGTCCAAAACTATGATTTGCATAGATTTTGTTCCTTTTATGTTACATGTCATCATTTTTTCCATTAATCCACAGTTTAGAAAGACTTTTATAATTAGTTACCTTGTTATAAGTTTTCTATCCTTGGGGAAGTGATGCAAAAGGATGTTGGTAGTTATTTTATTAATTAGTTGACCTTGTTAAATACACATTTCGCATATGAGAGTCATAGTTGATTGATTTTATGAAATGTGTTGATTATTCCAATGTAAGAAAAGATCAGGGAAGAGGGCTTTATATCCATTGAATTTTCAGGTTTTTGGTTTTCTTATTGTTGAAGCACGCCTAGGGTGACAATACCAAGTGACCAACATTATTTGTTGTCGTGTTGTTCACCAAATCACGTTATTAGTCATCAATCGAAATTACTAAATTTTATCAATATGCAAACAATTGTCCACATCATTTTCAATGATACAACCAAGGTTTTCCGTATTGGTAATGATTGTCATAACGGTCACCATCATTACTGTTACAGGCAACGGCCGCAATATCCGATACGGGGGTGTAACGACCGTAACAACCACGTAGCGGGTTTTTATTTTTATTTTTGCCCAAAAAATTCTAAATATATATATATCTAGAAATCCAGAATAATGTAAACATTTCCAAATATGCATTTTTTATAATTATTTTGAACATGTTTATGGTAGCGTAACGGTCTACTCTTTTAAGAGAAGGTTGTATCAGGATATATGGTGAATTTATGATGATGGTTATATGTCTCTAATATTCACGCATCACAACAAAGCATTAGAACTATAAATCAGGAAAAAAAAAAAAAAAAAGGTATAAATTCTGCTTTTTCAATTTTTTTGAAAAAAAAAAGCCCTTACAGCTTATTCGCTCAAAGCACTTCATTCTACAGTTTTAATTCTAAAAATTATAATAAAGAGTGGTTGAAATCTAGTATAAAATGATATAGGACAGTTTTTGAAACAAGAAAAGTGGAGAATTTAGGAGAAAAATATATTTAAATAGGATAAAAAAGTGGTCTTCTTCGACCATTACGTGGGTAACGGTCGTTATGCCCCAAAACAGCCGATATGGTCATAAAAAACCAACTGCCCTGTTTCACCGCTATATCGGATAACGATCATGGCTATTACATATACATATCAATCTTTATAGCCGTATCGTAACAAATACGATACACCTTGATACAAACAGCTAACACACTGGATTTCTCAAATCATGGCATCAATTCATGTCAGCAATGAGTCCAGTTGTCTCTTATCATTGTTTTACATGCATTAATCTAATTTAGAGTGCGTTTGGTTGCACTAAATATCATGCAATTTCATTATTAATCAATCCAATATGATGTTTTCTAATATTTTATGAAATTTGATGAAATGAAACGCAACCTTAGTGAGTTTAAAAAGCTGCCCATGTCTTAATCAATGCACATATTCTTTGCCTTTATAAAGTGCATGCATCTGAGAAAAAGGTTGGGCAGGCAAGGTTATTCATAGAAACGGAAAAGTTGATGCAACCCGACCATCCACACACAATCACCTCACCAACCTGCACATGCGTGCATGATACGAGCTTTCCATCGGTGGACCACAGCGTTTCGACCATGTAGTGATCAAAATCAGGGTGTTTCAATAATTAGGAGGGTCGGGTGGTGATAACCTTCTCCCCACTGCTGGAGTCACCTCTATACAAAAGAGAGCACATGGGTTGTCACAAAAATTCGGTTTAAGCCATCTGTTTCGTTTATAGAATGTGGCCCATGGTGAGGAGTGAATGGCTTGATATCTAAGGCCAGTATTGTTAAACAATGCTGCCAGTCTAATGGAAAGCTCTGATTGCATGTACTCACTTGCATGTTGATGGGCAAGTCACCACCAAGATAGACAGTCATGGTACTGATTGCCCAAGGCCGTTCCAACCATTGGATTTTTTGCATGTAGGAATGCGTGAGATTTTGCTATTATGGCATACGCATGTGCACCTTTTGTTGGGGATTTGTGTTGCGGAATCATACAGATCTAGATCTAGGATAGCAATCCAATAACGTCAAGCAATCACAAGAGAACACAAAGATTTAACGTAGAAAACCCTTGCGGAAAAAAAACCACAACACAAAGCGACAGAAATCCACTATGAAAAGAAATTACAAGAGAGAGGACTAACCCGATTCGAACAATCTCGAATCTCACCTTGCTACACCCTTTGATAACCTAAGAACCCTTTTAGGAACCCTTGAAAAACTTTTAGAAAGCTTTAGAATACATTAGAATATCCCTAGGGACCTCTATTTATAGTTTAGGAAACTCCACTTATGCACCTAGTCCGGAAAAGTCCGGAAACCGCCTCAAATTTATGCATTCCGCACAGGATCTGCGTAGCCTCGACTAGTTGAAGGAGGGCCTTGACTAGTCGAGTAACCCGCTCGAACGGTCGAGCCATCCCCTCAACTGGTCGAGCAGCCCGGACACCAAAAAATATATGCTGCTGGACTTTGAGTCGACCAGGCCTCGACAAGTTGAGCTGCCCACTCGACCGGTCGAGCCAGATGCTCGACCGGTCGAGAGACCCAAAAAAGATAAATTTGAAGGCATCTGTCAACAATCTCCACCATGCCTTCAATCTTCAACCGTGTAGCTTGCTGACCTCTTCTCTTATCTCTTCATCGCATCATAGCTTCAAGCAACGCTTCTCATGCACACTTCGTCCTTCTTTTATACCATCGTCAAGCCCAGAGAAGTTGCAAAGAACTTGAACTTCTCTGTAGGAACGACCTTGGTGAGCATTTTTGCTAGATTCATGCTGGTGTGAATCCTTTCCAGTGTAACGCTTCCTTCCTCAAGCACCTCTCGAATAAAGTAGTGTACATGAGTGATAAACAGAATTTTTAGCCAAATTGATAGCGCTCTCGCTACCACAATTAACCGGCACAGCCTCCTGCTGAAGCCCCAACTGATTTATCATGCCTCTAAACCAAACATCTTCTTTAAACACTTCCGTCACTGCCATATATTCTGCTTCGGTCGTAGATAAAGCCACCACGGACTGAAGCTTCGACATCCAACTAATTGCTCCACCCGATAGTACAAACAAGTATATTAAAGTAGACTTTCTGAAATCTATGCTACTTGCATAGTCGTCGAAATCCACATACCCTACCAACTTTGTCCCTGTTTTCTCAAAAGTTACGACGTAGTCTTTCGTACCTCGAATGTATCGAAGTAGCCATTTCACGGCTTCCCAATGTTGCTTGCCGGGGTTTGACATGTATCTGCTCACAACACCAACTGCCTATGAAATATCTAGTCTTGTACAGACCATAACATACATTAAACTGTCAACCACATTCGAATAAGGCACATGAGACATAACTTGTTTTTCCTCATCTGATTTAGGACTTTGTTCTGAGGAAAGCTTAAAGTGAGCCGCGTGAGAAATGCTCACCTGCTTTGCTTGGTCCATCACATACTTGATCAGCACCTTTTTCAAGGTAATCTGCCTGTGATAACCAAATCCTTCTCTTCTTCATGTCTCTATGAATATCTATGCCGAGAACCCTCTTTGATCCCCTAGATCTTTCATCTCAAATGTCCCTGATAACTGAGTCTTCAGTACGTTGATTTCAGAAATATCATGACAGGCGATCAACATATCATCAACATACAATACTAGGATGATAAATTTTCCATCACTCAGTGTCTTGTAATAGACACAGTGATCGTATTCACTCCGAATAAATTTCTGACTCACCATAAAAGAATCAAATTTTTGTACTACTGCCTAGGCGACAGTTTCAGGCCGTACAACGACCTAATTAATCTGCAAACTTTTTTCTCTGCCCCTTTCACTTCGTAGCCCTCTGGTTGCTTCATATAGATCTGCTCTTCCAACTCCCCATGCATTAATGGGGTCTTGACATCCATCTGTTCCAGCTCGAGATCGTATTGGGCAACCAGCGCCAACACGAATATGATAGACACCTGCTTAACCACCGGTGCGAATATATCTGTGAAGTCGATTCCTTCTCTTTGAACGTAACCCTTCACTACCAATCTAGCTTTGTATCTATCATGTTTCCTTTTGAATAACCACTTGCATCCGATCACTTTTCGATCCACAAGAAGCTCCATCAGCTCTCATGTGTGATTTTTGTGCACGAGTCCATCTCATTGTCCATATCCTCCTTCCACTTTCTGCATCAGGCTCATCAAGAGCCTCCTAAATAGTAGACGGCTTCCCCTCATCTGTAATGAGGGCATATGCAATATTAGAGTTGTCCCTGTATCTTGCCGGTAACTTTGATCACGCGGTGGATTCCTTCTCACATGTGGCTACTCCACCCAATCCTGTGCCTCTTTCTTCGCATCTATCTCTGCCTGAGTATTTTCTGTGTCAATCTGGACATCTACGATCACCCTTTCTAGTTCCTCTTGCTCCTTTTGATCATTCTTGCGAAATAGGGAGCTTTCATCGAATTTGACGTCATGGCTAGGGATGACCTTGCATGTGACCTTGTCGAATAACCTGTAACCTTTCACACCAATGGCATAACCAACAAAGATATACTTTTTGGCTCTATGGTCTAGCTTATCTCTCTCAACTGATGGTACATGAGAGTAAGCCTCACAACCAAATATACGTAGATCTGAGTAGTCGATTTTCTGACCACTCCATACTTCCTCCAGGATTTTACATTCAATTATCGTTAAAGGAGACCGGTTCACCAAATAACAAGCTGTGTTAACGGCCTCAGTCCATAGGTCATTGCCCAACGCAGCATTACTTAACATGCATGTGGCTCTCTCTAGAAGAGTCTGATTCATTGCCCAACGCAGCATTACTTAACATGTATTTAGCCCTCTCCAGGAGAGTCCATACGTCATTGCCTAAGCTAGATTGGCTAGTGAGGGCTGCCCAGACATGATCTACTCGCACCGAGCCCACCTCCGGAGGTTGGTCAGAGGTGGCCTCCTTTTGGATAAAGCTGGGATTGGAGCCATTAGATGCCGAGGTCCGAGACGCTAGTTTTATTTGCTTTTGTTTCTTTCTGTAGAGCTTTTCCCTGTCCATATTTTGTCACATGATAGGTGAGGCCACGTTTTTTGTTGGGCCCACCCGAATGGCTGTACATTTTTTAAGATCAATGGAACCCATGGCTATCACCATTTATTTTATTTTTATTTTTATTTTTTTTTAAAAAAAAAGAGAGTCCGATTCATTCACTCAGCCACACTATTTTGCTCGGGCGTGTGGTGTACTATGTTGTACCTGATGATCCCTTCATCCTTGCAATAACCATTAAACTCAGTGGAAGTAAATTCTCCACCATTGTCAGTCCTTAAAACCTTTATTTTCCGCCCAAATTGTTTTTCTACCATTGTCTTCCATTGCTTGAATATGGTGAAAACTTTGGATTTACATTTCATGAAGTAAACCCAAACTTTCCTGGAGTAGTCGTCAATGAATGAAACAAACCATGACGACCCCCCAATGGAAACTTCTAGCGATGACCCCCATACGCAGAGTGCACATAATCAAGCACTCCCTTACAAACATGTTTTCCAGATTTAAAAAGACAATATAGATTGTTTACCATATATACAATGCTTGCATATATCTAAATCAGAATTTTTAAAGGCTGGAATAAAAAATCGATCAGAAAGTACCTTCATGCCCCCTCACTCATGTGGCCCAGACAAGCATGCCACATACGTAGAGATGTGGAGTCTGCAATAGCTGTTGCCGCTCCACCTGCTGAAGTTCTCCCAATCAACCTGCTGAAGTGCTCCCAATCAAACTGTAAAGGTTTCCGTGCCTCTGCGCTCTCATAACTACGAGTGCCCCTTTTGAAAATTTAAGGACACCATCAATACCAATGAACTTGCACCCTATAGCCTCGAGTGCACTGAGAGAAATCAAACTTTTCTTCATATCAGGAACATGCCAGACATCAGTCAAGGTACACTATATCCCATCAAACATCCTGATGCCCATCGTGCCAATAGCCACAATATTACAGGCATTGTCATTGCCCATAAAAACTTGTCCACCATCGCGTTCCTTGTAACTAGCGAACTAACTCTAATGAGGAGTCATGTGATATGATGCTCCTGTTCTAGGATCCACTCATCTGCATGATTGTCGTGAACTTGTCCGATCATGGACACAAACAGAACTTCCCTACCACTTGTCTCTTCATCAGATGTGACAACATTGGCCTCCATGGAAGAAGCCGTTGAATTTTCTTTCTTCGCTTTAGGATTTCTACAATCCTTCTTCATGTGTCCAGACAACCCACAATTCCAACACTTTAATTTTCCTTTGCCCTTGCCCTTGCCCTTGGATTTGGATCTATGCCTTGAGGATCCTGTACCTCGCTCAGAATCTCTGCCCCTTGTAATCAGTGCATCGGAAGATGCCCTCATGTCGCCGTTTAGCTTTCTCATAGCCTTCCCTTGAAGGACTGAGATAACAGTGTCAACACTTAAGGTTTTATTTGCGGTGCACATCGCGTCCCTAAAAGACTCATATGATGCAGGAAGAGAATTCAACAATATATATGATTGTTCCTCATCTTTGACCACTTCCTCCATATCCAGCAATTTGTACATCAATTTATTAAAGTTGCTGATATGGGCTTGTAGATCTTCACCCTCTACCATCTTGAAGGTATAACACTATAGCTTCAAGTATAGGCGATTTTCAGAGAACTTCTTTGCATAGATGTTCTCTAACTTCGCCCACAAACTAGCCGCACTTTTCTCCCTCAAAACATTATAGAGAACCTCATCCATGAGACATAAACGAATAGATGATAAAGCATTACTATCAAGATTTTTCCATTCATCATCTTTCATGGTAGATTTTCGCTTCTCAAGAGCCTTAATCTCACCTTGCTTGGTTAATAGGCTAATCATCTTAACCTTCCATAACTCAAAATTATTTTTGCCCAAGTACTTCTCAATATCAAACTTGCCGTTTCCCATTATTACTAATCCTGCAGATTCAAATCTGTGCCCCAACGATTGCTCCGATACCACTTGTTGGGGGTTTGTGTTGCAGAATCACATAGATCTATATCTAGGATAGCAATCCAATAACGTCAAGCAATCACAAGAGAACACAAAGATTTAACGTCGAAAACCCTTGCAGGAAAAAAACCACGACACAAAGCGACAGAAATCCACTATGAAAAGAAATTACAAGAGAGAGGACTTATCCAATTCAAACAATATCGGATCTCACCCTTGCAACACCCTTTGATAACCCTAGAACCCTTTTAGGAATCCTTGAAAAACTTTTAGAAAGTTTCAGAATACATTAGAATAGCCCTAGGGACCCCAATTTATTGTTTAGGAAACTGCACTTACACACCTAGTCCGGAAACCACCTCAAATTTACACAGTCTGCGCAAGATCTGCATAGCCTCGACTAGTTGAAGGAGGGCCTCAACTAGTCGAGCAACCCGCTCGACCAGTCGAGCCATCCCCTCGACTGGTTGAGCAGCACGGACACCATCCCCTCGACTGGTTGAGCAGCAGGGACACCAAAAAACATAAGTCGCTGGACTTTAAGTCGACCAATCGAGCCGCCCACTCGACCAATCGAGCCAAACGCTCAACCAGTCAAGAGACCCATAAAAGACATATTTGAAGGCATTTTTCAACACCTTTAACCTTTTATATTACTTATAATAAAGAGAAACTCTGGAGTTCAACCAGCCTAAAAGTTGGCTATTAATTAATGCTAATAATTATTATGGAGAGATAGTGTCACCCCCTGTAGTGGACCCCTCCTTGTTTGGATTCGCGTATTAGGATGTATTGTATTGTATTCGCGTACTGTTCATGTATACATTGGATGGTTTTCAAAATACATCCAAATCAATCAGATATTAATCAATGTTTAGATAGGAGGTATTGTTTGGCATAGTATACAATAAGTTATACAGATCAATGTTTGGATAGGACGTATTATGTCTACGTATTGTACAAAGGAAGCAAAGCGAGCAATGGCGGAGACTCGAAAATCCGAGCTGCAACAGTTCAAAGGCCAGTCTCGGCTACTGAAATTCGTAGCCCCGAAACGCTACAACCTCAAGCTCAGAGCCGATCTCTCCACCTGCAAATTCACCGGCACTGTCGATATCGATGTCGACGTCACTGCTAAGACTAGATTCATCATCCTCAATGCTACCGATCTCTCCATCGACGATGGATCAATCTGGTTCAAGACTCGACAATCTAACAAGGGAAGAGCCGAAAAAAAAACTCTTTTTTTCCTCTTTGATTCTATTGTTGTGGAAAGATGGCTCAGGAAGTTTATCATCCTTCGGAAGTCGTCTTGGTTGAAGATGATGAGATCTTGGTGCCTGCATTCGATGTATTTCTTCCTGTTGGGGTTTAGATTCTGGGGATTGGATTCTCGAGAACCTTGAATGACTTCTCGAGGCGCAGGTGTAGAGATCTCTCCTTCTCCCGTTGGAGATAAATCTCTGCAAACATATTTGCGCACATGGGATTCAACTCCTATCCACTCCAATCCAAGTATTTGCGCGCATGGGATTCAACTCCTTTCCACTCCAATCCAAATAACATAAACGTCACATCATACCTTCTAAATACGATACAACACATCCCAATACACGAATCCAAATAGGCCCTTAGTGTGTTATGTGAAATCCATTCTAAACATCACGTGCGTCATCCCATGTTAGGTGCAAGGTACAAAAACTAGTTCAATCTATGATTCAGGTGGATCACATTATTAGAAATGATATATAGGGTAACACTCACCCTCCAAAACTATCTCTTGGTGTGGCCCACTTAAATCACATATGGACCTGATTTTTTAGCCAAAGGCGTAAGCTTTAGTGTGGTATCTAATGGTTAGAGTGAATTGCATATAATCATCATGGTGGGAGCTATAAAAATCAAGAGAGGATGTCTCTCCCCACTACTCCCATAGTGTGACCCACCTGAATCGCAAATGGGTAGATATTTTAACCCCAAGCCTAAACTTTTGTGTGGCATCTAATGGTTGGTGTGAATTACATATAATCATCATAGTGGGTCTTATAAAATCAAGAGCGGTTGTCTCTCTCCCACCTGTTTCCCTTAATGTGGCCTACCTAAGTCAAAGGTCATCCTGATTTTTTTGCTCTGAACCTAACATGGGATTACACATCAAATGGTTGGAATGGATCTAACATACACATCTCAATGGTCCTATTAAAAATCAAGGACGGGTGTACATGTAATTTTTTTCTTTTTTCTTTTTAACGAGGTCTCAAGTCTAACAGGCCAACTACATAGTTTAAGGTCCAACTTTCATGTGAATATAGCATCCAAATCATCTCAGAGATTGGCGCCACCATGAGCGTCTCCTTTTGAAAAATTCCACAATAGCCACTCATTGAGTGGGCCACACTTGTATTTTGCAAGTTGTTTTATATGGTGCGGGACACTTACTGTGCAGATAGGACTAACCATCGCACCGGGCGATCAACAGGTAGAAAGGTTGGATGTGACATGCACTTAATATTTTGAAAGTTATCATATTGGTGGACTATACCTTGTGGTCTAACCTGTTGGGCTTGAACTCTTTCTTCTTCTGTTTTTTTTTTTGGAATACATCCCCATTTTTGTAAACAAGTGGGAGACAGACATCCACCCTTGATTTTTTACGAGGCCCACTGATGTTTATGTAAGATCCAAATCCACTCCGACCATTAGATGTGTAATCCCATGTTAAGCCTAAAGCCAAGTAATCAAGTTACCTGTGATTCAAGTGGACCACACTAAAGGAAACCTTTACGAGAAAAACTAACCCCCATGATTTTTACAAGGGCCGCCATTATAATTGTATGAAATCCACTCTTATCATAGGCATGAGGCGCAAACAACAGACCTATCTGTGATTCAAGTAGGCCATGCTAAGGGAAACAATTTGGAAGGTGAGCATTATCATGTGTATTGTTTCTAATCATATGGCCCACCTAAATCACGGATGGGGCTGATTTTTGAGCCATCGGACTAACATGGGATGACACACCAAATGGTCCAGTTAGATTTCACACAAACATTAATGTGAGGCCCACCCGAGCAGCTACCCCTTTTCCTTCTCTCCATCATATTCGAGAACATTAATTAGCCAATGATTAATAGCCATTTTCTTAGTAGGTTGGACTTGAGAATTTCTCTATAATAAATTGGACTTGAGAATTTCTCTATAATAAATATATCTACAGCCTAAGATAGAACATAGAATTTGGAAATATTTCAAGAAATTCATCACCTCTGAAACTGCCTAAATTTATCACCATATGATGCACCACAAGTTAAAGGAATATGTAAAAATAAAGAAAACCAGGCTGGTCCATTTCATCGAGTGACCTACAACTTCGAAAACAATGGACATCAAATGGTCCAAAGCGACCCATGTTGTGGTTCCCATAATAAGTTTACAGTTCCAAAGCTTGCTCCAGGTGATATTCTTGGTACGGCCCCCCATTTTCCCCGCCAAGCAACATATTAGCACAAACTACAAATGTAAACATTCCCCTACGTCGTTCTATCTAAAGCATTTTTTATTTAAAAAATGTGAGATTAGGGTGTTATTTGGACAGATCCAGGTTACTTATCAGAGATGAATACAATGTAGCAGTTGAGGACTACGTCTAAAGAATTTAGCCATACCATACGAGGGTTGATAAAAGGATGGCTATAGAAAATGGCCAAATTAGAGATGTATTAGATCATCAGATCAGTTTGATTTACACACTGTAGCCTTAGAAATGTGTTTTGTACTTAATGGACGATTCAGATCAATCCATTGGACTGTCCAACTGGACTGATGCAAGTAGGACTACCATAACCTGTAGTACTCTCAGAGCATTGGGACATTTCTCTTGAAACCATACGATAAGTGCCAGTTGAGAGAGAATAGGAAAGTTCGACCAAAAAAGAGACGACAGAAAAGGTTTCAGCTGTTGGTTGGTTTCAAGAATGTCAGCTTTAGCGCGTTTGGGTTTTAAAATAAAATAAAGTTTGACAAGAAATAGAAAAGATTTCTTTATTAAGAGCCTTTTTGTAGAGAACAATCGAGTGTGGTGAGATGTATATTCCATAAAGGAAAGGATAACGGTAACGCCTCCCTTCTCGTTTCTAACAATTGCAAACAGCTACGTTTGCTTTTGAAAATTGTAAACACCACACTCCGTTTCCATCCTAGTTCTAAGACTCAGTGATTCGAGTCAAAATTGAGCTGAGTGAACTCAACTCAATGAGATTTCGAGCCAAGTCTCTTCAAAACTTGTTGACTAGCTCGACTTGATCGGCATGACCCAAAAAGAATGATGCAGGATTGAACGTGATAAGGTCGATCACTGTCTTCCTCGAAGATAACTCCGAATCCACGGGGCTTCTCTGGACTCTTCACAGAGACTTCTCGAATCCACGAGGAAAAAGCAATGAAAATAGAAAATAAATTCTATAAAATTCATAATTTGATTGATTGATAGATAATAAAATTGAATTTACAACCCTTTAAATAAGGATACTAAGCTTTGGAAGAAGTTTCGGAATTAAACTACAACTGAAACTCCCTAAAATTCGTAAGTTACTATGAATAGTAAATTTACTATTTATAACAAGTATCCTATGTTGCTTAACCACAGTATTCTCCTAATTTTTCTAAACACTTTTCATGTTGGACACAACTCCTAAAGCCCAACGGATGAAGAGTTACAATCAAATCAAAACTTACTATAAATAGCAAAAATGGAAATAAAATTGATTTTCGACCATTGATCTAATGGAATCTCACAAATTCGGCGTGCATAACCTGGCATAATCGGGTTGGTTGGCTAAAGTAGCTTTTCCTACCCCGAAATCATACATGGTACATCGAGTAACTCATTCCGATTTGCAAGATATGTCTATTTTAAGATTCTGACGGTGTTGATGACTTCCACCTCCGATTGGGCCTTCTCTGGTCCATCTTGGACACGAAAGTGTCCGCAATCCAATCTACATCGGTCCTCTCCACTTCAAAAGAACTCTTCCTTTAGTTCTCATCCTGCTTCGATTCATGATACACGGTCAGGTGTGCCCCGTAACGATACCTGAATCAAAAATTGTGATCAATTTACAATCCACTCTCTTATGGTCTAACCATGCTAGAAATATATCTGTGCCACATCCTACATTAGACCCCTGCACTTGAAAAAAACTCATCCTCAAGTTACTCAAGGGACTTTGCTCAAGATTCTCAGATAACTTCTGATGCCAATGTTTATTAGTCATTTTCTTGTACTTGATATTAGGCTCTAGAGTTGATACGATACATATACTCGTGGTCTTCTTGACTTAGCTAGTATGGATCAGTTTCTTTCTTAGGCTTACAAAATGTCACATTCTTCTTGATAATGTTGGCAATTAGGCAAACTTGCCCCTAAGACAAGATCAATGTGATTTTATATTATCTCGTATGAGAGACAATTTATTAGGAAGTTCATCAAGTACAATCGCCTTGAACTCCGGGCAATTAGGCAGACTTGATCTTGAGACAAGATCAATGTGATATTGTACATATTGTATGGGAGGCAATTTATTAGGGAGTTCATTGAGCACAATCTCCTTGAACTCTTGCAACACTGGTTTCAAATACTCTGGGATGTTCACAGGCTCTGTATATTTTCTCTTTTCAACTATTACATCCACATCTCTTCTTTCCTCAAATTGTTTAACGAAATTATGCTTGCTTATGAGATATTGTCCCTCCACTTTAGAAGTCTTGGGTTGGTACTCCGTTCTCATTGGGACGAGGCCAATCTTTTTACTGTCTTTAATAAATATAAATATGTTATCCCAATCTCTGTATAACATCAACATTATTTTTTCAGGGTCGACAAAGTAACATGTGATAAGCTTCCATGTTGACCACGTCACATATTACTTCATCCCTATAATATTCACCAATGGAAAATGATATACGACATCGTTCGGTTACCTCTGTTTTGTTGACCTCATTGATCCATCTAATCGTGTATAGAGATGTGTGCCTTTCTATTTTTAGTTGTAGTTTTTCCACCATTATTGTCGTCACGAGATTCTCACTACTCTTAACATCGATGATCACATTATAGACTCTTTTGTTTAAAGTGCACCTTGTTCAAAAGATGTTGTGTCGTTGTAAACTTATCTCTGGCTTTGGCATGTATAATGGCTTCCTCATGATCAAAGTAGTGGTGTGCAATTCAATTTTTGATAGGTCATTTCGTGTTGCCAACAATTGGAATTCTTCGGTGTAATTTGTGATGGATCGATTCCCCTGTCAATAATTTTGGTATTGTTGGAACAATACTTGCTCATAATCACTAGGGAGGAACCATGATCGATGAATGCAGCTCATCCGTGGCCATAATGAGATGAGCGCCTTGTTATGTTGGGCATGTGAGAGTTGAAATTGCTCCCACCACGCAGAAGCACCAGATTTTAATTTGAAGGCTACCCAACTTCACCTTATTATGCTCTGGCACATCCATGTAATCGAAATATCGTTCTACTTCGGCAAGTCATTCGAGGAAATCTTCTATACGTAATAATTCATTAAAACTAGGAAGTTCGGCCTTACCTCGATAGTCTCTTTTAACATGATCTAAACAATCGCCTTCATGGACTGGTCGTCGAGTAGAGCCGTCATCGAGGTCCTCGTCGCTAAAACTCACATCATCTGGTGCAGTCTTACGATTCACGACTAGAAGTGCTCTACAAAAATCGGGGTTGTGCCATACAACAATCACGGGTAGTTGAGCATCGCCTAGGGCTCCGGGCGGAATTAGCGCATCCACAATATGGTTGAGGGTTGTCTGCAGCCCTTGCATTGTCAACTGAGTCTCCCAGTAGAAAGCTTCCATTCTTTCCAAAAGATAACAAATCTCTATATCACCGTCCACAGGATTTGGTTCATACCTTCATTGTTTGCCATCGATCCGAGGGGAGTTCTCAGTCTGATACCAATTGATGCAGGGTTGAATGTGATATGGTCGATCACCCTCTTCCTCAAGGATTACTCCGAATCCACGGAGCTTCTCTTGAGTCCTCACAGAGACTTCTCAAAATCCACGAGGAAAAAGCAAGGAAAATAGAAAATAAATTCTATAAAATTCATAATTTGATTGATTGATAGATAATAAAAATGAATTTACAGCCCTTTAAATAAAGATACCAAGCTTCGGAAGAAGTTTCGGAATTAAACTACAACTAAAACTCCCTAAACTTCATAACTTGCTATAAATAGTAAATTTACTATTTATAGTAAGTGTCCTATGTGGCTTAATCACATTATTCTCCTAATTTTTCTAAACACTTTTAATGTTGGACACAACTCCTAAAGCCCAACAGAGGAAGAGTTACAATCAAACCAAAATTTACTATAAATAGTAAAAATGGAAATAAAATTGATTTTCGAATATCGATCTAATAGAATCTCGCAAATTCGGCGTGGGCTAAGTAGCTTCTTCTACCCCAAAATCATATAAGGTACGTCGAGTAACTCATTCTGTTTGCGAGATATGTCTATTTTAAGGTTTTAACAATCTTGATGACTTCCACCTCCGATCAGGCCTTCTTTGGTCTATCTTGGACATGAAAGTGTCTGCGACCCTCTCTACATCAAAGAATCATCGAGTCGACTCGGCGTGACCCACTCCAGACTTTTTCCCTGTTAATGGTTTATTTTTATTTATTTATTTTCCCTCTTATGCTTCTTCTTTGAAAAAAGGCGATGGCAAGAGGTGAGAGTCAAACAAGTGGCCTCTCTTGCATGAGCATATGCACTACCGGTGAGCTTTAAAACACTTGTATTTAGTAGGGGACCATTTTAAATAACTTCACTATGCAGTATGCAATATAAAGTAACATAGCATTAATGCTACATAGCTCATGAAAATAAATCAAGTCACGTGTAGGCTCTTTTTTTTTCTTTTTTTTTTTAACAAAAAGAGAGTGATATATTCATTTTGAACAAAATTACAATGCTTTGGGTCTTCCTAGGAAAAAAGTACCTAAGGAAGACCTATCATAAGGAAAAAAAAAAAGGGACATGTAGGCCGAAAGAAAACCCCAAGAAAAACCTCAAGTCACGTGTAGGCTATGCTACATGTTAATTTTGCTTACGCTACATGCTACATAACTTGTAATACAAGTTCTTTTTCACTAAAACATTAACATGAATTAATAATTTCAATAATTGATAATATTTTTTTATTTTTAATAAAAATAATTAATCTTTTAATAATTTTATACTTAATCTTTGCCTACTTTTCATATTATTTTATGTTATGTTTGGTAGCACTAAATGTCATTAAATTTTATTTTTATTATTATTAATCAAACTAATTTAAAGCAAAATATCATGAAATTAATTAAAAATCTACAGGCTAAAATTAAAAATCTAATTTCATGATATTTAGTGCAACCAAGCACGACATTACTTAAAAATCTAGATGAAGCATGTAACTTACGTTACATCTACATGCTATGTTGCTTAAGCCTAATTCTTCAAGGGGATGAACTCTACACTACATGCTAGTCGCTACTTTGTTTTTTAGAGAAGTGGGTGCACACCACTTATAACTTTGTTAATGTAACAAAATTGTTGTACAAAATTTGGCTGGGCGTGTAACAAACTGAAAATTTTCTTGCACAAGTACATGACTGCACATCCACACATACACTTAGTGTCTATTCTTAGCAAATAAATTTTGATTGAATTTAGAGTAAAGATACATAGATTGGTACACATAAACACACATTTATATGCATATATACACTATAATAATCATCAAACCCTCATATATCTTAGTAAACTCGGCCATTCAGCAAACCATCTGTTGAAATAACTATTCATCATTAAATTAAGTTATTTGATCATCCACTTCACTTTTGGATTACCCAATCATGGTAAACCAACCACGAGATCGTTATATCCATTCAGACACAACTCAATTCGAAATCCTTGACACTTTAGAAATTATTCCTACCGCTAAAATCACAATCTAGGGACCTTGCTCACATGTAATTGTATCGGACAATCTAATGGTGTAGGCCCTTTGCCCCTGGGTTACTCTAAAACCCACATTATACTTGTATGTACATGAAAATGATCGTATCAGAAACTATACACATGTTTAAGGTCCTATCTATCTGATTTTCATACTCGTAGCTCATCATCTAACTATCCATCACATTCGTATCTGCCAAATGGCCATCTAGATATTAAATTAGACCATTCATTGTGAAGCACGTAGTGCACCGTTCAAAACTACGGGTTAGTTTTCGCACGGGACACATGCGACACTAGGGACAACAAAACGACAAACCGTAAAAACACATCTTAGCCACTATAAGAAAATCATAGCTAATATTGGGCTCGTTGGAAATAGACATTATGGTGGGCCCTAGGAGGGCATTCAATGACCACTATTTCATATAGTGTGGTGGCCTTGAAATTTGGATTTGCTTCTTACTTGGGACCCAACCCTAAAATGAGTTGTAAAAACTGATGAATGGCATAGATATAAAACAAATACATCAAAGAGGGCCCACAGCTAGTGAAACATCCATTATGGTGGAACGCCTCTATCACCTTATCTACTAACTTTGAAAAGTCATGTCGAGAGGAGTTTCACCTCATTCTGGTTTCTCGCCCTTAACTTTTAAGGGGTCCACCATGAAAGACAACGTAAGATCCATTCCGACCATTAGATGTGGAATACCATTTTAGACGTGGACCCAAAAAATTAGCGTGTCCTCTTACCCAAGTTGCTACAAGAATGAAAATAGTTGGGAGACAAATGTCAAACCTTGATTTTGTAAAGGCCCCACCATGATTTATATTGAATCCACTCCAACCCTTAGGTTCCAGAATAAAACTCAGTCTTTGGTCTAAAAAGTCAGGCCCATAGTGATTTAGGTGGGCCACACAAAGGAAAACAATATGGAAGGTGAGCTTTGCCCTGTACACTTTTTCTAATTGTGTGGTTCACCATACATATAGATGAGGCTGATTTTTGGGTCATAGGACTAACATGTGGTGACCCACATGATAATTGGATTGGATTTCGCATTACCACCACCATGCGTTCCACCCAAGCCAACAGCCACCTTTTCTTCTCTACCTTACCATTTATTAAGATTAATTAAGAGTAATTTTCTACTATGATTAGAGATGTGCATTTGTTACCCAATCCGACGGATCTGACCCGATCCGACCCGTTCCGAACAGAACCGACGGCCAAGATTGGGCCTGATCGGGTTGCGGTTTCCAAATCCAATTTTTTTTCGAGTCAGTTCCGGATAGACCTCTATCCGGACAGGCTCGACCCGGATACCTGAACTGATGGGACCCGAACCGTACCGAACAGACCTGAACCGATAGGCGAGCGGGTAGTATAATATATATGTATATATATATATATATATATATATATATATATATATATATATATATATATATAAACCCTAATTTTCCTAAAAATGGATGGATGATGTGGATAAAACACATAGATTGCATAAAATATGTTGATCAAGTCATGAGGACCCAAATGAAGGGAAAAAATAAATATCAGCTTGATCGAAAACTTTTATGGCCTACATAACGTTTTTAATGGTCAAAATTCATTCAACACTGTTTTCTATAATGTGGTCCACTTGAAATATACCTCATTTTTTTTTCTAATGACCTAAAATGATCTATAAAAATAGATGGAGGGCATGGATGAAACACATACATCATGGTGGGGCCCACAGAGCACGGACGTCCAGTGGCCAGGGGAGTAGCCAGTTCATTTCAAGTTCAGCATACAGCTATAATACGTCTGGTCTCCTCGAGCTCCGTGCTGTACGGACAGTTGAAAGGAGATCAAAGTTATGGGCCCCACAGTGATGTATTTATCATATCTACACCGTTCATATACTTTTAAAGATAATTATAGAGTATTATGCAAAAAATAAATAATATCCAAAGATCATGCGGCCCACACAACAAATACCAGTAGAGAATGATTTTCACTGTTAAACCATTCGTGTGGTCCACTCGATAGTTAGATCCGTCTTATTTTTCGTCTAAAGCCTTAAGACGAGCTTGGAAAATGGATGAATGGTTTTGATATAACACATACCCTATGATTAGATCTACAGACCTTGCTCACTTGGATTAAGAAATTACCCTGTACAGCTATGCTTGCGTGAAAGGCAAGTAGTTTGATTTTCGTACACTGCATGTCAAAGATTCAATAAAAACGATGTATACATTAGATTGGAAGTTCTTTCATACCCATGTGAGGCCCACCTTGATGTGTATGTTTTATCTAAGCCGTTCATCAATTTTTACATATTATTTTAGCCATTGAGTACCAAAAGTAGGTATATTAAAGGTTAAAGTAGACCACACCAGATGAAAGAATTTAATTAAATTTATATATGAATTCTACCCAACCCAATTCGACTCGGTTTTCCTAACCGAGTCGGACACTGTTCGAGTCACGGAAACTACGCATCGGATCTGCCTGAATCATGTGACCCAGATCCGGGCACAGATCGGATCGGATTCGGGTCAAGCCTGTAGAATTTCGGATCAGGTCGAGTCGAACCTAATCCGATCTAATCAAGACCGATGCCCAGCTCTAATTGTGATTGGACCTTAGTTATAGTCGAACTGATAGGACACACTCTCTCTCTCTCTCTCTCTCTCTCTCTCTCTCTCTCTCTCTCTCTCTCTCTCTCTCTCTCTCTCTCTCTCTCTCTCTCTCTCTCTCTCTCTCTCTCTCTCTCTCTCTCTCTCTCTCTCTCTCTCTCTCTCTCTCTATATATATATATATATATATATATATATAAAGCTCAAGTGCGGACCGGTTCTCATGTATTCCCATGAGAGCTTTTTTGAGAACTTATCACACATTATGTGAGCCCAAAATCTGAACGGTCCATGTGATGTAGCACCCCATAAAACCACAGGGCCAAACTTTTACCCTTATCCAAAATTTTGGTGGGTCATAGCAAAAGAAAACAGTTTCCTCCGTTGATTTGCATCTCTCTTTGCTATGGCCCACCATAGCTTTGAATCAAGGTGAAAATTGGTCCCTGCGGTTTCATGGGGTGCCACATCATATATATCGTTCGGATTTTGGGCCCATGATACGTGCAAAGGTGCGTACGTGTACAGGTGAGCATGCTTCATGGGGTGCCACATCATATGTATCGATTGGATTTTGAGCCCATGACACATGTGCAAAGGCACGCACGTGTACAGGTGAGGATGCTTTTATATATATGCTCACCTGCGCACCATTGTACACGTGTCATGGGCATCTAATCCAAATGGTCCATGTGATGCGACACCCCTGTGCACCTTCTTACGTAAGCACCCCTATACACCTTTGCACATGTGTCATGGGCATAGAATCAAAGAGAGAGAGAGAGAGAGGAATGCTCACCTGCGCACCTTCTTACGTAAGCACCCTTATGCACCTTTGCACACGTGTCATGGGCACAGAATCTGAACAATCCACGTGATGCGACACCCCTTAAAACTCTGTAGACCCAATTTTCGGCCCAATATAAAACTTTGGTGGGCCACCGAAAAAGGAAACAATTTCCTCCATTGATATTAAGTAGCCTTGTATAATTTTCTATAGATTGTTGTCGTAGCTCATGCTCAACCATCATTTGTTGGCCATTAATCAAAGGTCAACATCTCCAAGTTTGGAAATGCTGACACGGGAGGGACGTGATGAGATCGATCACCATCTTTATCAGGGAATAACTACTCTAAATCCACAGAGCTCTCTGGACTCCTCACAGAGCTTCCTTGAATCCACGAGGGATAAAAAATAGAAATAAATTCTAATAAATTCAAAATATATTGATTGATGATAGGAAAAAAAAAATTATAATCCTTTAAATAATGAGATCAAAGTTTTAGACTCAAACAACCTAAAAACGTGACTTACTATAAACAGTAAACTTACTATTTATGAGTGGTCTCCATTCTTACTAGACTTCATGAATTTCGGCCAAAAATAGTGTCTAATTTGCCTAACTGCGTTATTCTCCTGATTTTTCTAAGCCCTTTTCATGTTGGGCACGACTTCTACAACTCAAAAGGATCAAAAGTTACACTAGAACTAAAACTTAGTATTTATAGTAAAAACGAAATTAAAAGGGACTTTTGACTATCGATTTGATGGAATATCACAAATTCGGCATGGGCAACCTGACATAGTGGGGTTGGTTGGCTAAAGGAGGTTCTCATACCCCAAAATCATTTATGATATGTCGAAAAACTCATCCCAGTTTGCGAGATACGATCGTTTTCAGGTTCTAACGGTCCGAATCATTTCTGCCTCCGATCGGGCCTTATTTGGTCCATCTTTACCATGAAAGTGTCTACGACCTGCTCTACATCAATCCCCTCCACTTCAAAAGAACTCGACATTAAGTTCCTGTCTAGCTCCGGGTCATGATACTCAGCCAACTCCGCAACGTTGACAGTAGGCGAAATCTCCATGTCCTCCGGAAGATCAACAGCATAATCGTTGTCATTGACTTTCAGAAGATCGGTACTTGTCCAATCTTCTCGTTCTTCAACTTTTTGTAGGTCCTAGTAGGAAATCTCTCCTTGTGTAGATGAACCATAACATGGTCGCTCACCTCGAACACCTTTTGTCGCCGATGCTTGTCAACTTGCTCCTTGTACTTGTCATTCCAGGCTTGCAAATTGGCTTGCACATCCGCATGAATGCCCGCAATTCGATCCCTCATATGTTCTGCCGCATTACTCATACCCAGGAGCTTGGGCAAAGGGACCAAGTCACGTGTGTGGTAGGGCACTTGACTATAAACAATCTAGAACGGGGACTTTCCTGTCGAGTGGTTCACCATATTGTTGAATGCAAACTCCACTTGATATAAGACCAAATCTCATTGTTTCGGTTTGTCACCTGAAATAAACCATATGAGGTTTCTCAACATGCGATTCACAACTTCAATCTGCCCATTGGTCTGTAGGCAGTAGGCACTACTGACCTGAAGTTGCGTACCAAACCGATTCCATAAAGTCCGCCAGAAGTGGCTAATAAACTTCGTGTCACAGACAAAAGTAATAGTCTTGGGAACCCTGTGTAGCTACACGACCTCTGTGAAGAATAGATTCTCTACATATATGGCACTGAGGGGGTCATCTTACATGGGATAAAGTGCGTCATCTTTGAGAAATGATCTACTACCACGAACATTGAATCCATGTCACATTGTGTTTGTGGGAGACCAAATACAAAATCCATAGATAAGTCTTCTCAAGGGCCATCAAGCATAGCTAACAGGGTGTAAAGGCCCATATTCTGATACTACCCCTTGGAGGTCTGACAAACGTGATAGCGCTACACTGCTTTACCCACATCACGTACCAATTGCGGTCAGTAATATCGTTCCTCAATAAGAGCCCGCATCTTGTCTTGCCCAAGGTGTCCACCAATGCCACCTCTCTTGGATAATCTACTCCCTCGGAGAACTTTGGAGAGCCCGCATCTTGTCTCACCCAAGGTGTCCACCAAGGCCACCTCTCTTGGATAATCTACTCCCTCGGAGAACTTTGGGTGATGCACAATTGATTCCCTTTGAAGAGAAAACCGTCTTGCATATATAGATCACTGGGATGACCATCTTAACACCACATTTATGCATCCTTGAAATCCTTATCCTCGACATACAACTCCTTGAAATAGTCAAAGCCGACCACCTCATTGCTTATCATAACGAGTAGTGATAAACGACTATTAAGTGCATCAGTCATCCAGCCATGACTTGTGCTTTAGAACGAACGTGAATTTATATAAAAATGCAACCCATCTAGTATGGACACGATTCACATTATCCCGACTATTAAAAAACTTTAAGGCTTGATGGTCAGTGTAGAGAACAAACTCTCTGAATCAGATAATGCCGACAACGTCGTGGTGCCTGAACCACTGCGTACAACGCAAGCTCATATGTTGACCACTTCTTTCAAGCTTCGCTGAGCTTCTCACTGTACAAGGCTATCAGTTTGCCTTCTTGTGATAAAACCCCTCCAATTCAGACATATGAGACATCACACTCAACCTCGAACAATTTGTCGAAAATGAGAAAAACAAGTCCTAGTGTTGTAGACAATCAATGCTTGATTTCAGTAAAGCTCTTGTTAGCCTCATTGGTCCACTAAAGCTGGCCTTTTCATGCAATCTATAATGAGTGCTATTATAGTGTTGAAATTCTACACGAATTGATGATAAAATGTTGTCAATCCATGAAAACTCATCACTTCATGAACGTTCATCGGAATCAGTCAACGTGATGGCTCGCACCTTTTCATCAACTATACATGCCCATGGACGTCACAACAAATCCTAAGAATAACATGTTGTCGGTTAAAAAATTGCACTTCTTCAAGTTGAGATACAACTTGTTAACTGCCAGGACCTGTAACACATTCCTGAGATATTCCATGTGCTCCGTCTCACCTTGGCTATATATCAATGTCATCAAAATATATTAATACAAACTGGCCAATGAACGCTTTAGCACTTGATTCAATAAACGCATAAAAGTACTTGGTGTGTTCGATAGACAGAATGGCATGACCAGCCACTCATACAACCCTTGGTCTTAAATGTCATTTTCCACTCATCATCGGGACGGATACGAATCTAATAGTACCCGATCCTCAAATCTAATTTAGAGAATACCTTAGCACTTTCTAGCATATCAAGCACGTCGTCTAACCACAGTATCGGGAACCAATATTTAATAGTAATCTTGTTAATTTTTCGGTTGTCGACACACATGTGTTAGCTCCTATCTTTCTTCAGCGTTAATAAAGCTAGCACGACACATGGGCTCATGCTCTCTCTTAAAAGACCCTTGTAAATCAATTCCTCCACCCGTCCCTAAGTATTCCACACTCTTTTAGACTCATCCGATAGCGAGGGAAGTTGGGCAAGCTAGCCCCAGGGATGAGGTCTATGTGAGGTTGGATGTCTCATATGGGGGGCAATCCATAGGGCAACTCTTCGGGCTAGATTTCTTTAAATTCGTTCAGCAGCAACCTTAAACTTAGAGGAATGTCTAAGGGCTCCAATTCATTGCCCTTTACCACCACGAGGTATTCCTTGTCAGTTTTCTTAGATTCCTCCACGAAATCCTAAATGGTCAAGAGGGAACTCTTCTCCACTTTGGAAGCTTTGAGGTGGTTCTCTAGTGCCATAAGGGCAAGGATCATCTTTCGACCGTCTTTGATGAAGGCATAAACATTGCCTCGTCCTTGGTAGGTCGTATAACGATCCAATTGCCACGGTCGACTAAGTAACATAAGCCATGCTTCCATGTCGACCACGTCACAAAGTACTTGATCTTTATAGTTCCTACTAATTGAAAATGCGACGGTGCATTGTTCAGTTACCTTGGTCTCGTTCACACTTTTTATTCATCCAGTCGAGTAAAGGGGAAAGAGGCTCGTAGGTAGTCACAACCAGTGTTTGAAATATCGATATTATCGGCCGATATTATCGGTATCGCACCAATGCGAGACGAAACTATGCCGATATCACACGGAAGATACCAAAAAAATAAAACTGCAGATATCGCACGATATTATAGTAGATATCGTGCGATACATCATCGACATCTTGCGATACATCGGCGATAACGCCGATACAACCCACCCCGATTTAGATATCGCGGTATTTTCGCCTCTATTATTATCGAAAATCGACAAACAGAGTCACGGACACTCACGGGTGAGTTTGCAGGGGACTCACGAATCCCACTGTAGCCAACAACCCACAACAATAAAAAGCCGATGCCGTGGGTTGCGAAAAATTAAAAAAAATGAATTGAGAGAGAGAGAGAGATCGGAGAGTACCTGTAGCTGTAGCGGTGATCGGAGGTGGGCCATTCGGATTTCTAGAAGATTCGGCGAGAAATCAGGCCGGAGAGGGAGAGCAGAAATCGGATTTCTCAGAGATTCGCTCGTTACAGAGGGAAAATGAAGAAGATGGGGGGCGGGAGGGGTGAAATGGGAAATCAGATTGCGTACTGAGTTACGCAGTACGCTCTTAGATTACTGAGTAAACTCTGTGGGGCCCACTGTAAATAAACAATCGTTTATCCACACCGTCCATACGTTTTTCCAGATCATTTTAGGGGTTGAGCCCAAAACTGAAGTATATCAAAAGCTCGAGTATACCATAACAAAGGAAACAGTGGAAGTATTGATTTTCACCGTTGAAACATTTCTAAGGCCCCAGTGATGTCTATTTGTAATCCAAACTGTTCATAATATCAGGCAGACATGGATGAATGGAAAACACAAATATCATCTTGATCTAAAACTTATGTGGGCCCCCAAGAACTTTTCAACGGTAGACGTCAATTCACACTATTTCAGGTGGTGTGGTCCACTTAAACCTTGGATATGATTAATTTTTGGTTTAAAGCCGTAAAATTATATGACAAACAGAATTTACGGGGTTGATACAATTCAAGAATGACAGTGGGACCCACAGAGTTTACTCAGTACATGTAGTGTTATGAGTTACTCAGTACGCAATTAGCTTCCATGACGTGCGCAAGCGTGGTTCACTGAGCACGCTCCTATCGTACTCAGTAAACTCAGTTGGGGCCCACCTTTAATGTATGTGGTCTATCCACACTGTCCATCTGTTTTCCCATCTAAATTAAGGGGTTGATCACAAAACTTAGAATGGGAAGTCGATCATACCATAGGAAACAATGGTGACACTGATTTCCACCGTTGAAACCTTTCTGGCCCCTGCAGTGATGTTTATCAGTCATCCAAACCGTTAACAAGATTATATGGACATGGATGAAAGGAAAATACGAATTTAATAAGATCATATGAACCCTTCAGTGATGTTTATCAGTCATCTAAATTTAATACTTTTGTGGCCAAAAATGGTATTTCAACGGTGGATGTTCATTTCAACTGTTTTGTAAGGTGTGGCCCATTTAAACATTGTATATGGTTTATTTTTGGGCTAAAGCCCTGAAATTATTTCTTAAAATGCATGGACAGAGTGGATAAAATACATAAATCGTGGTGGACCTCACATGAGTTTACACAGTACGTGAAGCGTACTTAGTTACTCAATGTACATTAATATAAAGTGATGTCCGTGTTTTGTGGGGCCCACGGTAATGTGTGTGTCGTATCCACACCGTTCATTAAATTGTAAATAATTTTTCAGTGCATGACACAAACAATGATGTAGATATAAATCTTTAGTGGACCCCGCCACAGAAAAAAGCGGAGAGAGTGATGCCCACCGTTGAAACTCGTAGCATTTTTGAGTGTCCATCATAATGTTTATTTGTGATCTAATCTGTTCATAAATCCAGAAAGATATAGAATAATGGAAAACACAAATATTATCTTGACCATCCATCTCTTGTGGCCCTCAAAAAATTTTTAATGGTGAACGCCACCCTCTCCACTGTTTTCTGTGGTGGGGCCCACTCGAGCTCTGGATTTGACTCATTTTTTGGCTCAACCCCTAAAATGATCTATTCAAACGGATGGACGGTGTGGATAGAAAAAATACATCATGGTGGGACCCACGTAACTTGGTGACGTGACTCGGTAATCCGCACTGGAAGCGGATTGCATACCGAGGAAAGCGGATTGCGGACTGAGTAACTCAGTACCCTTAGGGTACTGAGTAAACTGTGTGGGGTCCACTGTTATTTACTTATTTTATCCATTCCGTTAATCCATGTTAGAAGATAATTTTAGGGCTTGATCCCAAAAACGAAGCAAATTAAAATCTCAAGTGGACCACACCACAGGAAACAGTTTAATTGAACCTCTACCATTAAAAAATTTTTGGAGGCCGAAAAAGTTTTGGATCAAGCTTAAGTTTGTGGTTTCTCTTCATCCATGTCTTTGTGATCTCACGAATAGGTTGGATGACAAATAAAAATTATTTTACACACTAGGAAGGTTTCAACAGTGGAAATCATTATTCCACACTGTTTCCTATGTAATGGTCCACTTGAGCATTGTATTTACTTCAATTTTGGGATTAACCCCTAAAATTATCTGTAAAAATGGATGGACGGTGTGGATAAACCACATAAATTCACAGTGGGCCCAAATGAGTTTACTCAGTACGATAAAAGCGTACTGAGTAACGCAATCCAATTTTCAATAGTGTGTTGAGTAAGCTCTGTATGGTCCACCATGATTTATGTATTTTATTTGCTCCGTACATCTATTTTAATAAATAATTATAGGGCTTCAACCCAAAAATGAAACATATACAATGTTCAAATGGACCACACCATAGGAAACAGTTGAATTGATCATCTACCGTTGAAATTTTCTTGGGGCCCATGAAAATTTTGGATCAAGTTTATATTTATTTTTTCCCTTCATCCATGTCTGTACGATATTATGAATAGGTTGGATGACAAATAAACATCATTGTTGGGCTTAGCAAGGTTTCAATGGTGGATGTCATTATACCTGCTGTTTCTGTGGTATGGTCCACTTGATCTTTGGATATGATTCAATTTTTGGCTTAACCCCTTAAATTAGATGGAAAAACGAATGGACGGTGTGGATAGTTGTATTAGTTCAGTTAAACATCGCATAACTTAGGACCCTATATAAAGGAAATTTATTATGTGAATCTTTTTTTTTGAGATGTTATGATTTAAAAGTGTGTATTAAGGGCCTTTTTAACAATCCTCAAAGTTTCATTAAAAAATTCAACCATTTTCTCAATGTTTCCCTATGTTTCCCAAAAAGTGCGATAAACTATGCGATACAAACGATATATCCCGTGCGATAACCGATACGTATCTGTATCCCAAGGGTGCGATACATTATGCGATACCGATATTTCGAACACTGGTCACAACTTGTCCACTATCACCTTCGAGATGATGTTCTCGCTACTGCCAGTGTCTATGATTACATTAAAGACCTTGTTATTGAATATATACTACTTACGGAATATATTGTGCCGGTGCGGGTGCACCTCCTTCCTTAGAGTGTACAATGGTTGCCTCACAACCAAGGATTCGCCATGGTCTTCAACCAACCATTCTTCATCACAAGATCCTTCAACGACTTGTTCATCCTCATCAAATCTAGGACCTCCTTTCACTGCCTCACCTTTAGTGCAGCCTTCATTAATGGCTAAGTGGGCTGCAGGACATTAAGGATATGTGTTTGATAAGTAGCCCGATTGGCAACAATGGTAACAATTGTTCAGTTTTGGTGAACCATAAGATTTGGAATTCTACTCGGACTAGCTATTGTGGGTGTTGCACGTTGAGGCCTAGATGGATCACTCCCCATGTCACGATTTGCGGTTATAGGAGGTTGAGGACACCCTACTATTGGTTCCTTTCCTTTGTAAGTGCTAAATCCTGGGTGGGACCCGTGATGGGGGGCCGAGTCGAAGGAAAAGGCTGAGTAAGGATTCTTGCAAACTGTGCTTCCGCCCTACCTGCTAACTGAACCGCTTCATCCATGGTCCCAACCGAGTGCATTTGAACTCGGTCATGAATTATCGATCATAAACCGCCTATGAACCGTGCTACCTTCTATGATTCGGTCTTCAACAAATCATTGTGTTGTCAAACGCTAGAATTCTTCAGTGTAATCTATGACAATTCGATTCCCCTATAGGCAATTTTGGTATTAATGGAACAATAACTGTTCATAATCATTGGGAAGGAATAGGTGTCTCATCCTTGGCCACGATCGATGTGTGCCTTGTTTCATCAGGCACATGAGAGTTGTAATTTCTCCCACCATGCAGAAGCATCAGATTTTAATTTAAACACAACCAATTTCACTTTCTTATGTTTCAGTGCATCCATGCAATCAAAATACCTCTCTAATTCGGCTAACCAATTGAGGAAGTCTTCTATATGTAATAAGCCAATAAAACTGGAAAGTTCGGACTCAACTTGATAGTCTCTTTCAACAAGATCTAGTCAATCATCTCCATGGACTAGTCGTTGGGCAATGACTCCACTAATATCCTCATTGCTAAAGCTCGACTCATTTGGGGTAACCCTATGATTCACCTCTGGAAGTGCTCTACGGAAATCCGAGTTGTGTCGTACAGCAAACATGGACGGCTAAGCATTACCTTGGGCTCGAGGCGAAATTAACGCATCCACAATATAGTCGAGGGTTGTATGCAACCCTTACATGGTCAACTGACTCTTTCAGTGGAAAGCTTCCACTCTTCCCAATAGATAATGAATCATCGGATCACCGTCCACAAAATTTTGGTCCATTTCATCGTTAGTTGTCATCGGCCCGAGGGGAATCCTCGCTCTGATACCAATTGATGCAGTGAGGGACGTGATGAGGTCGATCACTGTCTTCCTTAGGGAATAACGTTTCCAAATGCATGGAGTTCTCTGGACTCCTCACAGAGCTTCCTCAAATCCACGAGGGATGAAAATAGAAATAATTTCTAATAAATTCGAAATAAATTGATTGATGATATTAAAATTTTAAAAAAAATGAAATTATAATCCTTTAAATAATGAGCTCAAACCTAAGGCGGAGTTTTAGACTAAAACTCCCTAAAAATGTGACTTACTATAAATAGTAAACTTATTATTTATAGACAGTCTCCATTCATACTAAGGCTTTACGATTTTTGGCCAAAAATAAAAAAGCTCCAATTTGGCCTAACCACGTTATCCTCTTAATTTCTTTAAACCCAGAATGCTTGAATGGGTTGAATGTTAAACATATAATTGATTACGCACACACAAGATCACTCTTCTTTATTGACTAGTTGTTTACATTGTTATATCCTTTGTACTCTATATGATTAAACCAACTTGGCTTGAAACACTAAGTGTTATTTGCCTTCTTAGTTTAAATTGGTAAATCATTTTAATTAGGCAAGAATTTTTAAATGGTCTTATTCACCCCCCTTCTAGGACCTAGCCGTAATTCTAAGGTCTGGCGAGCTTCCGCATACTGTGTTAGACAATTCATGCAATTTCATTGTGTTCATTTATAGCCCGTAAACATTAGAGATAGACACATCTAGCGTTGTATCCTAGAGGTAGAGCGTCGAGGAGCTAACTGCACTAGACGGACGGACCGAGGGGCACAAGCTATTTCAAAGATAGCAACTAGGTCTGGACCTCACCCTAGAAAAAGGCTCAAATTCCTCTTCATCTGTGGTGATCTTTAAACAAGGTATGAAGTTCCTTTTATTTTATAAATTATATTTTGATATGATTTTAACAATTTTGAGATAATTAGCTCCTATCACCTTAGGAAATACCTCAATTGACACTAAGTCAATTTGATCGGATACATTTGACGGACAAGACCATAAAATGTGGAGGGAGAAAAGCGTCGGGGCATGATATCTGCAAAGGTGCCAAATGAATAGCATTATCATCTGGAATGCGCACGGGGTGGGGAATTCTCCCACAATCAGGACCATCAAGAGCATGATCAGGCAATACCATCCTGCAATTTTGGCCATCCTAGAGCCTATGCTCAAGGACGAAAAAAAAATTCGCACAGGCCTAAATCTAGGCTACCATTCCTCTTACTCCAACAACGCCCGAGGTGGTAAAATCTAGGTCTTCATAGCGCCCTTCATATCCTCTTCAATCCATGCAGCTTCCGAACAAATTCTCTCCTTGGAGGTAGGCTTCTCTCACTCTCCAGATAAGGTTCTAATCTCTTTCGTTTATGCCAAATGTTCCAGGCTTTTAAGAAGAAATCTTTGGGAGGAGCTGGCCCAGCTGAGCCTAGGCCGCACTTCTCCATGGGCTGCCTATGGGTACTTCAATGCGGTTACCTCGCGAGACGAGAGACTTAGTTCAGCTTCATTCGATACTAGAAGTGCGGAGGAATTTGCAGAGGGCACGAGTAACGCAGGGTTGGCGGATGCTCTCTTCTCAGGGAACCGTTTTACTTGGGGTAATAGCCAATCAAGCCAACTCAGAGTGTAGGCGTGCCTTGATAGAGTATGTTGTAATGTTCCCGGGCTCCAAAGATTCCCGGGCTTCCAAGTAAAACACCTCTCGAGGCAGAACTCGGACCATGCCCCCTTACTCTTGCTTTTCCCAACGCCCAGCCTTAGGCTCCCAGACCGTTTAGGTTTCAACGCATGTGGTGCTTGCATGACGGATTCCAGGACCTCGTTCGAGCGACTTAGGCATCTCCAATGCCTGGGAATCCTATCCAACTTATTATTGCAAACTCAAACTTGTTAAGGGGGCGCTTCGGCTTTGGAATAAGTCTACTTTTGGCGACATCTTCCAACAAATTCGTGCAACCTCTGCTGCCCTCAATCGTGCAAAAGCAGTGGCTATTGAATTGTCGGGGCAGGCAATTCAAACTGCCAGAGACGCCCTATCCTGCCTTGAACGCTATGAAGAAATCTTCTGGAAACAGAATTCGAGAGAGCACTGGCTGCAGGATGGTGACTGAAATACCAAGTTCTTCCACTCAATCGCAACAAGAAAATCCAGGCAAACGTCGATCCAGGAAATCAGGCAGGCTGATGGGTCGAATCTCTCTGGTCAGGCAGAGATCAGAGAGGCAACGTCCAACACCTTCTGCAAGAGCATGGCGCCACAGGGACTAAGAAAGGAGATCTCCTCGATGTTATTCCCCCGTTAGTTTTTGCGTAAGAAAACAGTCACCTACTAGCTAAACCAACCTTGGAGGAACTCCATGCGGCAGTCACTTCTCTCCCAGCTGACAGCGCAGCAGGCCTAGATGGTTTCTCTGGGGCGTTCTTCCAGGCTTGCTGGGCCACGATCAGCCAAGACCTCCTCAACGCGGCACGCTCCTTCAGTGGGGCATCTCTCCCAAGAGCTCTAACTGCATTGCTGATATGCATCATCTGCAAGATAAGTACCCCGACAACCTTTCCTGACTTCCAGCCAATTAGTCTTTGCAATTGTTTGTACAAAATTTTCTCTAGGTTAATTGTTGTTAGACTAGCACAAATCCTTCCTACAATTATCTCCTGGGAACAAGGTGCATTTGTGCAAGCCCGATCTATGGCAGAAAGTTGCGCTCTCGTTCAAGAAAATTTCAAGGACATCAACAGAAAAGTGAAAGGCGGGAATATCCTTCTCAAATTGGACATGGAGGAGGCTTATGACAGGCTCAACTGGTCCTTGTTGCCGTTCTCTCAAAGTTCGACTTCCATCAAGATTGTTGTCCAATGCTACTGGTCAAACTGTTGGTTTTCGGTGCTCATTAATGGTGACGCGGGGGGGTTTTCCCCATCCACCCGGGCCTCAAACAAGGAGTTCCCATTTCGCCTACTCTCTTTATTCTGGCTGCAGAGGCCCTCAGTAGGGGTTTCCATCAGCTTGTAGTGGCGAAAGCTTGCCAACCCTACTTGACGCACCCCAACTGCCCTCTAATTTTTCACCTCCTTTTCGCGGATGACACGATCCTCTTCACGAACGGCTCTAGCAGGTCCCTGAAGCAAATTAAGAGCTTCGTCTAATACGAGCGTGCCTCGGGCCAAAAGATTAATCTGGATAAGAGTTTCTTCATCACCCCTTCAGCATGGTCTGAGACTAGATGTAGAGCAGCTTCCTCTATTCTCAGCTTTGCTAAGGCAACCCCTCCATTCGTTTACCTAGGGGTTTCTATCTTCCACGGCCGGCCCACCCGGGCCCTCTTTCAGCCTATGGTGGGGAAAATTCAGGCCCGAATCTTTCTTGGCAAAACAAAATCTTGTCTCAAGCAGGGAGGCTCACCCTCATTACCCACGTGCTCAAACAGCATCCCGATACACTTGCTCGTTGCTATGGAGGTGTCGGATGGTACTCTCGCTGATCTTAAGAGATTTTTTGCGGACTTCCTTTGAGGTTAGGAGGGCCCTAAGAAGAAATGCCACCGGCATTCTTCGCGTAGTCTTTTGCTCCCTAAATCTGAAGGTGGCTTGGGCCTGAGGAGCCTTAAATCAGTGATGCGACCTTACAGGCTCAAACTAGCCTGGGCGGCCCTCTTCCGAGGAAACAGCAGCTCCTAATGCAGTTTTGTGTGTGCTAAATATGCATCAGATCTAGGTCCGTCAGCCTCGCCCTGCACTGGCCCACCAGCATCCCCCATTTGGAAAAAAATCCGAGCGAAATTTCCCTTGCTTGCTAAGAAGTCTCAGTGGCTCATTGGCCGAGGGAATATCGATTTCTAGACTGAGAACTGGTCCGACCTTAGCCCCCTAAGAGACCGGCTGTTGCGTCATCAGGACCCGGCTCGTCCTTCCATGCATAAGTGGATCAGTTTGGCTAGTTGGTTAGATAGAACAACAGCCTTGCGTGTTATGCCTCAAGATGTGGTGGATCATGTAGCGTATGAAGGCGTGTCTGCACATCCCAAGCAGACGATATACACATCTGGCTGTCAGCAGGAAACGGCGAACTCTCAGCGACTTCCCAAGGTCCTGCCGAAAATGTCCCTCCTTGCCTGGAAGATACTCCACAATGCGGTCCCAGTCGACTCCAACACCCAAAGGAAAGGTGTGTGCCTAGCTTCATCATGCTCCTGTTGTCCCCCTCCATCCTCTCTTGCCTGTGAATCGCTGGACCATCTTTTTGCAACTGGCTATCTAGCCAGCAATGTCTGGGAACATTTCCAAGCTGATTGCGGTGTCCCGCAGCATTCCTCTGCGTCCGACATAGCCATTCAATGGTGGCAGGCCTCCAGTGCTTCCCCCTCCCCACTTAAAGGTCTCATCCCCATCTTAATTTTCTAGGAAGTGTGGCTTGCTAAGAACGCCCACCGGTTTGATAATTCCACCCCCGCACCGCATCGGATTGTGCATCATGTCCAAGCCTGGATCCATTACATCAATGGCATGCTTCCAGCCCCCAAAACTGTTCCCATTTCGATCAAAAATATGTGTAGAACCTAGCATAACAATCCTCCTCTACCCTCCCGTCCTTCTATATTTGTGGTCAAGTGGGTCAGGCCCCCGCCGGGCTGGATCAAGCTGAATGTGGATGGCTCTTCTAAAGGCAACCCGAGGCTCTCAGGGGGTGGTGGTATGGGGAGAGACGCCACAGGAAATTTCCTTTTTGGCTTCTCTCATGGCTATGATGCGACACTAACACGAGGGCGGAGTCCAAAGCTATCATGGACGGGCTCTCGCTAGCCCTTCAGCTGGGTTTCACTAAAATCCAAGTGGCGAGTGATTCCATGGTTATGGTGAAGGCCCTCTTCGGTTTTGCCAAAGCCTACTGGCCCCTGTGGTACTGGAAGGCGCGCGTCTCCCTCCTCACGCACTCAATGCACCTTCAGATCGCGCACTCCTAGAGGCGAACTCGGTCGCAGACAGGTTGGGACATCTTAGGAGCGAGTCTCAGTCTAACATCAAGTTCTGCTCCCGAAATTCTCTTCCTCCCACAATCCAAGGCCTTCTGTTCCTTGATAAAATCGATCTTGGCATGTTGCAGATGGCGTAAGCCTAGGCAGTGGTTTTTAATCTCTTTCCTTTCTGTCCCTATGATAGGGGGACCTGTTCCCTTTTTGTTATCGGCCCTCCCGAATGTCTCTTTATAAGTCGTGCACGGCCTGTTAGTGGAATATATAAAATTCTCCCAGTTTTTTTTTTTTTTTTTTCATGCCTATCGATATGCAAAAAGAGAGAGAAATGAACCCCAAAAAAAAAAAAAGAAGAAGAAGAAGAAAGAAAGAAAGAAAGAAAGAAGAAGTGCCAACAGTCATAAATCAAACTATTGGAAAGTTATGCCATTGCAAACTGTGCACATGATGGCATAACAGCATGATTATGGCTTATGCGATTCCATACTTGATTGTACGACCACATAAGCCTCGATGGCATAATAACCACATGTGCCACCATGGCATATGAGGTGAAAGAGAGTAATAGAGCTGTGAAAATATGGGGGTGGGATTATTTATAGGCAAAAAGTGAAAGAAAATGAAACAAAAAAAGTCCCGACGATCAAAAATCTAACTATCGAGAGGTTGTGCCATTGAAAATTGTACATGTGATGACATAACTGCATAACTACAGCTTATGCGATCACATACTTCTTTGTGCGACCACATAAGCCATATGCCACCAGTGCATATAGGGTCCGCTATTCCAAAATGGCATGAGCGATGGCATAATTATTTTTGTGGTCACATACGACAACAATGACTGTAAACACTAGAGATGGGCTGATTTGGTACAATTTTTGGGACAACTAATAATTTGTTTTCATAAAAAAGGGACAAATTGTGATAAGCTTAGGTCTGTTTCAACAGGTTTTGGGACAAACATTTTTTTACAGTTTAGGCTAAAAAAAGAGGGCAAAAAATTGTGCTGAAATTAGTTTGAACTTTAGGATAGATTATGGACGAATTTGGATCAGACGAGAGGCTGTTTTATGATTGAATTGTGAGCAGGTTTAAGGCCTATGTGGGATGCATTTGTTACTTGAACTAGAAGTTTAATTTGGGATGATGTCGACAATCATCTTCTTTTTCCTTTCTTTTTTTTTTTGGCTTCAGTTTAAAGATGGATTCAGTTTGATGAAAAGTTGGGAAGTATTTGGAGATTAGGTTTGGAATTGTAGGAATTTTGAGGAATTTATAGATACAAGGTTTAGGGTTTGAAGAATTTTAAGATTTTGGTAACCTGGGTTAGTTTTGGGAATCTTAACCGAACTGAATTGTAAGGTTAAGAAATTAGGAAAGTTGAAAAATTCTAGGGTTTTGAGTTTGGGGAAATTAGGGAGGTGGTAATATTTGCGAAGAAAATAAATAAATAAATAAAAAGGAGAAAAAAAATTTACTGAGTTATCTAGTTTCATCACTAACACTGAGTTATCTATTTCCATAGTTGAATGTGTCACTTTCATAAGGTGCGCAGGAACTTGCTTTGATACCAAAACCAAGGTGTCCCATATCGGTATCGGTTGGTTTAACGGTGTCCTCCGAAACCGATACGGATACGGGGGCGTAACGGCGATACGGGGGCGTAACGGCCCATAACGGCGCAAAATTTTTTTTTTGCCAAAAAAATATGAAAAAATATGGATTAAATCCGGAATATTCTAAGCATTCCAAATATGTATTCATTTATAAATTGGAACATGTTTATGGTGGTGTAACAGTCCACTCTTTGGTCAGAAGTTGTATCGAACTGTTTGATGAATTTATGAACCAGATAACCTGAATTTGACTACAAAATTCATATATTTAATTTTCTAACTATCTACTATCAATGATAGATATATTAGAATGAATGTAATATGAAAATATCTTACATTTAGGTGTTTACAATTATTTTTAAGGGCCAAAATTCATGCGCAAATAGAAAAAAATATAAAAAACTAAAATAAAATGGCACCGCAAATATGTAAAATGCACATTAACATGTTCTACTATGATTAACACATCACATGACATCATTAAAACAGCAAAAGAATCATTAAAAAATGATTTTTCGAATTTTCAAAAAAAGGGCCAAAATAAATGCATAAATAGAAAAATATATATATAAAATGACACCCCAAATCTGTAAAATGCACATTAACATGTTCTACTATGATTAACACATCATATGACATCATTAAAACAACAAAAGAATCATTAAAAAATGATTTCTCAAATTTTCAAAAAAAGAGCCAAAATAAATGCGTAAATAGAAAAAAATATAAAATAGCACCCCAAATCTATAAAATACACATTAACATGTTCTACTATGATTAACACATCATATGGCATGATTAAAACAACAAAACAAATATTAAAAATTGATTTTTTGAATTTTAAAAAAAGGGGCCAAAATTCATGCGTAAATAGAAAAAAATATAAAAAATATATAAAATGGCACCCCAAATCTATAAAATGCACATTAACATGTGCTACTATGATTAACACATCATATGGCATCATTAAAACAGCAAAAGAATCATTAAAAAATGATTTTTCAAATTTTTAAAAAAAGGGCCAAAATAAATGCGTAAATAGAAAAAAATATAAAAAAAATATAAAATGGCACCCAAAATCTGTAAAATGCACATTAAAATGTTCTACTATGATTAACACATCAAATGGCATGATTAAAACAGCAACACAACCATTAAAAATTGATTTTTTGAATTTTAAAAAAATGGCCAAAATTCATGCGTAAATAGAAAAAAATATAAAAAAAATATTAAATGGCACCCCAAATCTGTAAAATGTACATTAACATGTTTTACTATGATTAACACATCATATGACATGATTAAAATAAAAAAATATATTAAAAAAAGTATAAATACTTATTTTTGACGAATTTCTGAAAAATGGCCCACCGAGCTTTGATTCAAGAAAATCCATAATATAATGTGTTTTTATCTCAAATACCCAGCCAAGGTTGGTCGAAATTAGTAGTAGAAGGAGTGAGAAACATTTTAGAAGCAAGAAGTTTCAAAAAAATAGTAAAAACAGAGCTTAAAATGGAAAAATGTCGACACGAGCCTGTTACGGGCCTGTATCGGGCCGTATCGGCCGATACGGTGCAAAAAACCGAATCGGCCGATACGAGGCCGATTCGCGTAACGGTTGCCACCGTTACCGATACGTATCGGCCGATACGACCGATACGTAACCGATTTGGCCCACCCTGACCAAAACTGATGTGATAAAATTGAAAGGTTTAGAAACAGAAATAGATTAAAGAGAAGTACGTGAAAAAAAGCTAGATTCCTTAACAAGTGCCGCATGTAGATGATTAGTCTGGAAAATGGACTATATGTATATTCATAAACAGCCCAATAATATAAACTAGTTTCATGAACTTCCAAACTGATTGAAAGGGCAATCAATATGGATCCAACAGCCTTCTAGCATTAACCAACCAGAAAGTAAAACACCAGATCATTGAGGGGAATGAAAGCAACTGATGCAGAAAATTGAAAGCAACTAATGTTAAAATACCATTATTCAAATAAATTCATCATCAAATGTTCATAATGTTGAGAATGTGGAGACACAATTGGGCCGCCTTCGACCGGTCGTGGGGCGTGTTTGACCAGTCGTAGGGGAGCCACGACTGGTCATGGGAGGCGCTCGACCGGTCGTGGGTTCGAGCCCTGGCACGACTCAAAGTCCAGCGAGTTGTGCTGTTTTTTTCCCGGGGCCTATGACTGGTCGTAGGGGCCTAGGACCGGTCGTAGCGGAGCCAGGACTGGTCGTAGGTTACGCAGTTTGTTCCACGAAACTGTGGATTTGAATCCTTTCGCAACCGGGATGCGGAAGGAAAGTTGCCTAAACTATAAATAGGGGGTTCCTAGGGTTTTTCTAGGGTATTCTAAGGAATGAGAAAGATTGGAAAATATTTCTAAAGGTGTGGGCTCAGGGTTTTCTATTCTTCCAAGGGAGAGGTTAGTATTTTGCCTTGTAATCTTTGTTTCTTCATACTGGAAGTTTGCATCCGTGGTTTTTTACCCTAGTTTGGGGTTTTTCCACGTATATCTTGTCTTGTGGTTTGTTTGGATTGCTTTGATCTGTTTCTAGTTTATATTTCTTTCCGTTTATCGTTTGTGGGTGAGGCCTGAGATTGGATCTCGGCCCATTGTGTTGTTGGCGTGCTGCGCAACAACTGGTATCAGAGCTATTAGTTTAGTTCTATTGGGAGCGATGACGGAAGATGGAAAAACTAGAATTGAGAAGTTTGATGGTTCAAACTTTGCCTTCTGGAAGATGCAGATGGAGGATTATCTGTATCAGAAGGACCTCTACATTCCTCTAGAAGGAAAAGAGAAACCAAAAAAAAAGACAGAAAATGAATGATTTTTACTAGATAGGAAGGCTTTAGGAACGATCCGACTCTCTTTGTCTAAGAGCGTCACCTTTAATATATCCAAGATGAAAACGACAAAAGAATTAATGGAAGCCCTAGCCACCATGTATGAAAAGCCCTCAGCATCCAACAAGGTTCATCTTATAAAACAGCTATTCAACATGAAGATGTCAAATGGTGGGAGCGTGGCTGAACATCTAAACGAGTTCAATACAGTCACGAGCCAGTTGGAATCCGTTGGCATCGTTTTTGAGGATGAGGTCAGGGCACTATTGATCTTATCCAGTTTGCCAGACAGTTGGGATGGTTTGGTGATTGCTGTGAGCAATTCTTTAGGGTCGACAAAGCTGAAATTTGATGATGTAGCCGGTCTAATTCTCAGCGAAGAGTGTAGAAGAAAGGCATCAGGAGTTTCAGGGGATTCAAGGAATGCTCTAAACGTTGAAGGAAGAAGAAGATCGCAAAACAGAGGAGGAAATAAACACGGGCGTTCTAAGTCGAGGAAGAAGTCCAAGGGACCAAAAGACAAAGTCGGGTGTTGGCATTGCGACAAGAAGGGGCACATGAAACGTGATTGCTGGGCGCTCAAGAAACAAGAAGGAAGCTCTCAAGGCGGGAAGGATTCAGTGAATCTGTCTGAGGAGAGCAACACAGAGGCATTGATCTTGTCTCTTGATGCAAGGAATAAGTCATAGGTTATAGACTCGGGTGCTTCGTTTCATGTCACTTCATGTAAGGAAGTTCTGCGTGATTATGTGTCAGGTGACTTTGGGAGAGTCTACCTGGGTGATGATAAACCGTGCAGTATTGTTGGAAAGGGTGACGTTCAGGTCAATCAGAAAGACAGAACGGTTTTGAAACTGAAGGATGTCAGACATGTACCGAGTTTGAGAAGGAATCTGATCTCAGTAGGATAGTTGGCCGATACCGGTTATGTGACGACATTCACCAGTGATTCCTGGAAGATCACAAAAAGTGCCTTGGTGATATCTCGAGGCAAAAAGGAAGACACTTTGTATGTGACTTCAAGATCGTATTGTTCACTCTCAGTCGCATCAACTGGAGTGAATGGGCAGTTATGGCATCAGAGGTTAGGACATATGAGTGAGAAAGGGATGAAAGTGCTGTTGTCAAAAGGGAAGCTACCAGGGTTGAAGTCTCTTGATTTGAAATTCTGCGAGGACTGCGTATATGGCAAGCAGAAGAGAGTAAGCTTCAAGAAAACAGGACGTGCTCCAAAGACGCATCTATTGGAGCTTGTACACACTGACGTGTGGGGACCGGCACAGGTATCATCTCTTGGTGGCTCACATTATTGTTTCCTTTATTGATGATGCTAGTAGAAAACTGTGGGTTTATTTCTTAAAACATAAATCTGATGTATTTGATGCGTTTAAGAAGTGAAAAGTTATGGTAGAAAACGAGACAGGTAAAACAGTAAAGTGTCTCAGATCTGATAATGGGGGAGAATATTGTGATAAGAGGTTTGAGGAGTATTGTGCAGCAAGTGGAATCAAGCATCAGAAAACGATTCCAGGGACACCACAACAGAATGGTGTGGCTGAGCGCATTAACAGGATCATCCTTGAGCGCGCCAGGAGCATGAGGTTACATGCAGGGTTGCCCAAGACCTTTTGGGCAGATGCTGTGAATACTGTCGTATATCTTATCAATAGAAGTCCCTCAACACCATTGAATGGTGGGCTACCAGAAGAAACGTGGACTGGGAAAGAAATGAACCTTACACATCTCAGAGTGTTCGGTTGCACTTCATATGTTCACATTGATGCAGAGCACAGAAACAAGCTGGATGCGAAGTCCAGGAGGTGCACGTTTATAGGCTACGGGCAGGATGATTTTAGCTACAGGTTTTGGGATGCAGAAAACAGGAAAATCATCAGAAGCAAGGACGTATTCTTCAACGAAAAAGTGATGCATAAGGACAGTGTGCAAGAAAATAAGTCCGAGAAAAAGGAATTCGTAGAGTTAGAAGAGTTACCGGACATGGGTGTTACAGCGCCACAGGATGATCATGCACAGGAGCATCATGAGGTAGAGCCACAGATACCAGTTGTGAGGTCTACTCGGGAGAGGAGACCCACGGTCTGATACTCACCCTCCTTACATTATCTACTGCTGACAAATAATGGTGAGCCAGAATGTTTTGAAGAGGCATTACAGTCAGATACACGGGTTAAGTGGGAGCAAGCCATGGATGAGGAGATGGACTCTCTTGAGTCTAATCGTACATGGGAGCTAGTAACTTTATCTAAGGGTAAGAAAGCCCTTCATAACAAGTGGGTTTACAGACTGAAGGAGGAGCATGATGGTTCGAAACGGTACAAGGCGAGACTGGTTGTAAAAGGTTTTCAACAGAAGGCAGGTATCGATTTCACTGAAATATTTTCACCGGTAGTGAAAATGTCTACGATTTACACGGTCTTGAGTATAGTGGCTACAGAGAACTTACATCTAGAGCAGCTAGATGTTAAGACAGCCTTTCTTTATGGGGATCTTGAAGAAGAAATATATATGCATCAGCCGACAGGATACGTGGCACCAGGTAATGAGAACAAGGTGTGCAGACTGAAGAAAAGTCTATATGGCCTGAAGCAGGCCCCGAGGCAGTGGTACAAGAAGTTTGATAGTTTCACGTCGGGAAACGGTTTTAGGAGATGTCATGCAGACCACTGTTGTTACTTGAAGAAGTTTGATACGTCATACATCATCCTTCTTCTGTACGTTGATGATATGCTTGTGACCGATTCAAGCATGAAGGACATCTCAGATCTCAAAAGACAACTGTCTAGAAAATTTGTCATGAAGGATTTAAGAGCTGCAAAACAAATCCTAGGCATGAGGATAAAGCGTGACAGGGAAAACAAGAAATTGATTTTGTCACAGGCAAAGTACATAGTCAAGGTACTTGATCGATTCAATATGGGAGGTGCTAAGCCGGTTAGCACTCCATTAGCCAACCACTTCAAGCTATCTAAGGAGCAAGGTGCAAAGACGCAGGAGGAACGGGACTACATGGCTAAAGTCCCATACGCGTCAGCGATTGGGAGTCTCATGTATGCTATGGTAAGCACGAGGCCAGACATTGCTCAAGCAGTGGGAGTTGTTAACAGATTCATGAATAACCCCGAGAAGGAACATTGGGAAGCTGTGAAGTGGATCCTCAAATACCTTGTGGGTACTAAGGATGTAGGGCTGTGTTATGGTGGATCGGAAATCAAGCTGCAAGGCTATGTGGATTCAGATTTGGCAGGAGATATCGACAGCAGAAGAAGCACTACAAGTTATGTCTTTACTCTGGGTAGTGCTGCAGTCAGTTGGGTCTCTCAGTTACAGAAGATAGTATCTATCAGTACGACAGAAGCAGAATATGTTGCGGCTACAAAAGCATGCAAGGAGATGGTGTGGATACAAGGTTTTATGGAAGAGTTGGGTAAGAAGCAAGTATATTGCAACCTGTACAGAACAGTCAGAGTGCAATACACTTGGCTAAGAATTCAGCCTTTCATTCAATGACCAAGCATATTGCTATCAGATATCACTTCATACGTTCGTTACTGAAAGATGGATCGATTATTCTGGAGAAGATTCATACGAGTGAGAATCCTGCAGATATGTTGACCAAGGCGGTCACAAGAGAGAAGCTGAAGCACTGTTTAGCTTTGATTGGTCTTCAGGCATGAAGACGGGGAGGTGGTGCACTCCGGATGAAGAAGATGAAGGTTTATGGCAATGTGTCTACAAGTGGGAGATTGTTGAGAATGTGGAGCCACAATTGGGCCGCCTTCGACCAGTCGTAGGACGTCTACGACCAGTCGTGGGGCGTGTTCAACCGGTCGTGGGGGAGCCACGACTGGTCGTGGGAGGCGCTCGACCAGTCGTGGGTTCAAGCCCTGGCATGACTCAAAGTCCAGCGAGTTGTGCTGTTTTTTTCCCAGGGCCTAGGACTGGTCGTAGGAGAGTTACGACTGGTCATAGGGGCCTAGGACCGATCGTAGCGGAGCCAGGACCGGTCGTAGGTTATGCAGTTTGTTTCGCGAAACTGCGGATTTGAGTCCTTTCACAACCGGGATGCGGAAGGGAAGTTGCTTAAACTATAAATAGGGGTTTCTAGGGTTTTTCTAGGGTATTCTAAGGAATGAGAAATATTGAAAAATATTTCTAAAGATGTGGGCTCAAGGTTTTCTATTCTTCCAAGGGAGAGGTTAGTATTTTGCCTTGTAATCTTTGTTTCTTCATACTGGAAGTTTGCATCCGCGGTTTTTTACCCTAGTTCGGGATTTTTCCACGTATATCTTGTCTTGTGGTTTGTTTGGATTGCTTTGATCTGTTTCTAGTTTATATTTCTTTCCGTTTATCATTTGTGGGTGAGGCCTGAGATTGGATCTCGGCCCACTGCGTTGTTGGCGTGCTGCGCAACACAAAAAAGGCCTTTATATGTTTCTTAATGCAAAGTAACCCTAACCATCCAATATTTCTAAACTTTAATGACTAAAACATCCCTAAATAATTGACAACCACTCATGCTTCCAATAAATTGGCTATAAGTAATTCAAATGATATGAGAATTGAAGATAACTTAATAGGCTTTCAATGAGGACCAATTTCTACTGTAGAAGTCGCCTACAATATAAGTGACCAAAAAATTAAAGGGAAACTTATTTATCGAGTCACGATTAGCTCTAACTCTCACAGTCGAGGACATAACAGTTTATCACACGTGTAGTCCATCATGAGGAATGCATCAGATCAACAGTTCAGATCAACTAACAATAAGCCCCACTTGCACATACCTTGAGAACTCACATTATTTATATTAACAAAGAGATGGTAGCTTGAGGGTTCACATTATCGCAAAACTCAACCAAAACACTGATATTTGCGGAGATGGGATATCCAATTCATGGTATGTTTTATTGTTTTAAGGTGATGCCAATTCTACTCAAGAGGCATAAGTGGTATGACGTCAAAGAAAGAGTGTTAAATATACATGCTTGAAAGTGAGTTACATATGCTCAAGTGATTGGATGGGAATGAATGCTTGCATTGACATAGACGGGAAACAAGAGATGGATGCACTTATAAGCATGTTATTGGAGAAGGAGATGCACAGGCCACTCTCATTCTCTGAGCATTTGAGCAAGGTGCTAAACATTTAGGAATTAAAGTATTTAAGTACTGAATGAATGTCGGTGGATCCATGATTCAAATAGCGGTTTGGGAGTGTGACTCACCTGGCAACGAAAACGGTGAAAATTGACTGTCAGCAAAATAAGAAGAGGCTGCAGATCTATAATTTTTTTAATTTTTTTTAAGTGGACTCTTGCCATAGGATTTTCATTCAACCAAAAGAATTTACAACCATTCAGGTGGGCCCCAACAAAAAATATGAACCACACCTATCATATACGCATCTTCTAGGCTAGACAAATAAACCGAATAAGACAACAAATCAAGGACGAGGTCAGGGGAATCTCATTGCTCCTAAGCCAGCACTGTCTAAAACTATCGCACCTCTTGCATTCCTCGGCAGGTCTGAATGAAATCAAAATATTTGGTCTGGGCGTCCGCCCTGGCCAAAGCGTCAGCGACCGAGTTCCCCTCCTTGAAAACATGGTTGAAGATGAGGTTCATGGATCGCCATCTTTGCTGGATGGCTCCCATACTGTACCAGATATTCCAGGGATTAGGAGCTAGCGGGTCCTTGACCGAATCCGCAATGAGTTTTGAATCAATCTAAACAATGATGTTGGATAGGTCGAGTGAGGAGCAAATGTCTATTCCATCTAGAGCAGCCTGAGCTTCCACTATAGTGTTGGAGGCTGTCCCATAGTATTTGTGGAAAGCGAATATCATCCTGCCTAAATTATCCCTGCATACCCCCCTACTCCACTCTCGCCTAGATTACCTCTCGAAGAGCCATCGATATTCAGTTTCAGCCAGTCTTTTAGAGGTTTTAACCATCTGACAATAAGAGGTTTACCTGGTGGTTGCGATAGGGATGTGTCGATCTTCAGAGTTTGGAGGATGGCACTTTCGGCCAGAGTTTCTATCCGGTTCCGGGATAACAGAGCCAACTTCTCTTAGCCAGCGAGAGACTGTGGAAATGATGCGTTTGTCTGCCATTTTGTGGCTCTCAAATCTGGATGCGTTTCTGCTAAGCAATAACTCCCAAATTATGAAAAAGGGAATGATCCCTGTTATAACTGAAATTCTGGATTTTCAACTGGCCTTAGAAGTCCACAGATGGATCTTCTGATGAATGGTTTGATTTGGGGTAGATGGAATATCAAAAAGACTATTGAAATAGCTCCAAACCTTGTTCGCAATGCTACCAAAACAGAATAGATGATCTAGAGTCTCCTCGGAAGCGTGGGACAGACCAGAAACAAGGTTGGGCTGAATACTTTTGTTGGGCAAATGACCCATCTGACTGACAGGGGAGATAAGAGGCCCATTGGGCATGGTTCCAGTCCCCTAGGAAGCAAAAGCGGACGCAGGGATCGAAGAAGGAAGATGAAGTTTGAGGATGGAGCCACAACATTCTCATTTAGATGCCAAAGCAACGCCAAATCGCTAAACAGCTGCGTCCACCGGGACTGCCCTATGCAATGTTTTCTAGCCAAAGATCACCACTTTCAAAGGAAGAAGGTTGTTCCAAAGCCACTTAGGCCAATGCGGAATAGGCTTGTGAAGTCTCATCCCATTCTAGGCAGACTTCATTGAGAATTTACCGGAAGATGCTAAGTCCCATATGAACCTATCTGCTCTGTCTGACAGTGAAACAGAGTAGTCAACAATAGACTTCATAGTTGCTGGAGGAATAATATGATGGATTTCCACCAGGTTCCAATGCCCAATTAGGGGGATAAAATCTTTCACCTTGGCATTTAGCAAATTGCCCAGGATTTGCTCAACAACAACTCCTGCGAGAATGCTTCCTCCTGACTAGTTCTAGTTCCAAAAGTTGACGTTGCCCTCTCCCACGAGCCATCTGGAATGTTGTAAAACAAATGGTAATACTCTGAAGATGTCCTTCCAGTCTGCCGATGTTGCAGTTCTAATCGCTCCTTTGTTGTTGATGATTTTCTGAAAATATTTCGCCGACATAAAATTGGCCCACAAAGACGACCCCTGAAGCATTAGCCAGCCCATTTTGGCTCTGGAGGCTCGCATTGTGTCTTCGAAACTTCTGATCCCAAGACCGCCCTCTCAGAGAGGAGCACACAACCTCGACCACCTGACCCAGTGTCTTCTGCTGCAACCTTCCGAGCTGCCCCAAAAAAAGTTTGTAAGGTCACTTTCCACTTCTTTATAGGCTGATTTAGGAATGTTGATGGCAGACAGAATGTGGATTGGAACATGATTGATCAGCACCAACTTCGCTGCTGGGTTGAGAAGCTATGCCTTCCAACCTTCAATCTTACCGGTGATCTTCTGGATGAGTTGCTGGAATAGAGAGCTGCTGATTCTGCCATTAGACACAGGAACTCTGAGGTAAATAGTTGGCAAAAGAGCATGTCTGTAGCCCATGAGATTACACAGCCTATGGACCTTGCTTATGGTTGTTTTCTTCGGGACGATGAATGAAGTTTTTGAGGCATTAACCTTCCGGCCTGATGCGTCTTCATATTCACGAATGAATCTGAGGAGAACACGCACGTTAGATTACCTGCCATTGAGAAATAAGATAGCATCATCAGCAAAACAAGGTGGGAAATGCTTTGGGGAGTTTGAACGACTAACAGCTCCCTGAAGAGGACAAATTGTGCACGCCTCTACTGAAAACTTCTGCTGCTATGATGAATATGGACGGCGAAAGCGGGTCTCCTTGTCCTAGACCTTGGCTTGATTGAAAGAAACCGAAGCTTCTACCATTGATGAGCACAAAAAACCAGACATCTTTCCAGCATCGCTGAATGTGGGTGACCCAAAGATGATCAAACCCAAACTGCTCGAGGACCTTCCATTCCAATCGGTCGTAGGCCTTCTCCATGTCAAGTTTTATTATTAAGTTTCCCCCAAAAACCTTTCGGTCGATCTCATGGACCATCTCCCTTGTAATAGAAATATTTTCAGCTATCGATCTACCTTTCACAAATGCTCCTTGCTCCTTGGAGATCAAGTTCGAGAGGATGTGGGCCAGCCAATATGCCATGATTTTGGAGAGGATCTTCATAATACAATTGCATAGGCCGATTGGTCTATAGTCTGTGATAAATTCTAGGTTCTTCTTTGTGATGAGACAGATCTGAGTGCATTGGAATGCTCTAGGGATCGGTCCGCCTTGGAAGAAATCATTCACAACTGCAAATAAATCCTTACCGATTACCTCCCAACAGGATGAGTAGAAAGCACCACCAAAACCATCCAAGCCCGGGGCACTGTCAGGCGGAATGGAAATGGCAGCAGCTTACTTCCTCCATAGATATGGGCCTAACGAGGCCAGCATTCATCTGATCAGTCACCAGCTTCGGGATGCACTTGAGTAAATCATCGTCGCTATGAGTATCTTCGAAGGAAAAAAGATGTTTGAAGTAGCACTCGGCTTCAACCCCAATATCATCGAGTTGATCAAGAGTTTCACCCGTTGCCTTTTTCATGTTTTTGATAGCTAGCCTCCTGTGATTGTGCAGAACTAAATCATAGAAGAACCTTGTATTTCCGTCGCCTTCCATAAGCCACGTGTTCCTTGACTTTTGTTTCCAGAAAATTCCCTCCTATAAATGGGCCTTCTTTAGATTAGCTTGGGCTAGATTGAGTCTGATGGAATCAGCCTCAGATTACGCATTGATAAGGTTGAACTCTGCCCTGTTCACATCATCTTCAGCTTTTTGAACATTTTTGGTGACGTCTCTAAGGACCTCTTTGTTCCATGTATTCAACATTATCTTCAGATTTTTTAACTTGATGAGGAACTTATACAATGGGGTAGTAGTGATGTCATTGTCCCAGCAGTCCTTTATTGCCTTCAAGAAGTCTTCGTGTTCAGCCCACATGCATTGAAATCTGAATGGGCGAGGAAAATTCGTTGATTCACTCTGAAAACTGAGGATGGAAGAGTGATCAGAGTGAGCTCTTGCGAGGTGACCAACTTTGAATCGAGGGAGGTTACTCATCTATTCTGAGTTGAATAACATCCTATCCAATCTAGCCCATCTGCGCCCTCTACCCGCTCTGTTGTTACACCAAGTATACGGAGTACCAGAAAAACTAGCATTTATCAATCCAGTGTCGTTAATCACGTCCTGCAAAATCCGACATGGCTCCTGACATCTGAGATGGCCCCCCAAGCCGCTCGTCTGGGCTGGTAGTGGTGTTGAAGTCTCCACAAACCAACCAGGGACCCACTATAACATTGTTTATGCTAATAATTTCCTCCCAGAGGATCTTTCTCTGTTCCCTGAAGCAGCTCGCGTAGACTGTTGTAATGAATGTAGGGAAGGGAAGACTATCCATGGAGATTTGGATTGTAATGCATTGCCTGCTAGCCCGGCTGGTTTGAACTTGAATGTGGTTCTTGGCTAGGATCCAAATTTTATTTTCCGCAACTTCTTCTACAATTTGCTTGTCAAAAACCAATTTTGCTGCCACTGCAGCTCTCTTATCCCTGATCATTGGTTCCTAAAGTAGGAGGATCGCAATGTTGTGTTTCCTAATCAGGCTTCTCAAGAAGCAGGTACTTTGAGCATTACCTACCCCTCTCACGTTCCAAGATAGGATACTAGTCATCAGTAACCCAGCCCTTATGCTCAGCCCTTCTCTGTAAGGGCTTCAGTCTCTGGCTTTTCCTGTTGGTGAAATTGAGTTTAGGACGATTTTTCCATTTTTTCTTCTCCTCTTCCTATGAGCTGCTGCTTGAGCTTGCGCCGATAGGTTCATGGCTGTAACTTGCCTTGAATGTCCACCCAGAGTGTTAAAGCTTCCTCATGTTTTTTGTTTTTCCTCTTAATTGTGTCATGATATTCCTAGTGATCTGCCACCGTCCCCACCAACAACTCTGTGTCTTCTCTTTGTTCAGCTTCCTGGTGCTATGCCACCGCTCCCACCAACATCTCTGCTGCTTGAGCTTCCAAGGATGTGTTTATGCTAGATGACTGGAGCTCTCTGCCCATTGTTATTGGCGAATTGGAAAAATGCTTGTTCACCTCAGTTGGGGGATCTGTCTGGGCATTGGAAGGATTGGCCTTTGATTTCACTGGTCCTTTGAATAGCTGTTGCACCCCTGACAGCCATCCTTCCCATGCCACCATCAAATCTGGAGAAGGTTAAACCCATTGGGGAGCAGGAGGATTGGGAGAATTCTGACGAGGAGTAGCCTGATTAGGAGTATCTGAGTGCGCTTGTTCCCAGTCCCCCTTGTCTTGAATAAGAGGGTAATGCTGGTCCGTCAGGTTGCTGATTCGGATCAAAGGCTATTGGTTGTTCGGGCTATCAGATGTATCGATTTGATGAGGGAATCTGCACTCTTGGATATTACTAAAAGCAATGGTAGGAGGGTAAGCAACAACTCTACTTCCTTGCAGCTCCTGCCTGGCGAAAGGGACTGTCTGAGGCAACATATCCAGGGTATGATGGTCCATAGCTTGTAGAGATGCAGGATAATTTGCTTGATATTGGTCTTGAACTGCCGGAGGTGGGTGCTCCTTGCTCGTCCTTGAAACCTAAAGAGCATTCTCCAGTTGCATTGTCTGTGGGGCATTCAATCGAACAGGTAATAGACATGTACATTGGTTGTCTATTCCAAAATAATATGCCTGATGTTGGTCTTGAACTTTCAGAGGTGGGAGCTCCTTGCTCGTCCTTGAAACCTAAAGAGCGTTCTCCAGCTGCATTGTCTATGGGGCATTCGATCGAACAGGTAATAGACATGTACATTGGCTATCTATACCTTGATCGTGGTCTGTTATATCTTCCTTGCCACCCTCATTCTGATGGTTAGCAAACGTCCTAACTTCCCACTGTTTAGTTCCTTCCTTTGAGGTGGTTGTTGTAGCTTCTGTCCCAACTCTCTCTGTTGATAATTGGCTGCTTAATTCAAAATGCGCATGGATGAGGAATGGCCTCCCATCCACCAGAAGAGTGATCATTTTAAATAGGGGGGCGTCTTGATGGGGAGTGATTTTAGCCCTTGCAAACCATTGTAGATCTATATTTAGAAACATATAATGGGTTGACAAGAATGGGGTCATTACCCAATATGATATCAAGTTGAGATTTAGATCATTGATGCCAACTAGGAAAAAGCCGATGATCACCAAGATTGTAAGTAAGAAGTGAAAATAGCTAGATAAGATTACATATGTGGCTTAGGTTCCCACTCAAGACCCAATAAAGACTAAACTTATGACCTGCAGTTTAAACACTTGAAAAAACTTGGCCCGACTTGAATATATTTCATCATGACTCAAGGAGAAACAAGATTTGATCACAACTCAGTCAACTAAAAAAAAAAAAAGAATAAAGAATAAACTTGATTTAAGAAAAAAAAAAAAAAAAACTCAATGAAACTCAAGTAGACAATATTTGTATATTTTAAAACTCAAATATTAAATAGTAATGAAAAACCGAGAGCAAGGAAAAAAAAATGAAGAAGAAGAAAAAGAAAAAGAAAGAAAGAAAACTTAAGGAAGCAAGTCTGGGTGACTTTACTCGATTAAATAGACTTACAAGTCGAGTCCAGTTGTCTAGTGTTTAAGGGCCAGTTTGTTTTTTTAAAGCTACGATAAATACACTATAAATAATAATTGTTATAATTTCACCTTGTTTGAAAATTCATAAGAATTTGTGCCTTTAAAATTGGTTCAAAAGAGAAAATTTTGATTTTTGAACTGTAAGGTAATGCATATGATATATCCATTCCGTCCATCTGTTTTACTACAATATTTTGAAGCATGAGACAAAAAAATTGAAGCAAATCCAACACTCAAGTGGCCCACACCAAAAGAAACAATGGCCCCACAAAGTTTTTAACGGTAAGTATTCGATTCCCTTTTTCGTATGACGTGGCCCACTTGAGTATTGGATATGCCTCATTTTTTTTACTCATGATATAAATTCAACTAGAATAATGGATGAACAATGTAGATAATCGAAATGCATCACAGTGGGACCCACATATTTTGCAATATTCTTGGTTTTCATGTAAAAAAGTAAGCAGTCAAATCAGGTATACTGTAAATGTATAGGAAAATAATTATTACTTTTTTACACGATATTTACCGGTTCACCAGAAAATCAAACAAGCCCCGAACTAAGGGGGGACCATGATGAGATTTGCTTTTGTTGTATATTCGTAAGAAACAAAAACCTCATTTTTAATATGTTCGTTGGGCCAAGGGGGGATCATGATGAGATTTGCTTTTGTTGTATATTCGTAGGAAACAAAAACCTCATTTTTAATATGTTCGTTGGGCCATGTTTCAATGCTCAACTTATATTTAAAAAATGTCTGGAGCAGGCATGAATTGAAAAAAAATAAAATATTCACGTGCCAATAGAGGTAGTTTCCCCTTTCAAAGGTTTGAGGCTTAGCTTGACAAATAAATAATTTCAGTCACCCAATAGTGTTCAACACAATGCTGATCACCGTATTAATACATGAAATACCTAATATAATTATTTTTAAATCCCTATATGTTAACCAAGTTTAACTTATCTAATACCTTTTTTGTGGAAGAATAAAAAAAGGATAAAAATTGGAAAGTTAGAAGTTCTATGGTACAACACATAAGCAATACGTTATGCAACTCCATCACATTTGCAAGTATAAGACTTCAAAACTCAGTCCAACGAGGCGAAAGAAGGTGCAAGACCAACAAGTCGATTGTTGCCAAAGAAGTTTGCATGTGAACCCATCTCGGAAGCATCTTTGTAATTGTAAGTATTAACAAAGATTTTAAAATATGTATTCATGTTCAGCAAGAATATACAAAAACTATTCGGAAGAAACTTATTTCACCAAGATTCGGAAAAATGCTAAAAAAAAAAATTGGAAATAGAGAAACTGGTTAGGATGAAGATGGTCTCACAGAAGCCATGCAGGTAGTATCTGATGGTTGGAACACCAGGAGAGATGGAAGCAGGAGAAGAACTCCAGGACAGCAGGATGGTGCCATGGGTAGACAATTCCTGTAACTAAGATTCTCACTCTCTTCCATCTTGAGAATGGCAACCATAACAACTACACTGGGCAAGGATTTTGAAAAAGAAGAAAGACACCACTTCTATACATTTTACTGGATCCTCCAACTTCAATGTATTCAATCTTAAGGATACCTAGGCGTACCATACATCCTCACCGTCCAATTCTTTTGGGTGGGAATCCACACAAACATTTCCTACCATATTTTTGCATTGGGGTAGGAAACCAAGTTAGATTTTCACAGGAGTCCATGCACCCACAAAAATCTGTGAATTTTTTACTAGGACTGTGAATCTGTAGATGGTACTTTTCTTAACTAGGACTGTTAATCTGTAGACCCTACTAGTTGAAATGTCATTTTTACTATTTCTTGAGTAAAGCACAAAGCCTATAAAACCCTACCAGCATGGAATATTGTTGTTAGTATAGGGTATCTTAGCTCATACATAACAAAGGACGGAAGAACCCTAAAAGGAAGAAAAGCTGGCATACAGCGGGTATCTTGTAAAATAAAAAAGACCCTATGCAACCCCTACAAGAATATAGAGATTTGGGTGTGGTGGGTATCTAATGATAGCAACTATAAACCCAATAAAGATTTTAAACGTCGTCCCATACATTCATACATAGAAGAGAAAACCTAGAATGTTCTCTGAATGAATAGTTATGATAATTGGATCTGTGTGATATTCGGTTTCCAGAGCATTGAAGATGGGGCCCGTCTGGTGATGATCATGAATCTCTCACGCAAGTGCATTTACACAAAATACCAATCAATGGTAAATAACTTCGATGTGGGACTAAGATGCTAATCTATCCTGATAGTAATACGACTAATCTTTAATGTATAAATAAATTCAAGGAAAGAAAACCAAACACCCATGAAAGAGAGATTATTTTAGCTGCACCAAAAAACACCTCCCGTATAGGAAGAATACCTAGAGACTAAAGCGAGCTGGGATGTAACATCTGATAGATAGATAGCTCAAAAAGGGATAGATTGGAGGTTTGTATGAGGCCATGAAGGTGAATCCCACCAACCAAAAAGAGAAGGTGAATGATTCTCAGAAGGATTGCATTCAGGGAGAAGAAGAAATGGAAAAATGGGCTTGAAGGCAACAAATCAGGCTACGCATTGCATGTATCTTTTCTTTTTCCCCAGAAAGGTGGGAGCGCACCTGTAACTCTTATGTGAGCATTCAGCTGACTATTTGAGAGAGAGAGAGAGAGAGAGAGAGAGAGAGAGAGAGATCAAAAAAATGAAGTGGACAAGACTATTTTTGCCAGGCTAACATACCACTCATAATCTTCTCCAAATTTTGATATAAAGCGTTGGGGAGCTGTTTCATTGGAGAGAGAGAGAGAGAGAGATGGATCAAAAAAACCAAAATGGGCATCTTTGCAAGACCACTTCTATCAAGCTACCGTATATTAGTGACCTTGCATCAAAACGGATGCAGATCGTACTTGGTGAAGAAAGAGATCTATCCAACCATATACCTAAATCCTACTCTCTACTTTCGCAATTTTACCATTTAGCCCTCATCTCCTCTCCCAAACTCCCTTCTCCAAAACCATAAATCCTCTGCAAAAATACAGTACACTACTATTAAATAAACTAATAAAAGCCGACCCGATCCATCAACTCCATTCTCCTAAAAGGACGAATTCCATCAACCACTTTCAAATTGCGTAAAAACAGAAGCTAAGGGCATTTTCGGATAAAATAAACACAAGATCCATCGTACCTTGAGCTAGCGAATTCGTATAGCTTCCCCCTCGGAGAGAAGACGATCAGTGCCACCTCAGCATCACACAGTACAGAAAGCTCAAATGCCTTCTTCAACAACCCATTCCTCCTTTTCGAGAACGTCACCTGCCTGCTCGTCGCGTTCTCTATCCTCCTCATCTGCGTTTTCCCCCTCACCATCTCTCTCCCTGAGACGAATCGAGATCCGTATATCTCAATCCACCGAAACACAACAAAAAATACATTCACATAGATAGAGAGAGAGAAAGAGAAAGAACACCTGCAACGGATCTCTGATGTGGTTGTTACAGATGCTGCGATTTTTAGCACCAAGATGGAAAAGGAACGACAGTCAGAGATGGAAGGAAGAGAGAGAAAGAGAGCTGAAGCCCCTTTTTCTTATATTCCTCTTTTATCTCTTCCTCTCTACTCCGTCGAAGTCTAAAATGGAAACAGACTCGTCTTTTTTCTAATTTCGGTAAAGCAATAATAGATTTTCGGAAAATAAAGGTAGAGCAGAAAATATGCGGTAGCAGCGAAGACAGGATATTTCATCCTCGATCCGAGGATATTTCTGTCCTCGGGTTTTCATTTTGTAACTGTGGGACCCTTTAGTTAGTGATCTGTACCGTTGGTCTTTTGTAATACAAGGTTTTGTGTTGGGTTTGAGATTAAAATCCATCCTATCCTTCTTTTTTTTTTTTTTGGATAATGTGATTTTTCTATTCTAATCGTGCGTTGATTGATGACCATATAAGATCTTTTAAGGGTGCTTCTTTTGAGAATATTGAAGGGATCTGGTTCTTAGATGTGATATTAATCAGATTAACGGTCTCGATTAAAGCACGTAGGAGTCGTTCGAGCGAACTTAAAGATTAAGGATGTTGTGGCCCGAGGACGTCTAATCACCAGACGGTACAATGGTGTTGAGCAGACAGGCATGCGGGGCCCACGACGTACGAGAGTTAGCAACATGTCACCATCTTCCGTACAAGTCCGTACCGAATGGGCTCGTGAGATGTGGACACGTGTCGATGGGATCGGCCATCCCGATCGTTGCCAGACCGCGTCACGTGGTTACTCCTTTGGGGCGCGTCGACTCGGTCCGACTTTTCACATGTTTTTAAACATCGCTCTTTTATCTCTCCTCGAGCGTGCAAGTGATTCCACTGTACGCACTCACCCCTCTACCGTACACGTGGGCAATAAAACATCAATCCATTCCGTAAACATTATAGAAAAACGTTAATTTAGATGACAGACCAGAGTGGTAAAATATTTGAATAATTAAAACTTTCTATCAAAAAAAAATATATTGACCTGAAAACAAACGTCAGTTGCCTGTTTTTATATTTCCTTAAGAAGATTATATTATTTTTTACCATAATATAATGTGTTTTTAATGGTATGGATTTCAATAAATTTCATTAAATTATATGATATATAACTGCATGTGTATATTATCTATGTATTACCTCGCTCTGGTAGAGAGCTGAAGGAGTGATGGCCGAGAAGGCGGGGGTTGCTCCTATTGGCTGAAAATCGGATATTTTTAAGGTGGTGCAGCACCGACTTGGCGGCTTTTTTGCCATTTCAGTGCTCTCGCAGAGGTTTTTCTTGAGGTGGGAGTCGACTTCGTTGATGGTGTGTGGGGGACCAGCGCGTGCTCCGACGCTTTTTACTTTATTAATGCATTTCACCTGAGAGACCACCATTTTAACTACTAAAGAGTACCTTATTTAGTAAGTTCTCACTTCGTTTCGTTCTCGGGAATTTATCGTTCCGAGATGTGCATTGATTGAAGAAAGTATCGTGAATCGCTGTGGGGAAGGGAAGGCGTGCTCACATCGCATCCTTCACGTCCTCTCGTCAGGTGAAAGAGGAAGAACGTACATGGCAATTCTGCGAGGGCTGTGACCCGTGTTTTGTAAACACCATCCAACCATAACTTGATGTAGAGCAGATTGCCGACCGTTTTAATGGTTAAAATGGATTAAAAAAAAAGTCCGGTCAACGATAAAAATGATCTGAAATGTTGGACCTCATAATAAGCATATCTCGCAATTCAAAATGAGTGGTCTAACATAAAATATATGATTTTTGAGTAGAACGAGCTACTTTAGAGCATGTTTAGACATTTGGTTTATGGTGGATTAAGAGGGGTAGGATTGTAAAATCCTCCCCTATTCCATCTCACGTCTGTTTGGGCAACCGAGCCACCATCCCTGCTTAAACTTTCAATATCCTCTGTCAAAGGCGCGGGATTTGGGGCGGGATTCGACGATCTGACGGGCGGGATTCGGAGGGTTTTGAGAAGACTTCTCGAGCCCATCGTCCCGCAGTGATACATCTTCCATGTATGGCCGCAGTTGACCGCAGCAGGACGTCACGTTCTTGATGACAATGGAGGCGAAAATGGCAGAAATTGCAAGAATCCTTCGTCGATTTATACCCCTCCAGGCAATGCTTGGATGTGGACAGGGAGAAGAGGTCTCCGTTGCTGAAACGAGGATCAATGAAACCGAAGGTAAGCCCCTTCATCCGTTGCCACTGATTTAGGGTTTCTTTTAGGAAAAATCCTGATTGTTCTACTGAATGTCACCATGTAGTGTTGATGGACCAAATTTATTCTCCATGGGACATTCCCAGCGATGCTCCTAGTGCATATATATTGTTGTTTCTTTTCTTTCTTGTTCTTGTTCCTGTTTTTTTTTTTTTCCCACCATTCATTTGGGGGCCAAAAATCAGATGTCAATGATTGGCCGCTAGGAAATTTCTTAGTTTCAAGAGATGAATGAAAGGTTTGGAATTGTGAAAGGTGGGTATTGCTTGTGTGGAATGTGTCAGATGGGGCATTTTGTTGTCTGCATCCTTGCCTGTCATGACCCATATGAGAAACAATCTCGTTTCTGTCATACAAACAGGAATTTCAACTTCTATCCAAGATCATTTCACAAAAAAATCAAAAGCAAAATCATGTATATATAGGAAGAGAAGTTGAAACTGAGGCAAATTGAAAACCACCTTTCCTTTTATTTCCCTTTCAATAATGATGTCTATGTGCTAAATGCAATTGAAGTCACTTTCCTCTCTCTGCCTATCCACACTCTCATGGTAAAAATGCAAACCTTAATTTATTTCTTATTTTTAAAATTATTTTTTTTTTCTCTTTACAATTGGTAACAACCAACAATACACATGGGTCTTCCCGAGTTCTTAGTCTGTAGGCATATATAGACGTGTGTATGCACACTCATCATGTTCACTTGGTAGAGGATTCTTTTTATGAGAAAGTATTGTCTTGTTGTTGTTGATTTTATTTTTTAAAAAAAATAAAAAATTATCAGTTGGTAACAACCAACAACACACATGGGTCTTCTTGATTTCTTAGTCTGTAGGCATATATAGACATGTGTATACACAATCATCATTTTCACTTGGTAGAGGATTCTTTTTATGAGAAAGTACTGTGTTGTTGGTTTTTTTTTTTTAAAAAAAAAAATATTATTTTGAGATCTAGACAGAGACATTTGAGAGAGTGTTTACACTATCAGGCAGGTTATATCTGTATACACAAATATGTATGTATATATCCCTTTAATTTGATAGAATATTTAAAGTGGCCATTTAATTGTTGGGTATCCAAGGGATATCTCAGATGGTTGCACCAGTGTTGAGGTTTATATAAACACACATGTGTATATATGTTGAATTTTTAACTGGTAGAAAATATAAGCAGGCCTGTTGTCATTTTGTCCAACATTCACCAGAGTGGTAACTTTGTGGGTCTGGATGAAGAGATTTTGGATTGTGTTTACACTAGGCATGGGTTCAGACCATGCAACAGACCGACTGTAGGTTGAGCAAAATGTACCAAAACACCAACAGAAAAATGTTCATGAGATAATGGCCTAGATGAGATCATTGATTGAGGTTGTGGTTACCTGAAGAAAAAAAAAAGCAGAAGAGATTTGGGGATTCTTTTTACGAGTAGGTGATGATGTGATATAATGTCATAGGCAGCTATGAGGACTAACACTTGCAATATCTAGTGAATTGTGATGAGAGACCATGAATAATGCCCTACTATCTATTCTGTAACCAAACAGTCCAGTAACCTCCCCACCTCCTCCCCTCTCTTCATCCAGAATATTTAAGGTGGCCATTTAATTGTTGGGTATCCAAGGGATATCTCAAATGGTTGCACCAGTGTTGAGGTTTGTATACACACACATATGTGTATATATGTTGATTTTTTAACTTGTAGAAAATATAAGCAGGGCTGTTGACATAGTTTTATGGTTGTAGGTTGTCATGGCTCTATATAGGATGTAGCATACTTTGAATTGTAAAGATGGCAGGCCGGTTTTAATTAATGAAATACATGAAATCAGTTTTTTAGTTCTATTTCAGGGCTATTGACTTAAATCCAATGGTGCTCTTCTTGTCTCAGAGAGTCCTTGATTGGAATCTTGCAAGGAAAGACTATCTTTGACACCACCTCCGTATTAGGGAGCGGTTATAGGAGTTGGTGCTGTTTTTATTTCTGTTATTGATATCGTCTGATTAGGATTATACAAGCATCATCTATTTTATGAAACCATCCCATTTTTTTTTATTTTTTTATTTTTTTTGAAGTTTTGAATATTGTTGCTTCCTTCGGGAAACTTTAGGAAGAACCAAACGGCCTCTTTTTTTGTCTTTTCTGGATTCAAATCATTTGGGACTTGGTATCTGAAAAGGGTGTGAACTTAGCTCCATCCCTCAAAAACAAGCCTTGAAGAGTGCATTTGGATACACAATTCATTGAATTGCATTCTAATTGTCAGTCAAATGGTGAAACAGCTAGGTTCTACTTGTTAGTCATCTATGTTAAAGGCATGTTGAGGGCCTAGGCTCCAAATTGCAATTATGTTACTTCGAAGTTGTGATTAACACCTCTAAATTACAATTATGCTACTTCAAAGTTGTTATTGCTAGGAGACTTGTTGGCTTTTGTCATTCGTATTGCTTTCGGAGACGAACATTCAAATCCTTATCAACATGCATGCGAGGATTGCTGGCGAGATTGTACGATAGGCCAGGTACAAGGGGCTCTCCAAAACCCTATAAATTGGCAGCCATTCGAGTTTGATTTCCAGGAGCTGACTGACCTCATAGTGGTTTTTGGGTTTTATTTGCCGGTTATGATAATATCTTCTAGATGAGATTGTCGAACTTCTGTGTAGTAAAGGTTATAAACTCATTTTCTATGAATTGCATGCAGATCCTACTCTTCACATAATAGGGCAGAAAGTCTCACCCTTTATATTTATTTCCGTCATATTCAATATTCAACAGGTATGTCCTAACTCAGCTCAAAAGAAAACCTCTGCTTTTCTCATCTCCTCTGATTCAACGATTTCCAACCTTGTCTCTCTCTCAAAATAAATAAATAAAATAAATAAAAACATTTCATTGATTTCTTTCCATCAATCTTCTTCCTCTTCACCATTCATGGCACTATAGGTTCTTTTATTTATCATCTTTGCCATGGCTACTAGTTCAGTTGCTACATGGTGTGTTTGTAGATCTGAGTTGAGTGACTCAGTTCTCCAGAAGACAATTGATTATGCCTGTGGAGCTGGGGCTGAATGCAGTCCTCTACTTCAAAACTTTCCATCAGTCTTCTTCCTCTTCACCATTCATGGCACTTTTAGTTCTTTTATTTATCATCTTGGCCATGGCTACTAGTTCAGTTGGTACATGGTGTGTTTGTAGATCTGAGTTGAGTGACTCAGTTCTCCAGAAGACAATTGATTATGCTTGTGGAGCTGAGGCTGAATGCAGTCCTCTACTTCAAAATGGACCCTGTTTTAACCCCAATACTATGAAAGCTCATTGCAGTTATGCTGCCAATAGCTATTTCCAAAGGAAAGGGCAAGCACAAGGGACCTGTGACCCTGCAAGCAGTGCTACTGTTGTTACAACAGACCCAAGCCCTCCAGACACCTCTTGTGTCTTTCCATCAAGTTATTTGGAATGAGGGGTGATTTGCCTTATTCTAGTGGGTGGGCATGTGATTCTACAGTGGATGTACCAAGTACAAAGGATGGCTGATTTTACCACAGCAGGTGGGTGGGCATGTGATTCTACAGTGGGGTTATTTAAGAGTCTACCACTCAGAAACAAAACACTTAGGCTCAGTTTAAATCAACTCAAACAACAAAAATGTGGGGTCCATTTTAGATGGGCCATAAACTAAAGTTACATGAAACTGATGTGTCCTATCTGATGAATTGATGGATGGAATTCATCGGACGACTAAGATGAAATATAGTAAAGGATCTGATCTGGACAAACAAATATCCATTAATAAGATCACAGAATGATGCTATCAATCTAATTTCCAGAATAAAACCTATCCAAAGTGGGCCCCGCATTTTGGATGGCTTAATTTGAATTTTACATATAAAAATGGCACATGTGAATGGGCATGAATCATGGTTGTCATCTCCATAAACAAATGGAATCTCATTCCACATATGGCTGATCGCTTGGAAATATCTCTAGAGACAAAAGTTCATTCATTTTGTTTCAGGGAGTTAGATTTGATAGAATACATCTATGGCTTTCGGAAACATCCGGACCATAGAAGTTGGATATGGGATCATATTCAGTTATCAAACCCGTTGGTTGATCTTACAAAATAAAAAGACGAAGGTGGCTGCTTCAAAAATCCTTAAGAACAAAGAATTCTGTAGTTTTAAATCAATGGCCCACAAAAGCAACAGCAAAAGTGACTGTCTATATTCAACCGAGACCTATTTGTTTCAACATAAAGGTCAAATATGTTGTATTTTCATTTTGCTTTGGCACAAAATTTAAATTCATAAAAGTGAAAACTTAATCTCTCCTTTTATGGACTTTTCTTCTTCTCATATTTTATATATGTAGGAGGCAATAATTCAGTAATTCTTATTTAGATGCATGAAAAAAAATAAATCATAATCTCTCTTTTTATGGACTTCTCTTCTTCTCATATTTTGTATATGTAGGAGGCAGTAATTCAATAATTCTTATTTAGATGCATGAAAAAAAAAATTAAAAAGAAATTATATGTCCTAACTCATTTGCCATTTGTGGTGTCCTTTTCATTTTCCACATTTATCCAACAACAATTTTTTCACAAAATGATCATGTACATCCGCTATGTAGACATGTGCATACATAGTTGTCATATAGATCACTATTCATCTAGAAACAGTACTATGGATGAGCTACATCTCTTTTTTACTAGTCATAGTGAAAATAATCAAAGTTTGGTTTTCAGAGGTGATTTTATAGTATGTTGTCACCATAAGTGTAGGTGAACTTTAGATCATGGATGGCGACGATGACAACACTTTGGCCGATTCCGTTGTGGTTTTTACGGTGGCCGCATGCGTTGATGTTGTTGGAAAATATTGTCATCACTATATGTTTAGACAACTAGCGTGACAACCGGCGCGTCAAGGGCATGACGAGCGGACAAGATTTATCAACTTTATAATTCGTGAAAATGACAGGGACTGTCTTACTCGGTTGAGGATGAAACGAGAAAGTTTCTTCCGATTATGTAACACATTGCGTGGGAGGACGCAACTTTGCGATACTCATAACGTTAGTCTTGAGGAATAACTAGTCATCTTCCTACATACAATTGGACATAACGTGCGTAATCGCGTGATAGGACGCAGGTTCATACGTTCAGGTGAAACCGCAAGTCGTCAATTTCACCGCTATTAGATGCGATAGTGTCTTTATATCCTGAATTTGTTAAGCAGGCCGGTATTGACACCCTCGCTGAGATTCAATCAAATCCCTATTGGGCCACCTATTTTCAGGTACCATTTTCCTGTAGGACTCTTTCGTTGTTATTTTCGAATAAGTTAATATGTTACATATTGTCTTATGAATGAAATTCGACATGATGCCGGATAGGATTGTGTTGGTGCAATTGACGAGACTCATATTCCCGTTCATGTGGAAGCATCTCAGCACCCAAGCTTTCGCAACAGGAAGGGTATCGTGTCTCAAAATGTACTTGTTGTTTTTCCTTTGACATGCCATTTATATACATGCTACCCGGGTGGGAGGGTTCTGCTTTGGATGCAAGGGTCCTACATAACGCTTTGACGCGAAGTGATGATCCACTAGTCGTTCCACAAGGTAATCGATTTTCACCAATAGTTAGCAATGTTTTCCACCATAACATCATACTCAACACACTAATACCAAAAGCATAAATTTAACATAATGTAGGAAAATATTTCGTCGTCGACGCGGGATACGCTCACTCACCTGGCTTCATGGCGGCTTATCGCGGCGTTCGATACCATCTGTAAGAGTATCGAACTGGGAGAGCACCTATGAATATGAAAGAGTTATTTAACTACCGACATGTGCAATTGTGTAATGCACTTGAGCGTTGTTTCGGTGTAATGAAGGGCAAATTTTCTATTTTGAAGACGGTAGCGCAATATCCATTTGAAACAAAAGTTAAAGTTGTAGTAGCATAATGTGTGCTACATAATTTCATTCGTCGAGAAGACAAAACTGACCAAGATTTACCGGATGTTGGTATATCTGTGGGCGACTCTGAGAGTAATCCTACACCAAATGAGGTATCAACAATGGATGAGCGGCAGTGGCTAGTTCAGGTGACCCAGCGAGAGAAAGACACCTAGATGAGAGCTCGTGATCAGATTGCAGTGGGCGGACGCCCAACTAAATAATAGGAATAGATAAGAGAATTTTATTTCATAAATACTTTGACTGATGAGAGACATTTAAACCACTTTTTGTACATGTATAAGAAATTATATTCAAGTTGGCACCCAGTCATTTTGATATAAAATATTTTCTTGATATGATTATTTAGTCTTCATGTCGAATATATTTGGTAGTAGAATTGTACACATTAATTTATTTTCTGTTAATAACCACTTGTGCATGTCTAATTAGGTGAAATGTCTGACAATTGGGTAAGTAGTACACCAACACCGACGCCGTCCCCGGTGAGAACTCTGGTTTGTCCGACACGTTCTTCTCCGCGTGCGAAGTCTGTGAAATCGCTTGCTGAGCCTCTATCACGAGCCGCAAAAATTAAGTGGACCAGAACAATGGATCAGATAATGTTCGATATCTTGATTGAACAAATAGCTTTAGGCCGAAAGGCAGATAATGGATTTAAGAGAGAAGCATATCATGCGGCCGCTGAGGAGGTTTCTAGGAGAACTGAAATTTCTTTAAACTGGCAAAACGTCCAAAACCGATTACGATATCACAAGAAAGTGTACAACGAAATAAAGGATATGTTAGCCGTAAGTGGATTTGGGTGGGATAGCGAGCGAATGGTTGTCATAGTACCTGATGAAGTTTAGGAAGAGTACCTCAAGGTTAGGCTCGTTCACAACAGCTATTTTAGTTCAATGACGTACATTTATTAAAATTATCTCTCTTACTTATATATATTCGAATATCATCTACTTACCAACTCCCTTCCTTGTATGTAGTCGCATCCGAGAGCAGAAAGATTACATGGTAAGCGAATAGAACGAATGGACGATTTAGCGGTGATCGTAGGTTTAGATCATGCAACAGGCCGCTACGCCTAAGGAAGCAGAAACATGGCCGCGTCTTCATCTCGTATTCAACGAGATCTGAGTGAAGCTTGGACGGACCTGGACGATGACACCGATGCGCCTATCAATATTTCATAGGAAAATCTGGGGGATTCGACTGGAAATTACTCATTTTCGAATGAAAGCCATCGGGCTTTAGGGAATCGCTCATTCTGCACCACTCCTAACCGAGCAACTGATTCTGATAGTAGTCGTGGTGGGAGTATGACAACAAAAAGGATGGGATCTTCTCATCCCTGTGACGTCCTTGGTTTGTCTCTAGATGGTGTGGAAAATGCAATTGCCAAATTTGGACTTGGAAATTCAGTCAACCGCACAAGTAAAGTCCTGGACATCCTCGAAGACATTACGGGGCTGACTAACCATGAGTTCATTCAGGTTGGTCAACTTCTGAGCAAGGATAAACATCTAGCATCCTTTTTCGTAAGCCTTCGACCAGAGCGAAGGGTCGATTGGTTGAAAAAAACACTGTCTAATATGAATGGTAATGTTGGTGGGGGTTCTACTTGATAGATATATCAACCTTAATTACACTATTATATAGGTGACTAAATTTGATATGATATATAATAACTATACTCATATTTTTGTTGAATTTGGTGTGGTGATACTGTATTTTATGATTTTGGATATTCATGCTCTATTCCACATGCATGACAATATATTTTGTAAAATTCTAAAATGCTTTTTAAAGTGCGATTAGCTTCATATGCTATCCATTGTATAACATGCACAATTGCATATCTTGGTTCTGTTTATGTGAATGCAGATGGGTTCAAGTAAGTATTACGTCATACTCATTGGTCGTCGACTTGGCATGTATATGTCTTGGGATGAGGCACGATTGCATGTAGAAGGATACAGTGATGCCAAACATCGATCCTTCAAATCAATCCAAGATGCGACTGCATGGTGGAATTCTAACCAAGCAAGTACAAGTAGTGAGATAATGACCCAGAGTTGTGATGATGTTGAAAAACCGACCTATGCCACTAATTCCATCCAAGAGATTTCTAGATCTATGGTAGCAGGAGTACTCAAATAGTTGATACCCCCACGTGTGACTGGGAAAGAGTGGCTGCATTAGTAATTGGCATCCTGGTTACATTTTTCATATTATATATAATCATTGAGCTATAGTGTGTTCCAACACTTATTCTAACACAGTTGTTGATAGACATCAGAATGTTGATTCCAGTACCGTTTTTCTTTGGCATGTATAACGTAGGGATATTTATATGTTTTAACTTTATATAAATATGTATGTACTAAATACTAGCTGATCTATTTCCAGTAACGTGTTTTCATCTACTGCATGCATTACATTCTTTTAACCATCGTCCAATAGCGGGGAGTGAAAATGTAGTTCACAGCATTTGGACCGACTGTGAGAAGACAAATTTCCAAGGACCAGGTATGATGTTTCGAAATCCTATCAATTATATTATAAGTATATATAATATGTGCACGCATGTGTAGGTATATGAGTCGATCAATTGCATGAGAATGACTACTGGATCAATGGAGGATCGCGTGTTAAATGGGTATGTTTAATTTTTTTCATTCTCTCAATACAAATCATCACATACTAACATATCCCGTCTTTAATTGGTAGTATGCAAGCCTACATCCAAGTCAAGGTCTTGATTCTCTTGGCATGTGTAAGTTTTAGCGAATGGTTTGGTAAATTTATATCAGGTACATTTGTACATCAATTTTTTATTTTTATTTTTACAGATGATTACAAGGTGCATGAAAATGAGATAGGATTTCAACGTATTTGGTATTGCTTTCGCAGACAAACATTCATGTCTCTGGTTCACGATCCGTAAGGCGCCTCCATCTTTCCAATCTATCACATTACATAGACATTGTGGTCGTCATGTAGAGGAGATTAGAGGAACATGATATAAGAATCGAAGATATGTGGGTGATGTTTATTGTGAGGTTTTGTGTTTGTTACATGAATCTAAATCGTTGACTGTGGCTTATGTCTTTCAGTGGTAGCATCTCTATAATGAATGTAGTATATTCAATGTCTTTGGACACATGTTAACTGGTATTTTCAAAGCTGTGATCCACCCAATGTAGGCAATGGCTGTTGGTCAATGTGGTGGACTCGACCATGATGTATAGCTTCTATCCATGCCATGATTTTTTTTTTTTTAATTTTTGAATTTGAATTTTGATGGTTTCATGGTACGAGACCAATTTATGAAAATGTCAGATTTTGAAGTGGACCACGTCACAGGAACCAACTCAAACGAGTGTTGGTGGTTACAACTATTTAGATGGGCCACATACACAGGTTTTTATCTTCCTGTAGTTGATTTCTGTGAATCTTGGCCTTTGGGCTTGATTAATATGTTGTATATCAAATTAGCGGTGACAGTGGGGTAGACGTTGAATTTACGTCTCTCTCCATGTATAATCTTATTTCTTGAACTGAGGCCCACATCAAAGTGAAATGGATAGGAACGAATGTATATTACAATAAGAGCATGCCAGACCTTTATACGCCAGAGTCTTGTGGTCCAACCAGTTCATCTATGAAATCTTTTTTTGAAATGATGCAGAACTAACACTCATACCAGTCACGTCATCTACCCACGTACGCATACATGCACATGTGAAGCAGTCATACACACCTAGACATGCATGATGAAATAATGGTGAGATCTTTATGTAAACTCTCATGATCGTGTGAGACCGATCGAGGACATTCATCAGTTGGGGCTGACATGAACATGCCCTGCCTGGCTCAAAACTCTGGCTGGTCCGCTCATTATGTAGACCACACACTTTTCTCATGAATACATGGCCCAACTGCTGAGTGAATTGCCATGACTTTTGAACCAAGTCATATCTGCTACAACTTTTGGTTGAACATGTATTTGTACCTTCAAAATGGATGGACGGTGCAGATTGAACACCTCTCTCACCGTTGGTCCCACACGCATATCGGTCGTACATTGGGTAAAGTATATTGGAGAGGTGTCGCATCCGATATCCAGTTGAATCCCATCGGTATCCAAACAAACGCTCTTTAGAAATCTCATGAGACGGTTGCAATCCCACAAAATCCAAACAGAGCCCTAGCGGTGCATGGGATACATATTTACACCACAAGCTCCCGATAATTCCCTGCGCGTCATAAATGCATGTCTGGATGCAATTCCATCCCATGTAATGCGCCCTAACTCACTCACCCAAACACGCCCTTAGCCAACCAACCCTGCTATGCCGGGTAGTGCAACCCGGATTTGCGAGAAACCCCTAGATCGATGCTCGTTTCCTTGTTTTATTTTTGTTTTTACTATAAATAGTAAGTTTTGGTTTGAGTATAACTCTTCATCTGTTAGGCTTTAGAAGTTGTGTCCAACATGAAAAGTTTTTAGGATAATTAGGAGAACGGTTTGGTGAAGCCAAATAGGACACTTACTATTTTTGGCCAAAAACCTTGTGTACTAATAGACATCACGACCATATATAAATAGTAAGTTTACTATTTATAGTAAGTCACAGATTCTAGGAGTTTTAGTTGTAATTTGATTCTGATTTCTTTCCTATTGCTTAGTACCCTTATTTAAAGGGTTGTGAACTCATTTTTATTAATTCATTAATCAATTTCGAATTTTATTAGAATTTATTTCTATTCTCTTACTTTCTTTTCTCGTGGATTCGAGAGGTCTCTGTGAGGAGTCCAGAGAAGCTCTGTGGATTCGAAGTAGTTATCCTTGAGGAAGACGGTGATCGACCTCATCACGTTCATCCCTGCGTCACAACTCAATTTTAGAACATTAGCTATAAAAAAAACAAAAAATGCGGCAAATTGCCAAATGAATCACACCAAGGAAACAGTGAGACTGAGTGCCTATCGTTGAAAACTTCCTATAGGCTAAAGAAGACTTTGATTTATTTTTCCCCTTTACTAACCAGGTTCATGTGACTTTATGAATAAGTTGGATGGAAAATAAACATTGTTGTGGGCTTATAGGAAGATATCCCACTACTTTAGACTTGGACTCGTTTTTTAGCTTATATCCTAAAATGAGCTCCCTGATTTTTAATAGAAATCAAGAGCTTAACCTTTTTTTCTTTTTCTTTTTTCCTTTTTTTTTAAACACACACTCATCCCATAGTAGGATTTCACCGCCTATGGATACTCGAACCTTTGACCGGATGTTGAAACTCCTAAGAGTCTACCATCGGAGTAAGAGCACATGCTTAAGCTAATTGGTAGAAAACTCTCAATGGAAGGGTGGGTCAAAGAATTAATTCTTAACAATACAGTTAACTTTTTGAAATTTTTTTAAAAAATTACTATAATTATGTAGACTTAGGGCTCTTTCTCTAGTTAAAGGGAGGAACTAGTGGAATCTTCTAGATCTAATTCTCTTTTTCTATTTAAAGAGAGGAACCGTGGAAATTTGTTTGCAAAAAACCTTAAAACCAAAGAGCTGGCAGAAGAGATAGAAGACCTATAAAGAAGAAGCTTCTACCGGTAAGTCTCAATCATTTTCCTTTCAAAAAAATAAAAAAATTCCATCTAAAAATCATATATCTAAATAACGAACAAGGTAGATCAACCCCATGTCCATGATTTTAATTTATGGAGAATTTTTGAAGATAAGAGAACAACTTTGCGCGAGATCTCATATTGTGGAGATCAACTTTGAGAAATTCAACTATATCAGTCCAAAGCGATTCAAATCAAATGATCTTGAGGCCAAATTGTGTCAGGGCCTCAAATCCTAAAGTGATCTGACTGGTGGATTTTCCACAATGATCTATGGATAATATGGATGATGATAGATGATGCTATAAAATGAATTTGCACAATGATCATAGTCCCTAAAAATCTAGATCTAGGCGATCCTCTAATTTCCCCAAACTTTAAGAGGGAAATAATCATTAGATGGTTTGAACCTAATCTTTAATTGATGGAATTCATATAAGCTGAGTGACGGAAAAATTATAAATTTTTTGAAAATCGTATATGTAAAAAAGCCTAGCTGACTTCAGTTGATCAATCAAAGTTGATGTTTGATCGATCAAATGGGTTGATTTTTGTCTAACAAACAAAGTTGAAAAATCATATTATAATCTGATTAATTGAAGTCCTAGTTCAATTGATCGAGGGTTTCCTCTAGTGATTTCGATTAATCGAAGGTACTGCTCGAGAATAGCAAAATATGTCCAGTGAACGAACTAAATTAAATATGAAATATTTTGATCGATCGATGGGTAGGTTCAATCGAGATGTTAAAATCTGAATTTTATTGTCAATTAATCAAAAGATATATCGAGGGCTCTCAAGATAACTCGATCGATCGACTGCATTGATCGATAATTCTTATTGATTTCAAATTAAGTAATGGATTAATAAGACTAGTAGGTCATGCTAGGAACACTCATCAGGTTGCTTGTTGATGCCTACGTGAGGGAGAAGCTATGAGCACTGCATCAGGATTCAGCCTCTTCATCAACAATATCACGTTTGACACCTCCCTGGAGGATTTATATCGGATTTTTGGGAAATATAAGAAAATTTCTAATGTTTACATCCCTTGGGATTCGAAGTTTCATCGACATAAGGGTTTTGGCTTCGTCATGTTCCTCTATGCTACGGATGTGTATGCAGCCATGGGGGTTCTTAATGACAAGAGGGTCAATGGTCGGATTCTTATTATGGCTATGGCAAATCCCATAAAGGACAATCAGCCTCGAAAATCCAGTAAGTTGGACTCTGCTGCTCTAACCCGCATCTCTCCACCTGCTAACTCCTTCTTAGGTGTAGCTAGGGATGCTCACCTAAATCAACCCTCTCGTCCAATCAGGGTAAGAGTTGGATTGGGCCACATAGACGATAAGCTCTCAAATCTAGATAACATCTGTTTCAGGGCAGATTGCAAGGAAGAAGAAACGAAACAGAAACAACTGGCGCTGGCCCTGGTCGGCCACGCAATGGATAAAGATGTTCCTCTCATCCGTCTCCTCCAGCGTCTTGCTGGGTCAAGATATGTTGCCTCGGCGATTGACATTACCCGCATAGCTTTGAATCGCTTCCTCATTATCTTCAAAACCAGGATGGAGCTCATCTTCATCTACCATGACTTTTCTTTGCAATATAGGATGAGCATTTCCAAAGTTGAGGCATGGAGCCAGGCATCGATGTCTTCTACGAAGGGTATTTGGATTACTCTTTACGGGATCCTGCACACGTCGGGTTATAGTCAAATTTTGTCGAATTAGGGAGCACACGTTTGGAAAGGTCGTAGAGGTTGAGAGATGCTTAGTCCTTGGATTTGCCCGAATTGGAGCTAAGGTCAAGGTCATCCTTCAGCCGGGCATGGACACCCAAAAAGTGTGAAAATTAATTATGGTGGGTACAAAATATCCAATTTGGGGAGTTTTAGAGTCGTCATTGAACTTGCCTAGAGGAGAAATTCAAGTGCAAGGATCAATTCAGATTGCCCAACATCTCTATGAGGCAGTGGGTGGAGAGAGTTTTTCACCACCCTGTGCACCCTCCGAATCCTCCCCCACAACCTTACAGTACACCTTCAGCTCTCCCTCCTGTTGCTTGCAAGTAAACTAAACTCATACCTACCTCGCAAGGTCCCATGATTTCTCCCCCTCCAGGTGCTTGTGGAAACGTCCCAAAGATTCCTACCTCTGCCCATGTAGATATTCGGGGTGTTGCTCGATTGGGACTCAGTCAGTGGCAGTTATGTCATGGGCATCCTCTGGCCATGACTTGGCAGGGAACTCTGCCTTTCCCACTCTTGTCCAAGTAGCCACCCTAGAGAATCCTAAATGCACCCATGACTCTATCCAACCCATTTACCTATCTTCAGAGGACTTGATGGAAGATATTGTTATCCCTGCAATGCAATATGTGCATCTTAGCCAGGCCTCTTCCCTCGAGAAGGCAAGATGCTATAGGGGAGCTCGTAAAGCCCTCTCGGAGGGCCACAGTCCACTTAAAATAGACAAATCATTTGAGGAATTTTCATAACATGCTGCAATGGCGGCATGGAACTCCTACCCAATCAAATCATCCATTGGGCGAGAGGCTATCGGTGGCATGCAACTCTCAGTGCATCTCTTCCTATTTTTTCACATCCTACCACATGCGCCTTCTTCACCTCCTTATGCCTCCATACCGATGTCCATGTCATACCCAGATGCTCTGCAATGACCCTCCCATGTTCAAGAAACCACACATACCAACATCTTGTAGTCCAAAGCTCAGAAGATAGCCACAATGCTAGACTTTTCCTCGGTGACCGATCATGCAGAAGGAATGTCAGACACCACGAGAGCCACTAAATTTTAGAATCAAACTCTAGTGGATGGTGGGATTGCCTCGCATTTAGAGGAGGCCCCAATCCTAGAGGGAGGAGCTGCAAAAACTGGGTCAATCTCGGAACAACGATGGCACCCTAGAAAACTAAAGAACAAAGTGAGGCAGCTAGGGCAAGTCCAAGATAGTCAGTGTAATCTTCCCAGTACCGTAGGTCTTGCAGGAGGCTAGAATGAGAGACTCAGAAACTTGAAACACTTGGGGGGGGGGGGGGGGGGGGATGTGATGGACGATAATTTAACTTATGGATAGTATGCTCATCTGGAATGCTCGTGGGGTGGGAAACACTACCATAATTAGGACCCTAACGCGTATCATCAAACAGTTCAAAAAAAAGAAAGAAGAAGCAAGGTATTGTCGTTATCCTGGAACCTATGCTCGGGGATGTTAAATGTGTGCGCACAGGTCTGAAGTTGGGCTTCCACTCCTCCTTCTCCAACACCTCAGAAGGAGGTAAAGTGTGAGTTTTCCACACCTCTTTGATATTAATCAATTTAATTTCAGCATCTAGCCAAATGCTTTTGATCGCGTTGGGGATTCAGGGCACACCAGAGGTTACGTTAGCATCCTTCGTATATGCTAAGTACTCCAACTTCCTTCACATATCATTGCAGGACCAACTAGCCCTACTAGTGATGGGCTATTCTCTTCCCTCGGCGGTTGCAAGTGACTTCAATGCAGTCTTAAGCTCCTCGGAGAGAAGAGGATCTAGCTCCTTCGACTCTCATAGTACAGTCGAATTTACAGATGGGCTGAACAGAGCAGGCTTGATCGATACAGGCTTCTCAGGAAGTAGATTCACTTAGTGCAACAACCAGAGTGACTAAGCTCAAGTATGGGCCAGGTTAGATAGAGTATACTGCAATACCTTCTGGATGAACACTTTCCCGTCCTTCCAAGTGATGCATCTGACAAACTGAACTCAAACCACGACCCTCTTCTCCTCTCCTTCCCAACCCAACCGAGGACTTTTCCTAAGTAGTTCAGATTTTAGTGTATATGGTTTTTACATGAATCTTTCGAGGATCTGGTCCGAAGGGCATGGACTTCAAATATTGTGGGGGAGCCGATGCTTAGTACTTCGAAGTAAACTCAAAATGTTAAAATCACATTGAAAAGATGGAACAAAGACATGTTTGGGAACATTTTTACAAACTTGAAAAAGGCGAAAGTAGATCTCGTGACAGATGAATCCGTTGCGCAGGGCTCCAATAATCCTGAAATCTAGTAGAGGCTTCAACTGGCCAAGGACAAGCTGGCCCATTTAGAACTCTGTGAGGAGATCTTTTGGAAATAGAAATCTAGGAAAAAATAGCTCAGGGAGAGTGACCAGAATACCATGTTTTTCCATAGCATAGCCTCAAACCAAGCAAGAAGATCAGCTATAAGTATGATCAAGTTGGAGGAAGGGACAGTTGCGGCTAACCAGGCATCGATCAAACAACTTGTCATTGATTTCTTCTCATCTCTTATGCAATAAGATCCCCAAGTGAATATGAAGGATATTCTGGACATATTCCCTTCCTGTATCATGGAGGAGGATAACAGGGCACTATCAGAAGAATCGTCGATTGATGAGGTTCTTGTGGTAGTAAAGGGGATTCCGGCTGACGGAGCTCCAGGTCCAGATGGTTTTTCAGGTTCCTTCTTTGAAGGATGCTTGGAGACAGTGGGCCAGGATCTCCTTGAAACTATGCGTTCCCTTTTCCAAGGTGGTGCCCCTCTCGATAGCCTTTACTTCAACCCCGATCTGTCTCAATCCAAAATCTCCATCTCCGGATAAATTTCCTGACTTCCTCCCTATCAGTCCATGTAATTGTGCTTATATTTTTTTTAAAAATTAATTGTTGATAGACTTGGTAGAATTCTTCCCAAAATCATTTCAAATAAACAAGGAGCTTTTATCCAAGGGAGATCCATAGCGAAAAACTACACACTTACACAAGAAATCCTCCACGGCATCGATTATAAAGTTAGAGGAGGGAACATCCTCATCAACCTGGATATGGAAAAAACCTATGATAGACTCGCTAGAGTTTTCTTAAGGTAGTCCTTTATAGATTCGGTCTTGGTGTGATTTGGATCGCAATGGTCAAAAAATGCTAGTCCAACTCCTGGTTCTTGATTCTAATTAATGGCAAACCATGTGGCTTCTTCAAATCCTCTAAAGGCCTTGGCTGGGCCGATCTCATCTCGTTGGGTCTCTTTATTATAGAGGAAGAGGTTCTCAACAGAGGTTACAAACAAATGATTGCCAAAGGATTTTGACGTCCTTTACAGACTAACAAAAATTGCCCCCTGATCTCCCATCTCCTATTTGCAGATGACACGATCCTCTTTGCAAACGTTAGTTGTGAATCTCTTCAGCGAATTAAGAACTTCCTTTCCCAATACTAGAGAGCTTCCGGCCAAAAGATCAACACCCAAAAGAGTTTCATGCTTTTTTCTAGTCAATCAGAGATGTGCACAAGATCAGTCCAGAGACTCTCAGGATTCAACAAAGGGATTGCTCCCTTTACCTATCTCAGAGTCCCAATTTTCAAGGGATGATCGCATAAGGCTTACTCCCAGCAAATACTCGAGAAGATATCCCATAGAATCTCTAGATGGAAATGTATAATTTGTCTTAGGCGAGTTGTCTAACGCTGATAAATCACATTTTGACCAGCATCCCAATCCACACTATGGCGGCATCAGAGGTCCCATCTAGCTTGATTGGATATCTGGAAAAATCTTCTATGATTTTTTTGGGGCTGAGATGGAAATTGAAAACACTGCCATTGGGTAAATTGTAAGACAATTAAAATGCCAAAATCTGAAGGAAGGTTGGGAGTGCAAAGTATGAGCAATGTGATGAAAGCTTTTAGACCGAAGATGGCATGGACGGTCAGGTGCAGGGGAAGAGATAGTTGTTGGGCGGCCTTCATGAAAGAGAAATACTCCAACAACTTGCTAGCTTCAGGGGGTACAAGTCTAGCAGCGTTTACATCGACCGTGTGGAAGAAAATTTGCAAGCTTTTCCCAACTGTTATCACCCACACCCGCTGGCTTATCGGACATGGGGAATGCAGCTTCTGGGATAACGATTAGTCTAGTCTAGGGCCCTTAACCATCCCCTCATTCCTAACAAATTCTTGATTGGATTGGGCCCAATGGTTGGCGCGATCCTTCTGGTATTCACCCTTTTTCTCCCCCAAGTGGTGATAGACCATATCTCTGATGAGGGGATTTGTACCTCATCCTCGAAGGAAAAACATGTTTGGATTGATTTAATGTCGAGAGAATTTAATGTTGGCTTGGCTTGGCTATTTTCTAGACCATTAGGTGTGAAGAAGGCGTGGTCTAAATGGGTGTGGCACTCGAAACTTTCACAAAAAATCCTACTCCTCTCATGGAAGATCGTCCTTAATGCAGTCTCGGTGGATGTTAAGACTTAAACAAAAGGTATTTCCATGGCTTCAAAATGCAACTACTACCCGCTCTCTCTTTCACCCTAAGTTGAGTTGATTGATCATGTATTCTCATCGGGTGTCATAACTAGGAAGGTCTGGGATAATTTTGAAACTCTATTTAATACTCACTCATATCCCTAGCTTCAGTGGTTGGCAGGGCAACCATATGGTGGGCATCAATGCCCATGTTTGACTGTTTTCTGTCCCTAAGGGGTCTCACTCCCTCGTTGATTTTCTGGGAAATCTGGTTGGCTAGGAATGCAACTCGCTTTGAAGGATCCTCGTTGTGTGCAAACAAAGTGATCTCTAAGGTCAATCGTTGGATTAATCTTCTCGGTCCATCTTTTCCCCTTCCCAAAGTCATCAATCACACCACAACTAATGCCCTTACTAGTTTGGGGCACGGTGGGCTAGTGATGACCTCGAGGAAGGTCCTGGTGGTCAAATGGGTTCGACCTCATTTTGGTTGGATTAAAATCAACATAAATGGCTCAACCCTTGGTAATCTAGTCCCTTCTGGGGGTGGTGATGTCTGAAGAAACAGCACAAGAGAGTTCATCTTTGCTTTCTCATTCGGTTATGGGTTTGGTTCCAATAGTCAAGCCGAAATCACAACGATCTAGGAGGGCCTTTCCCGTTGCATGGGTCTGGGTTTCACCAAGGTGGACTTGGTTAGTGACTCTAAATTTGTGGTTGAATCCCTCACCAAGAAAGTTGCTTCTTCGTGGGCCATGTCGTACTGGCGGGTAAGGATTCTATTGCTCATGGACAACATGGAGGTTACTATTTCCCACTCCCCAAGGGAGGCAAATGTTGTGGCTAACGAGCTAGCTCTCAGGGGCAGTGGTAGTCGGTCCCATAGGCTATTCCGATCTTCGGCTAAGCTGCCCTCTATCATCAGAGGTCTTCTATTTCTGGATAGAGTCTGTTTAGGCTATTTGAGAGAGATTTAGTCATGTTAACATCTTTCATTTCTTGGTAAGTAGGCAGGTTTTCCTTTTTTGCTAATGGTTCTTCCCCATCCGTGTTATGTAAAGTTACATCTCCTCTATGAATATGAAAAGGCTTTTGTTTTGAAAAAAAAAAGACTAGTGGGTCATATTGATTAATTAAAGGTGGACTCCACTTGATGGAGTGACTTAATTAAATTTGTAATATGATAAATCATCTTAATAGGATTCAGATTCTAAATTCCCAGGTGTATGACTATTCGATGGATTTGACTCTACCAATAATAGGCGAGTGAATCTCAACATGTCTTATGCCTATGCGGTTAAAATAGATGATATTATTTTTTGTGATTTCTATGATTGATTTACTACTTTGTTGTTGTGCTAACATGTCAAGATGATTGCTATTGTATTAATTCATACCATGATAATTGTCGATATGAATTGATCATATGTGAACATGTAGATATTACAATCATGCATCTATTGTTTCCTCTCGCATCGAGAGATGTATATACTGACGGCGTATAGTATTACATGCATCCACAACATTCCTACACTGATTCTTAGAGACACACTCTAAATAATCCTGCATGCACACACTATGCTTAAGTTCCTGGGGGATCTCCCTTGATGGTTTACTTGATAGATACGTTGTCGGATGCCTGTGTTAGTGAAGGCCTACTAATGGAGTATATGCGGGCTTTTCTTATGCCTACATATGGTAATGCTTGCTAGGTGTAGATGTGAGTTGACGGATATTTGACCCAAGAAAGTGGATGATCATTCGACTTGACATGCATTTCATGTCATCTAAACATGCATACTCACACCGCATACATTTATTTGATGGTTGAGCTGTCCTATCTTATATTGTGCTATATACGAACCATGCTACAGTCACTCATTAGCATGACCAGTTAATGTCGTGGATTGACAACCATACAAAGACAAATAAAATAGGAAACCCAAATCAAGTGTCAGAGAATGAGGTTGGGTTAGCAGATGCGCACGACCAATGATCGTATCTGGCGGAATATGAACTTGCCGCATTGGATGAATGACTTGTTTATATACTTAATTAATAGGTGCTTTAGTTTCTATTCATTCCAATTACTGATGTTTATATTAAATTTGGAATTGTTTATAATTATGATTTTATTAAATAGTGTTTGATATTTTAGTTGAATAAAGTTCCAAATGGATGGATATAGTTTAGTTTTAGGAATTCATTTATGCGGTTGTGAATGTGATGAAAATTGTATTAGAATGGACATGTGATTATGTGTAACACCCTGGTTCTCAAAGCCCGAGGATAGTCGCTCCTCATAGAGATCTCGAGTATTACGTTATGAAGTGGACTAACATACTTCTAAATAACAACAAATTTCATAACTTGAAGTAAGGTAACTATTACATAAACTGAGAAGATCATAAGTGACAACAAGCATTTCAATACAATTAAGTGACAACAAAATGAAATCCCTCAGCAGGGGAATTGTTATTACAGCTTAAACAAAACTTAAAGTCTAAGATATGAAAGTAAGGAAAATTTTAAGATATCAATTGAGCTCCAATGGCTCAACTACATTCACATAGAGTTCTTCCTCACCAAACTCCACCACAGCCGTCCCTGGAATCTTGTAATAGGGGTCCCCACCTGTTCATCATACGTGCGTCTATTTGGTGCAACAGCACAATTGGGTGAGTGAAAACTCAGTGGGTATTTCCCACAAGGATTCATGCATACCATGTTATTCTAAAATAGTTTAAACCAAACATAATCAACCTGATGAGGATCATATGAACTTGTATGTAAATGTATGGATGTATGAATGTATTCTCAAGTCACAGATTTGGGGATGCACATCCAGCTGTCAAAATAAAGGGTAGCCCTCGGCAATAGACTACCTGAAAAAGACCATACAAACTGCCCACGGTAGGTTAACTATCTGAAAAAGGCCATTCAAACGAGTGCGCCCAAGGATATCTCCTGGAAAAATACACGGGGTACGCCCAAGGAGAGTCTAATCCCGAAAAATCCTCATGTAAAGAAAGAGCACCCAAAGTGGCACGAATGCACATGCTCTGTGAGTTTAACTAAAGTGCTAGAGCCTTCAGGAATTCAATCAGAGTGTGACTTACATCGAGCACATGGAAAATCTCATATGTCATTCGTGAACGTCATGTACCCTGCTACACATGTACACTTCATAGGAGTAACAAGAATGCTTTCATAAACGTGGTCAAGGCTCACAGTCTTTTAATAGGATATCAAATATTCAAGTATGAACACAACATAAATACATTTAATAGGATATCAAATATTCAAGTATGAACACAACATAAATACATTTACTTTCCCAAGGTCCAAAGGAAGGCTCAAATATGACATTTCAACCACATTAGGATAGTAACAGGATTACTACAAATCTTAAGAAAAGAGATATTCATTTGTATCAAACTATAACAATTTTAACCCATATAATGAGAAATGGAGTAAGCTTATTATTGTAGTGGAAGCAAGAACTCTTACATTTACTACAACTAGGAGATGTATATATTTATTTAAGTAATTTCAAATGTGACATGGTCATCTTAAAGCAATTCTCATAAGATATGTTGGGGTAACATAAATTGAGGCATTCCCACATTTTTTTTCAAGTCAATTCAAAGTTAAAGGAGCACAACTACTATTTGCATAATCATAATATCTTTCTACATTTATTTTAGAATTCCATGAAGTGATGAAGCCACGTGGAATATCCCTCACCTAGTTTGCAAGTTCCTCTTATGTTGAGATGTGGATGTAAAGATCTTGATTGGTCAATTTGTAGGTAGGAGTGTCCTTTAAGGTAAACAATTGGTGGTGGCACCTGGATGATTTGTTACAAGGCACTAGTGAGTCACAACCGAGTCGACTCGGTCGAGGGTTCTCGACTAACAACTAGTTGAGTTAAGAGATCTACTAATTATAAGATTAATTTAACGATACACTGGATTCAATGCCTTCTGAATCCTCCTCAGATGGTTCTGCTATTGGAGTCAACTTGACTCAGTTGGGAGGTTGGACGAGTAAGCCCACAATCGAGTGTAGGGTTGACTCGGTAAGAAAACCGGTCGAGTCAACTACAAATGAGCAATTTCTGAGTCGCCACAGACTGGGCTCTAATCTTACTTAAATGAGTTGCATCTCAGGCCCAGCTTAGTCGGGTCTTACTTCTCTAATCCAAAACTGAGTTGTTGACTCGGTATTGACTTAACTCAGTCGAGTCTATTCACCTAGCAACGCCCAAAGCCTAGAAGGTGTCCGTGATCAGTCCCAGGCGCTGGTCCCTGCCCAAGGCAGACCGATCACAGATGTGAATTTACCTCGGGGTTTTGCACTCCAAACTTAGATCAGGGCCACACAACTCGTGACCGAGTTGAGAAGAAATTCCAAATGTAGGCAGCGATGTTGGGTTCCATACCTGATTTTCGTTAGATCTAATTGGTGGTGAGGAGCAAGTTTCGTCAGATATTGCTGAATCAAAAATGAAATACAGGGTTTGGCCGGGTCAGAAAACTTAGGATTTAACAATGACTCAGTCACAGACTCGGTCGGGTTGGCTGTCCGTTACTTGAAACCGTCTGCTGATTGAATGGTTTATTGTCAGACAGACGTTGCTGAAATAGAAGAGTTGATCTAGAATGGTCAGGATCTGTGGTGAGTCTGATTCGTTTGCTGGGTAGTCGAGTCGAGTTGCAACGACAGCTGAAAATTGGTTCCAGTAACTGCCTCTCCTTCCTCTCTCTCTCTCTCTCTCTCTCGTCTTTTGTCTTCTTCCTTCTTCTTTGCTTCTCTCCTTCTTGTCCTCTCTTTTATTCCTTACTCTTTCTTTGATGGAAGCTTGAACAGGACACTGGACTCAACCCGATTTATGATAACTTAGGGCGAGTCGACCCGACTAAGTGTGGTAGCTCGGTGCGGCGCCTCTCTCCAAATCTCTCCTCTCTTGCTAGCTTTAAGGGTTTCACTGGCCGCTTTCCCGAATTGGAAAGAGAGCATATATAGCTACCTTAAATGGCTTCTAGAATATTCGAGTGCAACTAATCAAAAGATTAGTTACGAGCACTCGCTCAAATCAAGAGTGCTATAGACGATAACTTAAGATCTGGCCTACATGGCCAAGATCGGATGATATGGATGATTTTTTGATCGTATGGCCCATCAAAATGTCATGTTTGATCAACAAATAAGGCCCATCCCATGATGATGGGTTTTTCGGATGGATGGGGAGGATGGGTTGAGCTCTCATGGTAGAATGTGGTCTAGGGGTTTATCTTTCGATCCATACCTTATGGATAGACCAGATTAGTCTGTTAATCACAGTGGGATCCACATTTTGAACGGTCGCTTGGGTTTTCTCATGAGATTAGATTTCTGTTTGTAGCGGTGGCTCTTTTGTTGTAAAGAAAACCCTAGAGTGCGGGGTGAGATTGGAGGGTTGGGATTGATTGAGGTGGAGGGTTAGGATTTAGGGAGATATTTTCACTTCAGTTGCCAGCTAGCAGACAGCGAAGTTTCCTCATTCAAAAACCGCCCGAGCGCACCTTCCTCTTGCACCCGAGATTGTGTATGTGTACCCAAGTGGTCATGTGCGGCAGTGATGGGGGTTTGGTAGAATTTCCCGTCCAAGAATGATGGATGGTTTCGATCGTTGATCCAATCTCAGATGGTGGGCCCACATTCAAAGTGACAGACGTCAAGATTCAAACATGGGCGCGGCAGGAAAACGGGAGAGATTTCTCCTTTTCGGCTTTGTTCGGGTCAACCCCCGATTTGACTGTATTGACAGTCCCATGCATTGAGGGTGTACACAATCTGTGCACATGTAGGGTTTAAAGGTGGGGTACTTGTCATGGTCAGCATGATCTACACTGTCCGTTCACCTTAGCAAGCTAACTCCCTATCTTAGGTTAAAGATTTACTAGATTTCAGGTCTACACGGGCTGATTGGCTGATTCACCAACTGTAAGCTTTGGTGTACTAGTCTTATTGGTAAGTTAAGACCTAGGATTTTATTATTATTATTATTATTATTATTATTATTATTATTATTAGTGGTAATAGTATTTAAAGTTTCCTGTACAAGGGTCTTAACCTACTGTTATCGATTTATTTTAACTTAATGATTGAATTTGTGAATTTAGTATTATAACCGTCGAGTTTTAGTGGTGGGTTGTGAGTATTATGACTTGTTAAATAATGGTTAATAACTTAGGTTTTGTGTATCCTCATATAGATATGCAATTATAGTTTATAATGGTAACACCTGAGTATGCAAAAGTACGGGGTGTTATATTATGTGAATGTTAATGCGGTGAAAAATTAGAATGCATTAAATTATACCTTTTATCAATTGTATGATAAGTGGAATTATGTACACTTGGTGTACGAGTTGTGGACTATAACTCGGGTCTGGGATGATAGGGATTTTCTCCTCAGGCTTGACTCGAAGTCCAGTGACCATAGTCTGGACTGCTCGACTAGTAGAGGAGTCTGCTCGACCAGTCGAGGGCCTGGCTCGACCAGTCGAGGGTTACGCGGATTTAGTTAGGGCATGCTAAGGCTTCCTAAAGTGATTCTAGAGGAAGAGAGAGAGAGCTTGTGGAAGGGAGGGTTCTGTTCGTAGAGGTGATCTACTGCGCAATCGACGTCTTAGCGCTTCTACGCCCTCGTGATCGGTGAGATCTCTCCGTTTTCTTTATTCTCTTATTGTTCATCCACTCCTGCATGAGTGAAGAAGGTTTGATCCAAGTGGTGTGTACTTGTGATCGGTTGTAATGTTCTACTTCATAGTGAATTGTTGCTCTGGACCAGGTCCTGTAGTTTTTACCTCTTGGAGGGTTTTCCATGTAAAAACCTTTTGTGTCGTGTAGTTTGTACTTTGATTTATTTCATTACTTTATTATATCCCATAATTCTATTATTATTTTTTTAAAAAAAATATTTTTTAGGGGGGAGGGGGGGCGAGATCCTAAGTTCCCAACAAAGTAGTATTAGAGCTCAGGTTGGTTTAACGGAGTGAGATCGGTTTTAAATTATGGAAGGTGACTTATCAAGGATGAGCAGTCTCAATGGTTCTAACTAGACTATATGGAAGGCTAAGATAGAAGATATGCTTTATTACAAGGACTTGTATGCTCCAATTATAGGGCTAAGATGGAGGATATGCTTTATTATAAGGACTTGTATGCTCCAATTCTAGGCATATCAGTAAAAACAAAGGATTTATCAGATGATGATTGGAAGAAGTTGGACCAAAAGGCAGTGGGGTTTACTAGAATATGATTGGACGATTCCGTATTCCACCTTGTGTCTACAGAGACCTCAGCCGCTAGGCTTTGGCTGAAATTGTAAGGGTTGTATGAGAAGAAGACAACAAGTAATAAGATTTTTCTAATAAGAGGACTTGTGAATCTCAAGTTCAAAGACAGTGATTTTGTGGCTAAGTGCATGAATGAGGTCAGCAACATATTGAACCAGCTCTCCGCCATAAAGATGGTCCTGGACGATGAACTAAAGGCTTTACTATTACTTATCTCATTGCTTGATAGTTAGGAGACATTGGTGGTGTCTCTAAGTAACTTCGCGCCAGACGGAAAGGTGTACACGGAACAAGTAACTAGTTGTCTCTTCAATGAGGAGACAAGAAGGAAGTCCAGGGGTCTACACAATTAGAGGCCTTTGTGATACAAGATCGAGGGAAAGGAAAAAATAAAAAGGGCGGGAAGGCCCGAGATAAATCAAGAGGCAAGTCGAGTACCAGGAAAGATGTTGAATACTGAAATTGTGGCAAGAATGGCCACTAAAAGCATGAATGCCATGAGAAGAAGAATGACAAGAAAGGAAAAGGAAATAAGAAGGGAGATGAATTAGACCCCATTACAGTCACTTCAGATGGTGACGTTGTAATTATTCTTTCAGCAGATTATGATGTTTGTCTCACAGCTACGAGTCAAGACACTGACTAGGTGATAGACTTAGGAGCCTCGTTTCATGCGATACCAGGCAGAGATTTTTTCACAAGCTACAAGTCAGGTGACCTTAGGATCATGAAGATGGAAAATTTTAGCATATCAAAGATCGTAGGGGTTGGTGATATTTGTGTGAAGACCGATATTGGCTGCACATTGGTTCTCAGGGATGTGAGACACATTTCAGACCTTCGCCTTAACTTGATGTCAATGGGAAGGTTGAATGACGATGGCTATGAAAATCGATTTGTTGGTGGGCACTGAAAGCTCATCAAGGGTTCGTTGATTACAACCAGAGGGAAGAAGTGTTGCACCTTTTACAAGATAAGTGTCAGTATGTACAAGAGTGGGTTGAATGCATCGAAAGATTCAACTATTGACATATGACACAAATGTCTAGGCCACATGATTGAAAAGGGCTTCAGCTGCTAGCGAAGAAGTGGCTCATTGCAGAAGTGATAGGTATACCTCTCAAAACCTATATTGACTGTTTATCAGGAAAACAATATAGGGTTTCATTTGTTAAATATGCTTCCCATGTTAATAAATCGCATGCATTAGATTTGGTTTATTCTGTTGTTTATGGTCCTATGTGGACAAAAACCTTGGGTGGGGCATTATATTTTTTCACTTTTATAGATGATGCATCTAGGAGGGTCTGGGATTATGCTTTGAAATCCAAGGATGAGGTCTTTGGTGTGTTTAAAATGTTTCATGCTATGGTCGAAAGAGAGACAGGTAAATCATTAAAGTGCATCCACACTGACAATGGTGGTGAATACATTGGTGACTTCCATGAGTATTGTAAGTCCCTGGGTATGCGACATAAACAGACGGTTCCCAAGACCCCCAAGCCTAATGGTGTGACTGAGTGAATCAATCGCACCATTGTAGAGAGAATTAGATGCATGTTATCCCATGTGAAGTTGCCCAAGATGTTCTGGGGAGAAGCAATGCATACAGTAGTGTATTTGATAAACAGGTCTCTATCAGCCCTGTTGATTGGAGAAGTACTTGAGAAGGTGTGGACTGGACAAGATCCATCATACAGTCATCTTAGGGTGTTTAGATGCAGAGCATCCGTTCACGTACCAAAGGACGAGAGGTCCAAGCTCAATATGAAGATTAGACAATGTGTGTTCTTGGGGTATGGTGATGAAAAGTTCGGTTATAGATTGTATGATCCGACTGAGAAGAAGCCTGTTAAGAGAAGAGATGTGATTTTCTTTGAAGATCAATGTATAGAAGACATTTGTAAGCTAGAAAAGACCCAAACTAGGTCAAGTGAGTTAGAGGACATGGATCCGGTTACTCCTTCTATTGTGCTTGATTAAGAGAGAATACAACAAGGTGCAGAAGATAAGGGAGTTCCTACAAAAGATGGACTAGGGGAGCAGGCCCCACTTGATTCACCTATTGAGCCACAGGTGAGGAGGTCATCTAGGGACAGACATCTGTCCAAGAAGTACTCGCCGCATGAGTACATTAAGCTTACTGATAGGAGAGAGCCAGAAGATTATTCTGAAGCCTTAGCCAACAAGTATAAGGGGAGTGGTAAGATAGAATCCTTGCAAAAGAACCACATCTATGATATGGTGAAATTACCTAAGCGCAAGAAAGCTTTGAGCAACAAGTGGGTGTTCAGAAAGAAAGTTGAGCAGAAGAATTCACAAATAAGGTTCAAAGTCAGACTTGTGGTGAAAGGGTTTGGTCAAAGCAAAGGTATAGACTTCGAGGAGATGTTTTCACCAGTAGTGAAGATGACATCCATACGGGTGTTGCTTGGGTTGGCTGCTAGTATGAATCTAGAGATAGACTAGTTAGATGTTAAAACTGTCTTTCTCCATAGTAACCTGGAAGAAGAGATATACATGCACCAACCAGAGGGGTTCCAAGTCAAGGGCAAAGAGTATATGGTGTGTAGGCTAAAGAAGAGCTTGTATAGGTTGAAACAAGCTCCAAGGCAATGGTACAAGAAGTTTGACTCGTTCATGTTAAATCATGGATATGACAGAACGGAGTCGGACCACCGTGTGTTCACACGTAAGTTCTTAGATGGTGATTTCTTAGTTCTACTGTTATATGTTTATAACATGCTCATCATGGGTAAAGACATCAAGAAAATTGACAAGCTAAAACAGGAGTTGGGCAAGTCATTTGCGATGAAAGATTTGGGCTCGGCTAAATAGATCATAGGAACGGAGATACTCGTGACAGAAGCAACAGAAAGCTTTGGTTGTCACAAGAATGGTATATTGAGAAAGTCCTAGATCGGTTCAATATGAATGCAGCGAAGCCGGTCAATGCTTCACTAGATGGTCACTTCAGATTGAGCAACAAGCAGTGTCCCAAGATGAAGACAGAGGTGGATGAGATGTGGAAGATACCCTACGCATTAGCGGTACGAAGTTTGATGTATGCTATGGTGTTTACGCGCCCAGACATAGCATATGCGGTTGGTGTTATCAGCCGATATCTTGCTAATCCTGATAAAGAACATTGGACATCGGTGAAGTGGATATTGCAGTATCTAAGAGGCTCATCTGGGCTGAGCCTATGCTATGGTGACGGAAAAACTATGTTAGAAGGCTACACCGATGCAGATATGGCAGGTGACATAAACTCCAGGAAGTGTATATCGGGGTTCATGTTCACGTTTACAGGGAGAACGGCATCTTGGCAGAGCAAGCTACAGAAGGTCATAGCATTGTCGACGACAGAGGTCGAGTACATTGTCGTCCCAGAGGTATATGAAGAGATACTTTAGATGAGAGGTTCCAACAGGAATTTAACCTGAAGTAGGAGCAACATGTGGTCTATTGCGATAGTCAAAGTGTTATACACTTGAGCAAGAATCCAATTAAGTACTCTATGTCGAAGCACATAGAGATTCGGTATCAATGGATCAGGGATACTTTGGAACAAAAGGTGTTACAGCTTAAGAAGGTCCACTCGGACGATAATGGGTCAGACATGATGACCAAGGCATTGTTCAAGGAAAAGTTTGAGGTTTGTAAAAACCTGGCTAGCTTGAATAAGGTGAATTTCTCCTGAGTCAAAAAGGGAGAGATTTGATGGAGATTTTCTCCGCAGGCTCGACCGGTAGAGGGTGTTGGCTCGACTCGAAGTCTAGCGACCACAATCTGGGTTGCTCGACTAGTCGAGGAGTCTACTCGACCGGTTGAGGGTCCGTACGACCAGTCGAGGGTTACGTAGATTCCGTCCGAATTTGGTGCGAACTGCATAAATTTGAGGCAGTTTTCGCAAAGGTGCGGAAAGGAGTTGCCTATACTATAAATAGGGGTCCCTAAGGTATGCTAAGGCATGCTAAGGCTTCCTAAAGTGATTATAGAGGAAGAGAGAGAGAGAGAGAGAGAGAGAGAGAGAGAGAGAGAGAGAGAGAGAGCTTGTGGAAGAGAGCGTTTTGTTCGTAGAGGTGATCTACTACGCAATTGACGTCTCAGCACTTCTATGTCCTCATGATCGATGAGATTTCTCTGTTTTCTTTATTCTCTTATTATTCATCCACTCCTGCGTGAGTGAAGAAGGTTTGATCCAAACGGTGTGTGCTTGTGATCGGTTATAATGTTCTACTTCATAGTGAATTATTTCTCTGAATTAGGTCCCGTAGTTTTTACCTCTTGGAGGGTTTTCCACATAAAAAACTTTTGTGTCGTGTGGTTTGTGCTTTGATCGGGGGGGATCCTAAGGTTTTGTGCAACGCACCCCAACTTGGGAGTGTACACTCTATATTCGAATTACGGGGAGTGACATGAGTGATATGTGTGTGTTTATAATACACTGCTTTTTCCCATTGGTGGCTGGATCATATCCCAAGATTCGTTCCAAATGTTTTAGTATCAGTACAACCACAATTTGGACATTTTTCTATGGGATATTAACATTTTCTTCCATAACCAATTTAGATAACAGAATTCAATTATAATAGAAATTAACTTTGGAATCCTTTCCTAAGAAAAATGCCTTTGAATCCTTTTACGCTTATGTTTGTTTTGATAAAATAAAAATTAAATTTCAACGGATAAATTTTACAAATTAAATATTGAATTATTCATAGTTAAAACTTCTTATCATAATAAATGAAACATGTACTTTTATTCAATTTTGATGTAGAACGTGTCACAAATCCATTCCTAACATGGTTGGGCTAAAAGAAGATGGACCGTGAATTGACCATAACTTTTGATCCGGGTATTGTTACGAGGCGTACAACCTATCAATCTTTACTGAAACGGGCCATCCGAGGTAAATCGACCCACAACGTGGGTCGCATCTGTCCGTTTCGTCAGAAAAAGTGCACTTTCAGCTCAAAAACGAACTTTTAGAAAAAAATTACTATTTTTAGTAATTCTGATTTTTTTAAATATTTTTAGAGTTTTAGATTTTCTTTCCTTTTAGAAACAACTTTTAGTTATACTAGGACTCTTCTAGAGAAAGTTTATTTAAAATTTTTATTTTTAGAAATTAGGCATTAGAAGAGTTTTATTAGAATTAGGATTTTTATTAGAGCTAGAATTTCGCTATTTTTGGTAATTACGAATTTTAGTTTTTTTTTTTGTTTTATATTAATGGTGTAAGGAAACACATTAGACAATTATCAATCATTCATTAATCAATTTCGAATTTATTAGAAATTATTCTTATTTTCTACTTTCTTTCCTCGTGGATTCGAGAAGTCTCTGTGAGGAGTCCAGAGAAGTTTCGTGGATTCGGAATATTTATCATCTTGAGGAAGACGGTGCTCGACCTCATGTCCTACTCTGCTTCAGTTTGGTATCAGAGCGAGGTTTCTCCTCGGATCGATGGCTTCTAATGACGGGTTGGGCAACAATCCCATGGGCGGTGCCCCAGGGAATTTACCTTTAACGGCGGCAGTTTTTGAAACAACCATGCAAGAGAATCGACAAGCCATGCAAGGGCTGCAGGTTTCTATGGACCGCATAGCGAATCTCTTGGCGGAAAATCTAGGGCAACTTCGTGTTTCTGGTGGTAATCCTCCACCGCCAATTGCTGGAATTCGTAATTATATTGATCATAATGTAATGCTATCAATGAACCACAAGATGGTTCAAGAATTTAAGATGAAAGTCGATCTTCGTAGTTTTAATGGCCAACTCTATTTCAAGGACTTCCTCAATTGGTTGCTTGAAGTCGAATGTTTCTTCGACTACATGAACATTGTAGAAGAAAAGAAAGTTAAACTCGTGGCCTACAAGTTGACAAGCAGAGCTTCAGATTGGTGGGAACAACTTCAACTCGAGCGGACGAGACAGATGAAGGCGCCAATCCACACGTGGTCGCGGATGAAGAAGTTATTGTGCATGCGATTCCTCCCTCGAGATTACGATCAGGTATTATTCCAACAAAATCAAAATTATTATTAGGGTAACCGATCAGTAAAAGGTTATGTAGAAAATTTCTATTATTGGTCTGCGAGCAACGACTTCATCAAAACAGAGTTGCAACAGACCACAGAATTCATCAGTGGCGAACATGTGACCTCTCTAGGAATGGAAAACCAACCCAAGACTTTTAAAGTGGAGGGACAATATCTCATCACTGAACAGGCCTTTGTTAAACAATCTGAGGAAACGAAAGATATATATGCATTAGTTGAAGAGAAAAAATATGTTGAGCCTGTGAATATCCTAGAGGGTTTAGAACCAGTATCACAGGAGTTTAAGGGGGTTGTACTTGATGAATTACCTGATAAATTACCTCCCATACAAGATATACAAAATCACGTTGATCCTGTCTCAGGGGCAAGTCCGCCTAATTGCTCACATTATCAAGAAAAATATGAGATCTTGAAGGCAGATGTGAAGGAACTAATCGATATTAGTCAAGTCAAGGAACGCATGAGTACATGTATTGTGTCAGCTCAAGAGCTTAATGCCAAGTACAAAAAAAATAACTAATGAACATCGGCGTCAGAAGTTATCTCAGACTCATGTGCCAAGTCTCTTGCGTAACTCGAGGATGAGTTTTTTTCAAGTGGAGGGGTCTGATGTAGAACGTGTCACAAATCCATTCCTAACATGGTTGGGCCAAAAGAAGATGGACCGTGAATTGACCATAACTTTTGATCCGGGTATTGTTACGAGGCGTACAACCTATCAATCTTTACTGAAACGAGCCATCCGAGGTAAATCAACCCACAACGTGGGTCGCATCTGTCCGTTTCGTCAGAAAAAGCGCACTTTCAGCTCAAAAATGAACTTTTAGAAAAAAATTACTATTTTTAGTAATTCCGATTTTTTTAAATATTTTTAGAGTTTTAGATTTTCTTTCCTTTTAGAAATAACTTTTAGTTATACTAGGACTCTTCTAGAGAAAGTTTATTTGAAATTTTTATTTTTAGAAATTAGGCATTAGAAGAGTTTTATTAGAATTAGGATTTTTATTAGAGTTAGAATTTTGTTATTTTTAGTAATTACGAATTTTAGTTTTTTTTTTTTTTATATTTATATTAATGGTGTAAGGAGACACATTAGACAATTATCAATAATTCATTAATCAATTTCGAATTTATTAGAAATTATTCTTATTTTCTACTTTCTTTCCTCGTAGATTCGAGAAGTCTCTGTGAGGAGTCCAGAGAAGTTCCGTGGATTCGGAATATTTATCATCTTGAGGAAGACAGTGCTCGACCTCACGTCCTACTCTGCATCAAATTTACTATATATTTTACTTTATCAGGGTACAAGTAAACAACTATGCTACACACCAGCACCACCAAATAATTAGAGAATTTGCAAGAGTGGGTGGGCAATTCCATCCCTACTTATTCCTGCAGTGTGACTAGGGCTGTACACGAACCAAGCTAGCCCGGTTAACTCGCTCGACTCGGCCCGAAAAAGCTCAACTCGGCTTGACCTAGAATTGAGTTTGGTCCGGGTCGGTCCATTTTCTTTAGCTCGAAATTGAGTTTGGACCGAGTTGGAATAGGTCCCAGTTCAGCCCGACTTGGTCTGAAACCTGACTTGACTTGGCCCGACTCGGCCATTTACACCACATACATATATTCCTAAGTCGCAGTTTAACAATAAAGGCCATCCAAATTGTGGGTCCTTTTATAGATGGAGTAGGTTCGAAACTGGTCCGAACTCGCCTGATTGCTGACCGGGCCGAGTTTAGGTTGGACATGTTGGCCTGGTGACCGGGTCAGGATGGGTTTGAGCTGGGTTTGACCGGTGACTGGGCCGGACTGGGTTGATCCCAGTTTGACTTGGTTCAGCCCGATGTACACCCCTAGGTGTGACCCACTTCATATTTGTATGTCTTGTTAACGAGCTTACATCCGATTACAAGCATGTGCGAAGGATGCGTAGATAAATTTTCGCATGTACCTTTATCTTTCCAACCAACGCGTCACCAGTGTAGAAAATCCGACAAATGAAAGTGTGAACCGGCGCCAAGATCTCTTGGCACGAGAATCCCTGATAAATCAGATCATTACATAGGCTACACCTATACATCAAGTCATGCCACTCCTTTTTTCTTCTGTTTTTTTTTTAATTTCTTTTATTATCTTTATATTTTTTCTAACCAAGTCATGCCATTTGCTCTTTAGTGATTTTGATGTTTTATCAAGGTTGATCAGTGGATCAAGTTGATTGTTTTTCTGAGCATTCATCCTTGGATGGCCCACCATTTTTACGGATGGGATATCTTCCACTCGTACATATTTACATGCTGGCTGAAAAGAAAAGGATTGTGTGTAATATTCGCCCACAGGAGCTGTATCTTATCATTTCTCCTCGTGGGAGGAACATAAGATATGGTTGTTAAAAGATATCTGCACCCAGACGAAGCAACGAGTTTGGCTAATCACACACACGCGTAAAGTAGCCCCTTCATACGCCACCAAATCTGCTCAGCTGCCTTATGGGATCAAGATCCAAGCTGTCCATCAGATGACTCACCTTGTAGATGCCCCACGCCTTATAAAACAGCAGCACAGCTACTGAGAGCACGAAACCTGCAAAAGACTTATTAGCCGAGCTTTCAGGCCGTCCATTTATTTTCAACATTGCCAGCCACATGATGAGTGGGCCTGCTGGTCATCTCAGACTCAGGTCAAACCTGATGGATAGCCTGATTTTATTTTGTACACATGTGCAATGTCACAAGGTCAGCATATGTGGTGGTTAGTTGAGGATCTACCATACTCAGCGTCTTGGATTTGAAAAATGCTCAACTACCATCATGCGAATCTAGTCCTTAAAATAGAAAACATGGGTGCGTTCCAAATTGGGGAGTAGACGGTGATTCCTTAAAGGAAAGAAATAGAGGGAAAAAAAATGAAAAATGAAAAGAAAAGAAAAGGAGACCAGGTGTAGTCGTACACGGTAGAGGTGACAATCTCCTGGACCTGCTGCAATAGGCTGGCGTGTCAATCGGTCAGGTTAGGGCTGGGCTTGCTGTAATGGAAGCAAACATAGATGGGCTTGATGGGCCTGAATAGTCTAGCCCAAGATGCAATAGTTTTAAAGGGTCTTGGCCTGAGCTTGAGTTCGAGACTAAACCGGTACAATCTCTGAGAAAATTATATTATCTGTGGTGGAATGGGAATCTTTAGTGATCAATAACTAGCTAAAAAAGAAAAAAAATATAATTCTACGAAATTCTCAATTTTTGGAGAGAATAACAAGAAATGAAAGAGGAAGCTAGGGTTTTACCTAATATATGAGATAATCACTAGTATTTTTTATTGTTTGGAACTCAGCTAAGAAATTCGCCATGGTGAATGATGGGAGAAAATATTGGAGAAAGAGAGACATGGAGGCATTGTGAGATATAAGACGTGTTATAAAAATACCATTTGCAAACCCTAACAGGCCAGGCTTTTGGACAAGGTCCAAACCCTAAATGCTTGAAAAACGAGCTTAAGCTTTAAGCTCGAGCCCGCCAGGCCCTCAAGCCTGATACTCTAACCCAAGCTCAGCTCAAGGCTAGTCAAGTCAGGGAAGCCCAATGGGCCAAGTAAGACCAGTAACAGCCCTAGCAATGGGTTAACTAGCCTTATTGGCTTCTTAGGCAAGTTTAGGGTTTGTGCTAAGCAAAATGGGAAGTGTTTAAAGCTTGGATTAGAAACATGGTCTATTTAAGTAAATGCGTTGGGTTGGGTTTAAACACTACCAAACCTGCCCCGCCCATATAGCTTATTAATGGGCTAGCCAAATGACTGAATTGAGCATGCCCAAAACCCAAAATAAATTAATAGACTAAGTATAGGTACATTTGCAGAATGTACTAATTATGTTGGGCTAGGCATACTTTTAGCCCATGGGTCATTACTCATGGCTTAGTGGTAGACTCACAAGAGTTTCAACAATAAGCTCATGCGCTCAAGTACCCATTGTAGTTTGTGTGGGTGTGAGGGTGAGTGCAAAATAAAGGCATACTTTTAGTCCCATATTCCATTGTTAAAACCAAGTGAGCTTGGCCAGGTTAGGTCATTCAAATATGACCGAATTACAATTAAATGGGTCAAGTTGGGTTAAGCTTAGGCTTGATGAATTTTAAGTGGCTCAAGGGGGGGTCATAGAGTGATGGACCACTGGTCAGGTTTGGGCTTGAATTTATGTCCCATTTAGTAATAGGTCAAAGTTGGTCTAACCCTCAGCCAACCCATATTTTCCACCCCTACATGTGGGTTTTTGCCACTAACATCATATATGAGGCCCTTCAATGGTAATTAGAACCACTCATCTGATGACCTGTGGCATAGTGAATGCATGGTGGAAAGGGAGGAAGAGATCACCTTCTTCTTCCTCCATTATAAACATTGAATTCATAAGGAAACTTGAATCCACAAGGTAAACGAAAAACTCTAAGAAAAAAATATTAAGAAACATGCACAAAGTCTATCTATGAAGCAATTGATATAAACTTTAAATTCAAAAATTTGTACCTTCTATAAAATAATAACTTTTCTAAATAGTAAATTTACTAAAAAGAGTAATAAACTTTTAAACTAACTCAAATTCTTTGATAAAAAAAAATATTTTAAATATTAGTCAACTTCTTTTAACCTTAAAACACCATAAAATAGTAAAAAATATTACTCACTTAAAACTCAATGACCCTTAAAATGACCCTATTTTGGAAAGTTTTCTAGGGTGTAACTTTTGGCAGTCGCTAAGCCGTAGAGCTTGTTGATAGCATTCTAACAACTGTTTGCAAAGATATGTTTATTAGAAGTTATAGTGCTCATTTAGCCCACATCTTGGACCATTCAACAAGATTTCTGTCACACCTCAGACTCAGAAACCGGGCTCACAAAATTTTCGATCATCGAATCCGGCGCTGATAGCCTCCATAGTACCCTATTCTCGGCTCCCAGCACCCATACACAAGGTTCCGATTTTGGGATCCTAAAAGGAGGATTTAACATCAATTTGATTCGTAATGAGCATAACCATAAGCATAACCCACGAACAATAACCACAAGAACACCATCACAAAATCTACTATAATAAAAAACTTTAAAGAATAATGCATATGAAAGGAGAATACAAGATAATGAAAATAGAAAAAACTCCAGAAGCTCGACTGAGTGCTCTAAATTGCGGACTGTATGCTCCAACTACAGCAAGACTAGGGCTGCGTCCTGGCGTCATCTGCACGCATCGATCGTGCATAAGCTTATAGAAAGCTTAGAAGGCAGTGTAAGTGTGTGCGTAATAAGAGCGTGCTCAGAATGCAAGGTGTAAGAAATATGAAATTATGCTGATGAGTACATGAATGTAATCAGTTGTACCAAGGCTATGCGATGCAGGATATGAATGCTATCGGCCATAACACGGCCATTCGATGCGAGATGTAACTCAAGCTTTCCAATCCTCATCATATATCAGTACAGTTCTCATTGTGGATAATCACCGGGGTTTAGTACACTCCAAATGACACTACCGCTCTTCCAGCCGCACAGTCCAAGTGAGCGTAAGAAACCTCACTATCCGCCTGGCCAATAGTCTGTCAATACCTATCAGGCACGTTGATAGTGGACCTATTTACAAGCTGGTCAAACTCAGCCCAGTAATGCCCCCTACCCTTGAGCGAGTAAGGCCACACCCCTTTCCAACCGACCACAACACAGTGAGAGACGCGGTCTCCTGATATTCGGCCCTTGTGCACTCATATATCCACTCAGTCTTGACGTTGGAGTCATCCGTTGGTACCATCGGGTTTAGAAATTTTCACCCAGGGATATCTATGGTTCTTCGATGCTAGAAACAGTATTTTCGGTATCCAATCTAGCCATCCATGATGTGTCTGTGGAGGCTGTGAATCTGATGTTGCTAGAGCATATAATAATTATAATCACACACATACAAGTGCATGAATCATTCTACTAGACATGTAATAATCCTACGTGTACCACGCGCTCGGGTAGGGCAACTCCGCCTATTAGGGAGCCCATAAACAATCTGTCCGAAGGCATATGCTATGATCAGTCACTCCTCATATCAGGCATACATATGATGCGTATGATCATGAATCATGGATCTATATTAAACATGTTATGTGGTGATGGACTCTGTTCATAACAAAGATAGGCCTAGACGGCCTACACACTACAAGTATGGGCCTATTAATGGGCCCTATGGAGAGTGACAATGCGGACATTTAACCAACATCATCCTACAATGTGGACGTTAAACCAACATTGCTCCTAAGGCATGGCCCGCCATAAACTTCATTACATAAACCATGGTGGAATCCCACATTGTAATGGGCCTAAATACATCCAATTGGGCCTTAAATACATCAAATGGGCCGCATCACACGAGCCTTATATACATTGCAATGGGCCATAACCCATGGGCCTTGAATACATTACAATGGGTCCTCATATGGCAAGTGGGCCACATCACATGGGTCATATGTTCATCAAATGGGCTACACCAATGGGCCCCATGTATATCAAATGGGCCACACCCAAATATAAGCGGTGACAATGATTTCCACCATTAAAATTTCAAAGGCCCGCCATAACATTTATATCCCATCCAATCTGATCATAAGGTCCCAATGGATTTCAATGGTAGTCGTTCAATCCTCACCGTGCAGTGTGGTCCACATGATAAATAGATCTGTCTTATTTTTGTCTCAAGCCTTAAGTTTATCTTTAAAAAAAAATGATTGGACAGTTTGGATGCAACACATGCATCATGGTGGGTCCCATAGGGATGAACGACATAGATGAAGTACATACCTCATGGTGAGGTCCACACTAATGGAAGGTGTGGATTACAATACATACATCAGTGGGTCCTACATAGGGCCCACCATAATGTTTATTTTCCACACAGCCTGTTGACAAGGTCACATAGACATGGGGCCCACCGAAATGTTTATTTTCCTCCCAACCTGCAGATAAGGTCACATGGACCAGGGGCCCACCGTAATGTTTATTTTTCACCCAACCTGTGGATAAGGTCACACAGACCTGGGTGAGGAGTTAAAATAAATTTTATATATGATCCAAAACTTTTGCAACCCAAAAGGGTTTTAATGGCAGACGTTTAATCCTCACTGTTCCCTACCGTGTGGGCCACCTGAACTCCTAATACGGTTGATTTTTGTGGTGGCCCACAGTTAGAAGTGGGGCCCACCAAATACTCGGTGTTGATGTTCACTTACAGTACGGTGGGGCCTATAAGTGAGACCACGTCCTTGCCTCTTCCGTCCACGGCGCAGCAAGTAGCAGCATCTTGTGTTGCTGACGCTGCAGCAGTAGGCGCTGTTGCATGTTCTGTTTATATATATATTTTTTAAAATTCCATAGTTTTTCACATATAGGGCCCGCATTTGAAAAATCCAACCCGGCCATTTGATTCTACGGCCCCTGATCGACTAAATGAGACCAATATGTGACATGTTTTTGACGAATAGAAGAATTAAGGTGGGTTTTAATGGTAATACCACTATTTCCTATGGTATGGCCCGCTTGATTATCCAGTTGGCCTCATTTTTCAGTTCAACGCCTAAAATGGACTGGGGAATAGGATAGACGACATGAATTATATACATACATCAAGGTGGGCCCTGCATGAGTGGCCCACCCCAAGCTTAGTACACCCCAATGTCAGTTCATACTTCACTGTTAGCCGCACCCATGCCAGTTCACACTCCATTGTTGAGCCACGGAGTGTGGAATAACACAGGCATCATGGTGGGTCTCACATGGACATGGCCCACCATGCATGTATAAATTAATAGAATATTAATAGAATATTATTATAATATAAATATAATATATTATATATACTATATAGATGGTAGATCTCTCCCGAAATGCGGTGGGCCACACCGTCTGATGGATGGAGTAGACTTAACACAAATCGGTGGGGCCCACATCATTCTAAGGGTAGGATAGAGAGAGAGAGAGAGAGAGAGAGAGAGAGAGAGAGAGAGAGAGAGAGAGAGAGAGAGAGTGACGGTGATGGAGAGGAGGGACCCCGCCACTATGGGCCCTCCATTTCTTACATTACATACTTCAAACGGGTCTCACCACATGTGGCCCCAAAAATGAGAATTAACGGTGGATCACTCACCTCTAGGCCTTCTCCTTGATCCCTTGGACTCCTATGCTTCTTGCCTCAACTTTTAACGATGGATAATGAAGTTTTGATGGTGAGGATGAGAGATGAGAGGGTGGGCCACACTTGTTGTTTGGGAAAGCTTGGAGAGGCTTGGACGTATGAAGCTTGTTGCTTGGGAGTGAAGAGATGGAATGAGAGAGAGAGAGAGAATAATAAAAGGAATGGTTGGAGTGGTGGGTGTAAGGAAAGGTGATGGGAGGTATGACCTTAGTTGAAAATGGTGTGAAAGAGAGATGGTTAGGGGATGGAAGTGTTGACTTGTGGGAAAAGGGAGAGAGGTCATGTTTACTTATTGTAGGGTGAGGTGGCATTGAGGTAGGGTGACTTGATTTGATGGGACATGTCGTAGAGATTCCCTCAAAATTCATTGGGTCCACATCTTCTGACCTGGGTATCGGTTCGGTGCGCGAGTCAAGGCATTGGAACCGCGATGAAGGCGCAGTCGCTAGGGTACAAGTTTCAAGTTGAGCCAACTTCGAGATGTGGGACTTGGCTTAGGATCTCGCGCAACGTCAGATACAGGTCGAGAGCTACTAGAATTTGACTAGGAGGACTGCGGAAGCCTACGGAACGGTACGGTATAGAATATGGGCCTTATAATTTCTCTCAATCTTGGCACTCTATAAGATTTTCCTAGATTTGTCCTACATCAATTATAATCTTAAAAGGCCTATGACGAAGCATTTATAAGTGATGTGATCTGAGATGTCCTGCCACCACGGACGGGACTGATCTCGCAGGCATAACAAATCATCCGGGTGCTACAGTAAGGACTTACTCCGGGGTAGATCTCGGAGAAAGGTACGTAACCCGGCTTCTCAGGGTTTCAGCTTATTCATTGGGAACTTGCTTTTTGATTGCTCTGAACTAGATCTTCGTGAGATTTTTGGCAAGTATGGCAAGATCCACGATGTCTACCTCCCACGTTGGGCGATGTCCAACCACCTAAAGGGTTTCATATTTGTGTGATTCCTATATGAACAGGATGCCAAAAATGCTATGGATGTGTTGAATGGTTGTAGGATTGATGGTAGAAGGGTCACTGTGAACTATGTTAAGGCCAAGAGCTCCAACCCCCAAAGAAGGAACTCAGATCCCAGCGCCTTCTATAGTTTTGTTCCCCTTTCTACATCAATGTCCTAAGCTAAGGTTGTATCAGGAACATTCCGGCGCCCAAATCGGGGGGCCACAAGTGTAGACAAATGTTTCTCTGTAGCGGATCTAGGGGCAGTAGCGAGGAAGAAATAGGAACTCAAGCTTAGGCTGGTAGCCAGAGCAAGTCCGCATATCTCAGTCCTTCACATGATGCAAAGTATTAGGGAATCTGCATTTGCTTCATCCAACATCGATGTTATTCGCCTATTCGCTACGAGGATCCTCCTTAAACTTAAATCCAGACCTGAACTGGATCTCTTCTTGGGGGAAAACAACCTTCACCAAAAGATGGGGATCAAATCCATCACCCCTTGGTCTCCAGACGAGGAGGGGACAGGAAGGGGTACGTGGATCAGATTGTTTAGCATTCCATCCCACGGATGGTTTGAATCAACCCTTGTGGATCTTGGTAGCTATTTTGGTAAGGTATTGGAGATTGATTTCATCGCTTGCTGCGGGCTATTTCAAGGTTTTGCTGGAATGAAAGTCCTCCTACATCCAGGGGTGGATACCCGTTCTGTTCTATACCTGGAGGTGGATGGACATCACTTCCCTGTGCAAGTAGAGATTGAACATCAACATGAACCTGGGTTCGGCGTACCTTGCGTAAAGACCAAACTTCCAAATCCACCGTGTTCTACGAAGCAATGGGTGGAGGAAATCTTTGGTCTTCAAGGAGAAGATAGGGTGACTACCCTCGCGGAGGGCCAAGCTGGAAGACAAGGAGGCCCTATGAACTGCAACCAAGCTGTTTGTAGAAACGTCCCAGTGGCACAGGAGGCCAAACAACCAATCCTTCTCCTGAATTATCAAAACGACAGGATGTGTGCACCCCAAGAAATCAATGACAGAGCTATCCAGGTCCACCACTATGGTTCGAGCATGATTGAACCTCAGTTAGATGAGCCAGGAAATGGGGAACCTCCAGATCTTGGTAGTGATGCCAGACCAATAGTGGTACATGCTCTCCCTGATCCGTTAGAGCAGCTCCCATTCCCCATAGCCCTTTAGGACAGGTCATCTCCGACAGGCCAAGAATGCAACACTATGCAAATCTAACAATCCTCAAGTGCGAGTAGTCTACAAGGCAATGAGAGGAGCTTCAACACTACAGCGATAGAACAGGAGTCGGAACAGCTAGTTGGGGTTACTGATAAGCACAACAGTTAGGCAGATTCAGCCATAAGGTCTCTCTTTCCCACTAACACATTAGGCAGAGGGAGAATTCGATCCAGGTCAGTTGGGGACTGTCCTCTCTCTGATGTGGGAGAGAGCCCTATTCACCTAGATAACCCTATAGAATGTGATGGCAACCACTCTCCTAATACCCCGCTGAACTGGGTCGCTCCCCTGCAGTCCCCCTCCAATTGCAGAGGAGGATTAGTGGTAGATCTTTCACCATTTTTCTCTGATGAAGAAGTCGTGTCTTCCCCCACAACCCACCTTTTCACAACTGACAGGTAGGAAGATGACCCTGATCAGGAATCTTGTCAGCCGCTAGGACAGGAACAAAAATCCTTTCGCAAGATAGTGACTCCCAAAAAGAGAGCTGTAGCTAGCTTTATCATTCCACCGAGATAAAAAGGAACCAGAAACTCCAGCAGAAACCCCCTAGCGGCAATTTCCAGGGATGTTTGGCTCTCTCACCTTAGACACTTATAAGGTAGGTCTGTTGCTACTCAGGTTCCTCATGATGGATAAAATTTTGGTTTGGAATGCTCGTGGAGTGGGCAACAACCCCACTATCAGATCGCTGAAGAGGCTTATCAAGGAGCATGATCCTTGGATCGTCGCCATTTTAGAACCAATGGTTAGGGAATCCAATCGTAGGTCAGTGGGCCTTCGGATTGGCTTTCATTGTTTTTTTTCCAATGAGGACTGTGGTGGTAAGGTTTGGGTGTTTACCAAAACTTCAGACACAATCAATGTCATTTCAAAAACTTCCCAATTGCTTTCCTTCTCCACTATCGGCCATCACAACGGAGCTCAAATCTCGATATCGGTGGTTTACGCTAGTTGCTCGATAAGTCAGAGGAGAGTCCTGTGGGAGGACATGGTTTCTTTTGCCTCCTCAACTCAGGGTCCCTGGGCAATTTGTGGCAATATCAATGTGGTCAGTGAAGCAGCAGAAAGGAGAAGCTGAGGTAGTTTTGATTCGGCCAGCTCGAGGGATTTTGTTGATGCCATCAACTTGGCAGGCCTTCATGATGCAGGCTATCAAGGTAACAGGTTTACCTGGTCCAACAATCAGTCTGGAGCTGCTAGGGTGTGGGCCAGGCTGGATCGTGTGCTGATAAACTCTGCTTAGAACAATGCCTTTTCATCCTTCCAGGTACATCATCTCCCACGTCATAACTCTAACCATGCGCCCCTATTATTAGTGTTTCCTTCTCAAATCTATGCAGGATCGAAACAATTTTGAATTCAGAACATGTGGTTCCAGCATGAGGGTTTCTTGCCTACGGTCAAATCAGCCTAGACCTCTATAAATGATCCCCACCCAATGTACAATATACTGGCAAAAATGAAGGCAGTCAAGATGCACTTGAAACAATGGAACAAAAACGATTTTGGAAACATTTTCAATGCAGTCAAGCAGGTGGCTGTTTCCCTGGAAAATCTCAAGGAAAGACTTCAAAATGAAGCAGTGGACTCATCCACCAATGCTAATCAACAGGCACTACCAAAAAAAGGGGCAAAGGATACAGACCACATTAGTCTTTTGCTACAGATATAAACCGTAGCTATACTTACTACAGTTTTAATCCGTAGCTAAAAGCTTGCTACACCATTAATAAATAATGATGGTGTAAGGAGCTCTACGGGGCCTAAAAAATATGTGTTCTATCTAAGCTGTCCATCTATTTTGAAATTTTATTATAGGTTATGAAACTAAAAATCAGCTAGATTGAAGGCTAAAGTGGACCTAAAAATGGGCGCGCGCTCAAAACAGAGCTGCGCCCACAAACCCTCATTTCTCTCTCTCTCTCTCTCTCTCTCTCTCTCTCTCTCTCACATCGTTCCCTAACCCCATTTCTCATCTTCCTCCCTCTCTCTCCCCGTTCCCCAATCCTCTCTCTCTCGATCTCTGCTCCATCTTTCTTGATCTCCTCCCTCTCTCTCCAATGCATCTCTGCCGTCCCTTCTATCTCCCTCGCATCATCGCCATGACTCCGGCGCCGTAACCCCTCTCTCTTTCCTTCCCTCCCTCTCCTATCTCTCTCTCTCTCTCTAGCTGCCTTTCTCTTTAAGATGTTGGAAATGGTAGGGTTTTTGTGAGCTCTTAAATATGTTAGCTTTTATTATTATTTTATTTTATCAAGTTCCATTTGTTTGTTGATCTTTCTCTGTGTGTGTGTGTGCAGTTGTCTTTCTCTAATTAAGATGTTGGACATGATAGGGTTTCTTTGAGATCTTAATATGTAGGCTTTATTATTATTATTATTATTATTATTATTATTATTTCATGATTTGTATCTTTACAATGACAGAATCTTATTTCTTACAAGAAGTAGTTTTCACTAACTGGGCTGCGGAGTGGTTTTTCTGGCATTTCTATTCTTCAATCAGTCATTTCAGTGACTTCCTGTAAGCCAATTCCGGATTTCTAATTTCTATATTTTATATTTCTGAATTGGGTTTTGTAGGGAAACTTCTGCATGATTCATAACCCGAATTTGATGTCTAACCGATTGGAATTTGGTTTTTCTATCCTGAATTGGGAATTTGATTTAGCGAAGTTGTAATCTAAACCGGGTTCTGTCATTTCCATCATTTCTAGTCGTGAATTGGGTCTGGAAGGGATTCATTTCACCAATTATTGAAACCCAAACAATACTTCTTGCTGGAAATGATTTTGCTTGAATTTTGCATGGATTTTCTATTCCTGAATTGGAATCCTAAATTGGGGATTGGACTGTGGAGTGATCCTTTGGAGTGAATAATCTGGACTGCGGAGTGATCCTTTTGAGTGAATAATCTAGGTTGCGGAGTGATCCTTTTGAGTGAAAATCACAATCCAAACCAGGTTTCGTGATGTATGTCTTTTCGAATTGGGTTTTAGATGGCTTCTTTTGATTAATAATACAAAATAAGAATAATGTTTCTTAATGCAAGTAGTTTCGGTGAATCCGATTGCAGTGTTTTTCAGGCATTTCTACTCTTGATTTAGTGCCTTTTCAGTGACTCATTGCGAGCCCAATTCAGATTTCTAATATATATATATATATATCTGAATTGGGTTTTAGAGGGAATTGACATCATTCACCTTAACCCGAGCTGAATTCTTAATGGAAAGTATTCCTGAGTCATAGTCTTGAACTGGATTCTGTGATTTGTATTGTTTCTAGCCTTGAATTGACTTTGAATAGGATTTTATTATTATTATTATTAGCATTATTATAAATTTCTCAAGTCCTGTTTGTTTGAGTCGGAAACATGAATCAAGGCTTGTTTTGTGTAGTTGTTTATCTCACTTATGTTTCTTTATTATGTGGCATTTGCACAAGTTATCATGAGGCAATCTTTAAAAAAAAAAAAAAAAAATGTTTTTACCTCTTTGTACTTGCTTACTAAACCCAATTAAATTTCTTAAAATGTCGGACATGGTACACATGTATGAGATCCAAGCTGTCCATCAGATGTGTCCCACTGTTTAAATGGCATTTGCCCAAAAATTGGGCAGTTCACCTATTAAAAGCCCATGATGCTAGAAATGAAAGGATGGTTTACTAAAATTTTCTAACAATCCAATATTTGTTCCACAAACTTTAGCCCAATTGATCAACACATGTTATAAACGTTTCTTGATGGATGGGCTGCTTCCACAAATTTTCTGTTCGAGATTCGTTTCTTCCCCCTTTTTTTTAGTGCAAATGTATTGTCGATACAAACTGTTGCTCAAAGGCTCATTTCCTTTTCACTCTCAAACATATCTCTTCCTTTTCCACCATTTTTCTCATGCCATGTTTTCCTTTTCTCAGTTACTTTTTTAATTTCAACCAATCCAAATACAAGAGAGACGATTGGAAATCACATGCCTCCTCGTATAGGCCCAGGTTTCCATCCCAAAAAGATCTGCAGAGCCACTAGCAATGCTAAGGTGGACCAGTTCCATGAGAAAATGGCCCTGGTGATTAGCCAGCACCTCCACACCGTGTAAAACGTGATTAATATCCTAAAAATGGGCACAATGCATCATAGTCATGCCATGGCCAAGCCTTCTCTTTCAATGCCATGTCTCCACCAAAGGCCAACTAAATTCTGTTTTACATGCATGAATAAATAACACTATTATGATTGTATAGAACACATGCTTTCAAAATGGCAGAGCCAATAGCCAGGACAAGTGCCATTGGCTTTGTTTCTCTCTATTCTCAGAAAAGGGAAGATGCGAGTTCATTCACATTTGATACAACTTGGGTGTAATCTGCCTTCAGTTTTTCTAGTTATTCCTGGCCTAACTCCCCCTTGGTAGGTTTGGTTAGCACCAAAACACAGCATGTAGGCCTCTTGGTGGCTCCTGTGGTAGCAAGATCCTCCTTCGATGGAACGTATATGTATTGGATTTCAGCTTCTTCACACAAGATGGGTACATGTGTGATCACGTTGAGTGGAGAAATGTTTCCAGCTATTACACACAAGATAATGGAAGGAGTGTTTCTACATCCATGCAGGTATTATTGTTTGAATGATCTTATTATTCACCTATGGTTGCAATAATTTAGAAAATTGAAATTTTGTTTGTTTTATGACATCTTTGTTTCAAATTTCTGAATTTGTTTCCACAAAACAGATTTTGGATATGAACTAGCTATAAGTACTAGAATAGAGCTTGAGCCAGGTGATAAGATTAAAGTGCTTAGTCACTCAATCGGTTGTTCTCAATTATTTGTATGAATGCAATGATTAAATGTTTTATATACTTAATGATTGTTTTATTGGTGATAATAAGATGATATTCTGCTTGACTTATTAGTTACTTGGTGGCAACAACTTGGGATTAATTACTTACAGCTCCCGCGGATTGCCATAGACATATTAAGCTAGAGATGCTCTTTGTTTGTTTGCGAACACAACTGGAGTTAATTTGATCAGATGCATTGTAAAATTACCTTTTAGATGCCCAAGAGCACCCAACTAAGGTAATTTTAATAGCACTAGCAGAGATGCCAAGTGTACTTGTTAGAGCGCTTTTTAAAGGTGCACTTGCCTCACACGTATTAGATAGGACCTCACTGTTTGGATTCCATGCATTTATATTCAGGCAAGAGAGGCGACATTATCTAACCAGTTTGAAGCATCCACAAGTCGAATCTCTGGCTCCATTCCTCCACAAATTGGGAATCTACAAGATCTGGTTAAGTTGTCGTTGTTCCAGAACAAGTTGACTGGTCCAATTCCTCCTGCTTTGGGTAATTTGACCACTCTCAAAAATTTTGTATTTTTCCAATCAACAATGTTGTTGTAGACATTTCTGAAACCATACATATCTGCATTTTTTAAAAAAAATTTGATCTTGGTATGTTCACAGGTATTATTTTGGTTAGCTTCGTTATGGCTTACATTATTGAACATGAAATGCAAATTTATTGACCAGAACCAAAGACTTCTGCCTCCACTTCTTTTTTTGGTACATTGGCATATATGATGTGTTACCCATAGAAGCTTTCATTGCAGTCTAAAAGATCAGTTATTGAATGGTCCTTAGGCATGCTGATTGATGTAAATTTGGCCCATTTTTTCAGACTAATGTAGCACAGAAATTCAGAAACTGTGACTTTTGAGCTATAGGCATGCTTCATGGTAGGACACTAGATGAATGGATGGAAGATCTTGCTAAAATCACTCATGCAGTGGGCCCCTAGTGGATGATCTTGTTTGGTAAGACAGATTAAATCTCACTACACCAATATCACAAAATTGGAATGGATATATTTTTGGTTTAAGAATGGCTGCTAAAATCACTCTTCCCTTTTTGTGCGTTTTTTGGTTGGATGCATTTATGCCTCTAACTACAATGAGAATGTTTGCTCAAGATGTCCTGATCATTAATGTTATATTAATGACTCAGATTGCATAAAATGGCAACTTGTGTTATTTCCTGGGATGTTCTTATGTTGATTGAGACTGACGTTGACATTAAAAAAAATAAAAATCGTTTGCTATCTTAAAAACTGGACCAAACAACAAACAGGGGATGTAAGTGATCACAACCAATTCAAACTGGTTTTGACCATCGCAATCTTTGTAATCTTACATATAATTCAATTTATAAACTGCCGGTTAAAACTGGTTAAACAGCCAGTTAATAACTGTTTAACCAACTGTTAGTAACGTTACTGGTTAAAACTGGTTTGAATGGGTTTATGTCTTCACATCTCGTCCTAAGTGCACCACTAACATGGTTGCTCATGGTTGAGCAGGGTTGAACTGAGTGGTCCAGGTTTTGAAACCTGCATGGAAGGTCTCTTCTGAAGCTTGATTTGCTGAACTTACATTCATCAGCTATGACTAAGTTTAAAATTTTCTTCCATATTTCTCTAATTGTATCATTTTCTTCCATATTTCTCTAATTGTATTAAATTAATAGTTAAAAGACATATCTAGTTATGGCACTAGTTGTTTCATTGTTTCATTTACAGCAGTAGATAAGTAACTTATTTTAGATAAGCTTGCCATTTTTGAAATATTCTATATGATTTGGAACCTTCAAGTATCATCTTGATTTGTTGGTTTGCAACAGGTAAAGATTTGGGAAGACAGGAAGGCATTGCCACATGTGCACTAGGACCCTCTAATTCCTGCTTTTTCTTTGGCCCATCTAGGACTTCATTCACCTTTCTTAGTACATCTTTGTTACATATTTTGACTTAGAAGTTATTGTATCAAATGACAAAACTTCTTTTACAAATTTACAATTATATGCCACATGTGCAATTTGTAAGTAATTTTTAAGCTTTTATACCAACTTCGACTGAATTAACAGAATTTTCATTCGAGGCCAATAGTCTATATAGATGGGGGGATATTTTGCATTAATGCTGATGATACATATCATTTGTCCGGTGGATCCCAATGTTAATGTTCAACAGATCAGAAATCTACTCTATTGAACAATCAATGCTATCTGATCGGTGGACTTCCTCGAGTTTCATATGTATATCTCTAGTTACTGCATCATTTCATCTACAATTTGATGTTTACAAATGTTTCTGCATCATAAATACTGGGAATGTAATTACAATTTGATCATTGCCGGTCTACAATTTGATATTTCCTATTAACTAAATTATGTATTTTAAGGTTATTTTCTCCATCAACGCAAGGCAGAGATGACAGATTTCCTGAGAAAGGTCAGTTTTTTTCATACGAAACTAAATAGCAATGATGTACAAATGCATTTATGTAGAATGTTTCTTGTTGCTTGCTTTCTGCAGGTTCATATGTATATAGATTCTCAGGAAAAGGTTATAGCTCAGTATTAGGTAACACCATTTTAATTCGGGTTTTCATTTTTTTTTTTTTTGATTTTATTTTGTTTTTGTTTTTGTTTTTGTTTTTGTTTTTTTTTTGTTGCCAAACACATAAAAAAGGAACCCATCATGCGGTCAAATCTTTATTTTCTAGTGCCCTTTCTTAATACAGAAATTGTCAAATTCTTGTCTGCAGTATTTGAATTCAAAGATAGTTGTTGGTCTATAATTGATTTGTGAATTGCCTATAAGAAACTCCGAGTATTGGTTGATAATCCCTACCTCATGTAAGAACTTTGAAGTTGTTAGCATTTATTCTTTCATCATTTAAATTCAGAAGCATTGATTAACTTAACTGATGGAGGTCAACTTATAGGCAGGTGAATCATTCAATCGATGTAATTTTTTCACAACAGCCCATGAAATCAGTATAAGACCTGATGGACAATGTAGATCAATCTATTGGGTTGGTATCTCAATGCAACTAGGACACTATTACACTAAGATCATTGAATCATTTCTCATAATTAACATCAGCAACAATACTGGCCTGGGTTTCGTCAGTTTATGGTCAAATACAGAGGAATTCAGGTTGGGTTTGGGTTAGGCAACTTGGAATGGAATTCAGTTGGCTGACTCAGGTGTTCTTGCTATTGAGCCTTAACCCATCCCAAGTAGATTAAAAAAACAACAAATATACTCTCTTTTTTTTTTTTTTTGGAGAAATTTCAGTGACAGACTAATGGTAACTTTCATAAATCTAAAAGTTTCCATCTTTGGCAAGGCAATTCGCATATTAGAATTCTAAGAGCTGTATTTAACTGATCATTGGAGAAAATGGAGAGCCCATAGAAAAATTATGCTGAAGATAGCAATAAGAATTAGATGATGATCTTCCTTTGGTCTGCTTGAGCTTATAATTGCATTGCTTTGGGATTAGTAAGTCTTTTAAAGGCTTAAGTTTTGAGTTTTTGGTTGAATCGACAATATACTTTCTTTATAGTTGCTGAAATTGATTTCAAGAAATTGAACGTTGATGATGTTCTTCAGAATTTGCTTATGTTCCATTTAGATTTTCTCAAGATATTGTTGAGGTTTATGGTTATCACAATTTGGTGTTATTAGTATTTTAGTTTCGGTGATTCTTGAATCTAATTATGGGGCCATTTGGATGCATCCTCTGAAGGGATGTTTGAGCCCTAAATGCCATTTTAATCTAAATAATTAGCTTTCATTTATTCTCAAGAAAAGAATGTAAACCCAACCTTTTCCTTTCATTGGAGACATAATTTTTCATCCATAAGCTTTTTAATTCCTTCCTTTATATTCAATCACCACTTTGTGGTTGTCAATATGGCTCTGTTGTGAAGTTTATTGATTTTTCGCATGGATTATTCGATAGTTGAGACCTATTTCTTTTAGTGGTGCCCACCTGTATGTATGGTTGTCGAATTTTTCAAATCTACAAAGTTATATGTATTGTCCCCCACCCTTTCTGATAAAAAAAAAGTAAAAAAATAAAAACTCTAGTTACATGTGATTTTGGGAACCAGTGCTGATAAGTCATCATATAATGAAATTCTATTAAATAATCCTAACTTGGTGAGTAATATGTATCACATTTGATAGAATTGTCATCTTTAGGAGACGTAGCCAAGTTCTGCATTTTTAATTTTTTATTTTTTTTGAAGGATAAATGATGTTACGACACCTAAATTTTTCTATTGCTTGAAAATGTAAATATCATGATAAGTTAATAAACTATTGTTAGAGTGCAAGTAATATTATTTTTGGAAAAATTGATGTTTTTTTCTTTCAATTTTCCCTTTTGTGGCCCATTATCAGGTCCACCATTTTTATCATCATCCCCGTTGATTCCATGATCAGGTGGGCCCCAAAGTACAAGATAAGAAGTTTTCGATTGCTTTATATGTATTTTGATGCAATATTGAGTTGAATTCCAATCTCTAACTCTGATACCAATTAATTTCTTTTTGCTAATGCGCATAGTCGGAGAAACTAAAAAACTTACTCATTCTTAGATTGCATTGTGGAATATGCATCCATTATTCAAAAAAAGGGTGAAATTCCAAGCACTCACACTTTCTCTCCTTGCTAGCTAAATTAGTGAGTCTTCTTTCCTTCATACTATATGATTCATTGATGAAGTGGCCTCACCATTTGGACAGGCCCATGTTTATATATTATCTCGAAATTGATGAAGTAGATCCAGATGTGCGTCGGAGCTATCCGGATGTTGAACGGGGGTCCCTGGAAGGTGGGAACCGCTGTTATGACCATGATGAAGTTGTCCATTTCCTATGGATAGTAATATTGGTGGCCTGGCCATTTGGACAAGCCCATGTTTATATATTATCTTTGAATTGAGGAAGCAGATCCGAATGTGCGTCGGAGCTATCCGGATGTTGAGCGGGGGTCCTTGGAAGGTGGGAACCGCTGTTATGATCATGATGAAGCTGTCCATTTCCTATGCACAGCAATATAGGTGGCCTGGCCATTTGGACAGGCCCATGTTTATGTATTATCTTGAAATTGATGAAGCAGATCCGGATGTGTGTTGGAGCTATCCGGATGTTGAGCGGGGGTCCCTGGAAGGTGGGAACCATTGTTATGACCATGATGAAGCTATCCATTTTCTATGGACAACATTAGAGGGGCCTGACCATTTGGACAGGCCGTGTTTATATCTGTATTTGTAGGGACCACACCCTTAACCTAAACCACACCCTAAATGTATAACTTAAACCTAAACCTTAACCTATAACCTAAACTTTAACCTATAACATATAACCTAAACCTAAACCTATAACCTATTACCTAACCTAAACCTAAACCTATAACCTATAACCTAAACCTAAACCTATAACCTAAACCCGATCCTAAACCCGATCTCGAACCCAAACCCGATTTTTTAAACCTATAACCTATTCTCAATTTCCTAAAGTTATAACCTATAACCTATAACCTAAACCTAAACCTAACCTAAACCCAAAACCTAAACCTAAACCTAAACTAAAACCTATAACCTTAACCTAAACCAAAACCTATAACCTAAACCTTAACCTATAACCTATAACCTAACCTTAGCCTAAACCTAAAACCTAAACCTATAAACTAAAACCTAAATGTATTCTCAAATCCCTAAACCTAAACCTACGCCTAATCCTAATCTCAACTCCCTAACCTAAACCTAAACCTAAACTTAAAAACCCAAACCTAAACCCGAACCCGAACCCGATTTCCTAAACCTAAACCTTAACCTATTCTCAATTCTTTAAAGCTATAACCTATAACATATAACCTAAACCTATAACCTAAACCTAAACCTTAACCTAAACCTAAACCTATTACCTTAACCTAAACCAAAACCTATAAACTAAACCTTAACCCATAACCTAAACTTATAACCGATAACCTAACCTTAACCTAAACCTAAAACCTAAACCTATAACCTAAAACCTAAACCTAAACCTAAATGTATTCTCAAATCCCTAAACCTAAACCTACACCTATTCCTAATCTCAACTCCCTAACCTAAATGTAAACTTAAAAACCCAAACCTAAACTCGATCTCGATCCCGAACCTGATTTCCTAAACCTAAACCTTAACCTATTCTCAATTCTGTAAAGCTATAACCTATAACCTACACCTAAACCTAACCTAAACCTATAACCTTAACCTGAACTTAAAACCTAAATGGATTCTCAAATCCTTAAACCTAAACCTACACCTAATCCTAATCTCAACTCCTTAACCTAAACCTAAACTTGAAAACCCAAACTAAACCCGATCTCAAACCCGAACCCAATTTTCTAAACCTAAACCTTAACCTATTCTCAATTCCTTAAAGCTTTAACCTATAACCTATAATCTATAACCTAAACCTGAACCTAAACCCAAACCTAAACCTAAACCTATAACCTAAACCTAAACCTAAACCTAAAACAAAACCTATAACGTAAACCTTAACCTATAACCTATAACTTATAACCTAACCTAAACCTAAACTTAAAACTTAAACCTAAACCTATAACCTAAACCTAAAACCTAAATGTATTCTCAAATCCCTAAACCTAAACCTATTCCTAATCATAATCTCAACTCCCTAACCTTAACCTAAACCTAAACTTGAAAACCCAAACCTAAACCCGATCCCGAACCCGAACCTGATTTCCTAAATCTAAACCTTAACCTATTCTCAATTCCCTAAAGTTATAACCTATAACATACACCTAAACCTAACCTAAACCTATAACCTTAACCTAAACCTATAACCTAAACCTAAAACCTAAATGTATTCTCAAATCCTTAAACCTAAACCTACACCTAATCCTAATCTCAACTCCTTAACCTAAACTTAAACTTGAAAATCCAAATTAAACACGATCTCAAACCCGAACCCGATTTCCTAAACCTAAACCTTAACCTATTCTCAATTCCCTAAGGCTTTAACCTATAATTTATAACTTATAACCTAAACCTAAACCTAAACCTGAAACCTAAATGTATTCTCAAATCTCTAAACCTAAACTTACACCTAATCCTAATCTCAACTCCCTGACGTAAACCTAAACCTAAACTTGAAAACCCAAACCTAAACCCGATCCCGGACTCAAACCTGATTTCCTAAACCTAAACGTTAACTTATTCTCAATTCCTTAAAGCTATAACCTATAACCTATAACCTATAACCTACACCTAAACCTAACCTAAACCTATAACCTTAACCTTAACTTAAAACCTAAACCTAAACCTAAAACCTAAATGTATTATCAAATCCTTAAACCTAAACCTACACCTAATCCTAATCTTAACTCCTTAACCTAAACCTAAACTTAAAAACCCAAACTAAACCCAATCTCAAACCCGAACCCGATTTACTAAACTTAAACCTTAACCTATTCTCAATTCCCTAAAGATTTAACCTATAACCTATAATCTATAACCTAAACCTTAACCTAAACCTATAACCTAAACCTAAACCTTAACCTAAACCTAAACCTAAACCTATAACCTATAACCTTAACCTAAACCTAAACCTATAACCTAAACCTTAACCTATAACCTAACCTTAACCTAAACCTAAAACCTAAACCTAAACCTAAACCCACACCTAATCCTAATCTCAACTCCCTAACCTAAACCTAAACCTAAACTTGAAAACCCAAACCTAAACCCGATCCCGAACCCGAACCTGATTTCCTAAACCTAAACCTTAACCTATTCTCAATTCCCTAAAGCTATAACCTATAACCTACACCTAAACCTAAACCTAACCTAAACCTATAACCTTAACCTAAACCTAAACCTAAAACCTAAATGTATTCCCAAATCCTTAAACCTAAACTATAACCTAAAACCTAAAACCTAAATGTATTCTCAAATCCTTAAACCTAAACCTATACATGATCCTAATCCTAATCTAAACTCCTTAACCTAAACCTAAACTTGAAAACCCAAACTAAACCCAATCTCAAACCCGAACCCGATTTCCTAAACCTAAACCTTAACCTATTTTCAATTCCCTAAAGCTTTAACCTATAACCTATAATCTAAAACCTAAACTTAAACCTATAACCTAAACCTAAACCTTAACATAAACCTAAACCTAAACCTATAAGCTAAACCTTAACCTATAACCTATAACTTATAACCTAAACTTATAACCTATAACCTAACCTTAACCTAAACCTAAACCTATAACCTAAAACCTAAACCTAAACTTAAAACCTAAATGTATTCTCAAATCCTTAAACCTAAACCTATACCTAATCCTAATCTCAACTCCTTAACCTAAACTTAAACGTAAACTTAAAAACCCAAATCTAAACCCGATCCCGAACTCGAACTTGATTTCCTAAACCTAAACCTTAACCTATTCTCAATTCCCTAAAGCTATAACCTATAACCTACACCTAAACCTATAACCTTAACCTAAACCTAAACCTAAACCTAAAACCTAAATGTATTCTCAAATCCTTAAACTTAAACCTACACCTAATCCTAATCTTAACTCCTTAACCTAAACCTAAACTTGAAAACCCAAACTAAACCTGATCTCAAACCCGAACCCGATTTCCTAAACCTAAACCTTAACCTATTCTCAATTCCCTAAACCTTTTAACCTATAACCTATAACCTATAACCTAAACTTGAACTAAAACCTGTAACCTAAACCTTAACCTATAACCTATAACCTATAACCTAAACTTATAACCTATAACCTAACCTTAACCTAAACCTAAAACCTCCTTTGCCTTATTCCTAAGTCACCTTCGGCGGCTTCTTTTGCGGATTATCATTCAATAAGCTTGTGTAACGTTATTTATAAAATCTTTTCTAAACTCTTAGCTAACAGGTTAAGCTCTCTATTGCTTAAGATGATATCTCAGGAACAGGGTGCTTTTGTGCGGGGTAGATCGATTGTCGACAACATCGCGCTTGCCCAAGAGATGATTCGTCATATCAATAGGAAAGTGAGGGGAGGCAACCTCATTCTTAAGCTGGACCTTGAAAAAGCTTATGACAGGGTCAACTGGGGATATCTGAAACAGGTGCTCATCAAGTTTGGTTTCAGCCCACGATGGGTTCAAATTATGGAGAATCGCTAGGGGAATAATTGGTTTTCTGTACTTATCAACGGGGAACCGTCGAGATTCTTCAAATCCCATAGAGGTTTGCGGCAAGGGGACCCCATCTCGCCGGCCCTTTTCATCATAGCCATGAAATCATTCTCTGTGAACCTGAACCTTATGTACTCGAGTAGAGAAAGCCTGCACTTTTCCATTCGTCGTGGTTGTCACAGCCCATCACACCTTCTCTTCACCGAAGACATTCTTCTTTTCTCCAATGGCACCCGAACATCGCTGAATCTAATCACTCAGTTCTTGTCGATTTTTCAGTCAGCTACAGGTCAGAATATCAGCCTCAACAAGAGTAAATTCATCTGTTCCTCAACCCTGTCGCTAGCTAGGGTTAGAGCCACTAAAACTATTCTCGAATTTCAGAAAGCTAAGGCCGATATATCCTACCTGGGAGCACCCCTCTGCGTGGGTAGGTTTAAAACTGTAGCTTTTCAATTCTTAATGGATAAGGTAATCAGGAAAACTACGGGTTGGGCAGGAAGATTGATCTCTCAAGCAGGCAGAGTAATACTTATTCGTCATGTTCTGAGCAACAACCCTATCCACATCATGTCTGCAATGCCAGTTCCCCTCCAAGTGCTAAAAAACATGGAGAGAAGTTTTTCAAACTTCTTTTGAGGATGGGCTGACGGAAACAAGAAATTTCATTGGATAGCTTGGAAAAGGATTGCCAAACCAGTGGTCGAAGGTGGATTGGGAATAAGAAGGCTGAAAGACGTCATGGAAGCTCACCGCCTAAAATTAGCTTGGTCTGTAAAGTATGCCAATTCCGGTAGTATCTGGTCAAAATTCGTGCAAAACAGGTATGAGAGGGATATCCTTGCCAACGACCAGCCCACCCCTTCTGTCAACAGATCCCCCCTCTGGAAAAAAGTCTCTTCCCTCTTCCCTCTACTTCAAGACTCTGTTCAGTGGGCAGTTGGGAATGGAGAAATTAATTTCTGGTCAGAAAATTGGTTGGGTCGTGGTCCCATCAGTCGGCTCATCGACAGCCCTGTTCCTACGGAACTCAAAGATCTTAAGGTTAGAGATGTACTGGGATCCGCCGGCCTGCTCCCCCCTTCCCAGGCCTTAGTCCTCTTCCCCCACCATATAATAGAAGAGATCTTTAGTGGTGGTTTTTCAATTTTCGAGGAGCCTCCTCATTGCTTCTGGCTGTTTGAATCTTCAGGTAATTTCTCTATCCGTTCAGCTTACAAGATGATGCGCTCCCCCTCTCAGCCCTGTCAGTGGGCTAGAGGTATTTGGTCTCGATCCCTCCCTTCAAAATTCTCTGTATTTTTATGGCGGCTCTTTCACAAGGCAATCCCAGTTGACGGCAGAGTCCAGGAAAAAGGTATCGCTACGGCCTCTCGCTGTAAATGCTGCGACTAAGGTACAAACGGGTTCCCCCAACCGGAATCCATCTCCCATCTCTTCCTTTTTGGGCGTCACGCCTTAGCTCTTTGGTCCTATTTTGGATCCCTGTGCGGTATCTCCCCAATGATCCACGGTTCGGTTATAAACAAACTATGCCACTGGAGGAATGCTCCGCCACAGGTGCTGCTCCCAAATCTGTCCGCATTCTACTGCCAATTATTATTCTCTGGGAGATCTGGTGTGCTAGAAATGAGACCATTTTCGACAACTCCCCGATGAACGTCAACAAATCAGCAGCCCGTATTAAGTCGTGGGCAGACAGGATCCTTGGCGAGGTGACTAAAAGAGCTGGAGGATGGCTGTTCGGGTCGAGTCCTCGTAAGTTGTTGCTGAATCAGCCTACTCCTCCTTCGATGGTTAAATGGATTTTTCCTCCCCCGGGATGGGTGAAACTTAATGTCAATGGGTCAGCTTTGGGTAACCCGGGCCCCTCAGGTGGAGGGAAAGTGTGTAGGAATGATAGTGGTACCTTCTTATTTGCATTTTCAGTTGGCTATGGGGCGGGATCCAATAACATGGCTGAGCTCCGTGCCATCCATGACGGAATGCTTCTTTGTCTGGAAAAAGGCTTCAATAAGGTTATTGTCGAGTCTGACTCGTATCTGCTGATTCAATCCATCTTACATTATACCAACATTCCATGGAAGTGGGCTCCTTGGGCAGATAGAATTACTCGGCTAAGGCATCAGGGTACTTTCTCCTTCATTCGCAGCTTGAGAGAAGGTAATAGGCCAGCGGATGCTCTGGCTAAAGAAGGGAGCAGTAAGCAACTTCTTTCAGTTTACGGCCAAGCCAGGAACCTTCCTCCAGTCGTTTGTGGCCTGATGTTGCTGGACAAGGCCGAGATTGGTTCCATTAGGTCATCTTCTTAACAGGGTGGCCTCATCGTCTGTTCTTGCTTGCACAGATCTGAGGAACATGCTCTGTTTTTCTGTAGATTGGCTCCTTTATTGTGGATCTTTGTTTGTTAGTTTTATCTTTCCATATGATAGGCACGGCCCGGTTGTTTTTGGTCTGTCCGCGCTCGAAGTCTGCAAAAAAGAATATATTTTCAGTGAATTGAAATGGTGGCATGAGTCCACGTTTTGAAAAAAAAAAAAACTAAACCTAAAACCTAAATGTATTCTCAAATCCCTAAACCTAAACCTACACCTAATCCTAATCTCAACTCCCTAACCTAAACCTACACCTAATCCTAATCTAAACTCCCTAACCTAAACCTAAAGCTAAACTTGAAAACCCAAACTTAAACCCAATCCCGAACCCGAACCCGATTTTATTAGACCTAAACCTTAACTTATTCTCAATTTCCTAAAGCTATAACCTATAACCTATAACCTAAACCTAAACCTAACCTAAACCTATAACCTAAACCTAAAACCTAAACCTAAACCTAAACCTAAACCTATAACCTTAACCTAAACCTAGGTTTTGAGTTTAAAAGTCCATCCTAGGTTTGAACACATTAATCATGTTGGATTTTGCCATAGTTTTGAAGATTTGTAGGTAGATTTTTGATTAATTTGTTTATATATAGGTGTTTTTTTAAATCTTTCTTCCTTTTGAGATGTATACAAAGGCATGCTTGTTTGATTGTGCCTACAAATGTTGTTTTATACAGGCTGATAAGCTAAAGAAATCAGTGGAAGATGAAATTCATTTTCTTAAGGGAAGGGTTTCAGAACTTGAAAGTGATCTTGTGTTGAAGTCCACAAAAGTTACATCTGCAGTTTCAAGGAAAGAAGAAGCTCTATCTTCTGCATTTGCTGAAATTAACCGTCTAAAGGAATTTTTTTTTGTAAAAACGTGAGCATTATTGAATGCATATGGAGGGTGTTTACTGTGTTGGAGTGTATTTGTTTCTTGAATATGAGGGCACGCCTTAGTTGTAATTCTTATGATAGGTTGAGCAAAGTGAAGTATTGTTTATTTAAAAATGTGAATGTAGGATGCATTGTATGATTTGATTGCTATTTGTAATAAATGCATCATTTTTTTTCTGATTACATTTTATGTACTATTTCTATCAGTATTAAGCTTAGATGAGTTATCAATCACAATAGGTTCTTGCAATGGAAACAAGTTGTATTATTACAACTTTTTTAAAAATAGCTACAAATATAATCCGTAGTTATAGATACGGCTTTTGTCCGTAGCTATTGGTATCTATTGCACGAATTATTGGTGCTATTGGTATCTATTGCTATGAATAAAATCCATTTTGCTACGAATATGATCCGTAGCACATCTATTGTTATTGGTGGGGTAGCTAAAGGTATTGCTACGGATTGTATCCGTAGCTATTGGTATCTATTACTACGGATATAATCTGTAGCTATTGGTATATATTGCTACGGATTATATCCATAGCTATTGGTATCTATTGCTACGGATATAATCCGTAGCTATATCTTTAGCTACCCCACCAATAGCGACGGACGTGCTACGGATCATATCCGTAGCAAAAGGGCTTTTACTACTGTTTTTGGCCGTAGCCTTTGCCCGTTTTTCTCGTAGTGAGGAGATTATCAATGCCAGAGCTAAGCTAGCTCGTTTGGAACTTGTGGAATAAGGTTTTTGGTAGCAAAATGCCAGAAACAATTGGCTCCAAGTGGGAGACATAAACACTGGCTTTTTCCACACGTTGGCCACTGCAAGATCTAGAAAAGCCGTAATCTCGGCTATTCGCCTCGACTCGGGTCAGACTGTAACTTCGTAGGAGGAAATCAAATTTACCGTAGTCCATCACTTCCACGCCCTCTTTTTGGCAGAGGCAACTGATCCAGGCGAGGACCTCCTCGATTCGATCCCATCTGTAGTTTCTCCTGGGGAAAATGTGGTTTTATTGAGCCCTCCGTCGCTTTCAGAGGTTCACCAGGCTGTCCAGTCAATTCCTAGGGGCAGCGCGACAGGGCCGGATGGTTTCACGGGTTCTTTCTTCGCTGTTTGTTGGGAGTTCGTTGGCCAGGATATTCACAAGGCGGTCATTGCTTTCTTTCAGGGCGTTACTCTTCCGAAGGCCTTCACCTCTTCCCTCATTGCTCTTATCCCAAGAAAAGAAGCGCCCGAAGCCTTTGCGGACTTCAGACCCATTAGTTTATGCAACGTCATCTATAAGATTTTTGCTAAAATTGTTGCAACTCGGTTGAGCAACCCGCTTCCTTCTCTGATATCCCTTGAGCAAGGGGCTTTTGTCCAAGGTAGGTCCATTGCTGAGAACATAGCGCTGTCGCAAGAACTTATTTGTGATATTCGCAGAAGAGTTCATGGTGGTAATATAGTTGTGAAATTGGACATGGAGAAAGCCTACGATAGAGTGGATTGGTTTTTCCTCAAAACGTGTTCTTCAACGCTTTGGCTTTTCAGACCGGTGGATTGCTATAGTGGAGCGATGTTGGAGTAATTGTTGGTTCTCAGTGCTTGTGAATGGTGAGGCTGGAGGTTTCTTCAAGTCCACTCGCGGTCTTCGCCAGGGAGACCTGCTCTCTCCTTTCCTTTTTATCCTTGCGTCGGAGGTTCTCAGTCGCGACTTTAAGAACTTGGTGGCAGGGGGCTCTTGCTTACCTTTTAGAGGGCATTGCGACAACGTTTTAGTATCCCACCTCCTCTTCACGGATGACACTCTTCTATTCTTGAATGGGGCCATCTGATCCATCAGAGCGGCCAATCACTTTCTGGCTCGCTACCAACAGGTCTTGGGTTAAAAGATCAACGCCCATAAAAGCATATTTGTTCACTCAGAAAACATGGCTCCATCCAGGAGTGTGAGCATCGGTTGGGAGCTGGGGATGATGGGAGCAGTGGAAGGCTTTTCTTATCTTGGGGTTCCCATCTCGGTGGGTCGAAGGAAAAGGGACGCTTTTCAGCGAATTGTTGACAACGTGGAAAGTCGCATCAAGGGTTGGAAAGCGAGCCTGCTATTTATGGCGGGAAGAGCCACTCTTGTCAACCATGTTCTCTCCAGCATCTCGATTCACATGATGGCCGCCACGCACGTCCCAGCGACTGTTTTCCAGAAGTTGGAAAGGCTCTTTGTGGACTTCATTTGGGGCTGGGCGGAGCATAGGAAGAAGCTTCATTGGTGCAGTTAGATTGAAATTTGCCTTCCCAAGAATGAAGGTGGGTTGGGTATCAGACGGCTAAAAGACGTCATGAATGCATTTCGTCTAAAAATGGCTTAAATAAAGCAGATAAGAGGTTGTGGGGTTTGTTTATGCAGGCTAGATACAAGCAAGATATTCAGAGTTTAGGATCGGTTCCACCATCTGCAGCGACTTCTCCGCTGTGGAAGCGAATCAGACTTCTTCTCCCAACCGTGGCCACTGCGACTCAGTGGCATATAGGTGATGGTATGTTGAATCTGTGATCCCCAAATTGGTCGGGGCTTGGGCCCCTACGGAACAGAATTCCAGCGGGTGTGCTGCAGTTGCTAATTAATCTGAGGGTGTGCGACTTCCTGGGTAGCATGAGACCGTTGGCCCTATCAGCGGTTTTGACGCTCCTTTCCCAGCAGGATATAAACACCATTTTCCAGGAGGGTCACTGTCTCACGTCGGAGCTGGATAGGCCTTTCTGGTCCCACTCAAAAAATGGCCTCTTCTCCGTCTCCTCGGCTTGGGAAATCTCTCGTGTTCGCCATCCTCGGACCTTCTGGGGTGGTAAGATCTGGAAAATCAAAATTCCTCCGAAGATTTCTCTCCTTGTCTAGCGTATCATTAGAGGAGTGGTGCCTGTGGACGAGGCTATCAAATCGCGTGGGATCCAGTTAGCGTCAAAGTACAATTGCTGCTTCGAAGAGCTAAATGACCGACCCTCAATTGAAACGGTAGACCACACTTTCCTGAATAGCTCCCGAGCGGCTGAAGTTTGGCATCATTTTGCAAGATATTATAGAATTAGCCTGTCCAGTGGTGATTCAGTGCTGGACTGTCTCAACCGCTGATGGGATCTTCCCTCGGATCATGTCCCTTCGGTCCCTTTCCGTGTTCTCATCCCTTGTTTCATTCTTTGGGAGCTCTGGATGGCAAGGAATTCCGCCAAGTTCAATAGCTCTAAACCGAGTTCGATATTAATCATTACGCACATTGTAGGATGGATGAGCTGGATCGTCAAGAAGTGTAATATCCATGCTCGAGAAGGTGGCAGTGGCAGGTTTTTCGCTCCCATGGAAATTTCTTCTCACCCAAGAACTTTTGAGCAAACTCAAGTGGTGCGTTGGTTGAAACCTCCTCCGAGTTAGATTAAACTCAATGTGGATGGTTCATCCCGTGGAAACCCCAGTTTGGACGGAGGTGGGGGGGTGTGTAGAGGAGAAATGGGCGACTTTCAGTTTGCTTTTTGTGCAGGTTACGGCGTTGCGTATAATACAAGGGTTGTTCATGATGGCCTCAGCATTTGTTTTCAGCATAAGTTGAAGGACATTATCGTCGAATCGGACTCATTGCAAGTGGTGAACTTTCTGACGAAAGTTTCTCAACCGGGTTGTAGATGGCAATACTGGATTTCCAGAATTCAGTCTCTCGCCAGGAATGGGCAGGTCTTTTTCCGTCACGTATACGGGGAAGGAAATGGGCCGACCGATGATATGGCCAATGTGGGTAGTTCCACCCAAGTTGTCCCTGTTCTCTTCCCTAGCTGACCTTCCTCAGATTGTTCAGGGTTTGCTCTTCCTTGATAGAGTGGGTCTAGGGACGATCCGAAATCGTGGTTTTAGGTAGCTCTTTCTTTTGGATTTCTCCTTTTGTGCAGGGGAGTTTTTCTTCCTTTGGGGTTAGGCACCATCAAGGCGATGGCTTTGTATATCTTCTTTATGATAGGTGGCCTAAGTCTTTTGTTTTTGTTAGACTCTTGGGGTCACCCAAAGTACAGTTTTTGTATTCTCCTGCTCTCGTATGAAATGAAATCCATCAGTTGTTTAAAAAAAGAAAGCATATAGAAGTGGTGGAATCCCACTATGGCGTGAGTGTGTGGTAGCGTGTGCATGTGTGTTTTTTTTTTAAAAAGTATATAGAAATTGACTACCATTTCATTTAAGAAATAATTGCTTATATATATATTATTATTAATTGGATGCTTATGCAAGTTCGCCAGGACTGTCATATCTACGGTTGAAATGGTGGGCCTTCTTATCTTTTTCCTTGATTACTTCTCCACTTCATTTTTCTTTTCATTTTTTCAATCGCTCTTTCATGGACCACAATGGGATCTTGTGAATCACGAGGCGAGGTCCTTTGCAAGTATGTCCCTTTGTCCTTTTTATTTTTGCAATAGCTCTTTCATGGACCACAATGGGATCTTATAGAATATCAGACCGAGTTCCTTTACGAGTGTATCGCGCCATACATCCTGCCTTGGCACATGCAGGGCATCTAATTTGGACACCTGTAAACTCATACTCTTGTAGACTTTGGGATTGATTCTCCCCTCCATATTTTGCTGCATTATAATGAAAAATTAGTACAAATTTTATATATAAATCTTATGGTGGTTTGCAGGACCATCAAAATATATATTAACAACAACAAAGTCACCCACTCTGAAAGTTGAATACTTGACATAATTCATTATAAAGGTATGGTACATGCGCCGGCCAAGTTTCGAGTAAGCTAGCGAGTTATATAACCATGGTACAAAGGGACTATTATGCCTTTGGAAAAGCTCTATAGGCCCCACCATGATGTATGTGTTATCCATGCGGTCCATCCATTTTTCCAGCTCATTCTAGCTTGTAAGCCAAAAATAATGTAAATCCAAATTTCTGATGGACCACACCATAGGAAATAGTGCTGATTGAATGCCCACCATTAAAAACTTCATAGGGCTCACTGTAATGTTTATTTGCCATCCAACCTGCTGATTAGGTCACACAACCTGGATGATGGCAAAACACACATTTCAGCTTGATCCAAAGAAGTTTTTAATGGTGAGCATTCAATCACCACTGTTTTGTATAGTGTGGTCCACATGAGATTTGGATCTAGCTCATTTTTGGATCATACCCAAGAATAAACTGAAAAAATGGATGAAGGGCATGGATAAAACACATACATATTGGTGGGGCCAACAGAGCTTTCCCAATAGCAGACCGTACTAAGGTCTGTGCTGTGTGCTGCACTACGCAATCACTATCAAAGAATTGCAGGAATAAAAAGAGTAGGGTGCGTTGGTGCAACCAAACCTACCTTCAATATCGTATTCAAATTTTGCAAAGCCCAAAATTTTTGTTTTTAAAAGGAAAAGCACACGTGTTCCCAGATGGGCACTGCCACGGTGCATTCTCTGGTCAAAGGACACGTGGATAATCCCATCATCAATCTTGACCAGCCATTAGGCGTGCCTGACTATTCATAGGCCACCGTGAAAAACTCAAGGTGATCAGCGTATACTAACCTTCTGAACAATGGCCCTGCATTTTGTCACCATTGGTTCGCAGAGCCTCAGATGGACGGTTATGGTCATCTGATCAAAATGGTTCTTTGAGAGATGCTATCTAAAATGTACACTGTCAAATGGTTTCTCCGTATTGATGATCATTGGACCTTTTTTGTTTAGATGGTCCATTTTGCATGGCATCATTCAGATGAAAAAGTTACTCAGATTAGTGTGAAATTTTCAAGGTGGCCCTTGAAAGCTGACCAAACTCAAGGGACGGTCCAGATCAATACTTTGATCATCCACTCATTTAAAAGTGATCGTGTACAGTAAAAACTGTATGTTCCAGGGCCCATTAACAGTTATAAACACTTCTATTTTGCATGATTTGACATCAACACAAATTGTCCACAACGCATCCAATTAACTAAAATACAACCTTCCAAACAGTGGCCCTCAACTTGGGTCATGCGGCAGAAACTGCATTAATTTAGTTCCTATTAGGGGCGTACATTGAGTTGAACCGAGTTTTGAACCGAGTTGAGCTGGCCTCAGCTCGGCTCAGCCCGGCCGCTAATTGACCTCAACTCAAACTCAGCTCAGCTAAGTCCTCAAGCTTGGCTGGCTAGATCGGCTCAATTTGGTAAGTAACTTGGGCTGAGTTCGAGCCAAGATTGAGCCGAGTTCACCATTGAAGCATTTCCACAAACATTTGGACTATACCTTTAAAATTCCTCTGTATGTGAAATAGAAACAATGATTTTACAAGTATTTTCTCAAACACCTTCTAAGCAAGATAAAAATTAAGAAAAATCAAGAAAAAAAAAAAAAAAAAAGAGTATATGTTTCATGTATATACCTTCCTTGCCACTAGCCACACTTCGATGAGTTATTTTATCAAATACTTAGTGAGCAACATCAATGACAGTAATTCAATCACCAAACTAGTTCGATCCAACTTTGATTTGAGTAGGATTCGATCCGAGTTGAGTCGAGCTGGGGCATGCTCGAACTAAGCTTGAACTCATTTTTGAGCTAAAAAAATTAGCTCAACTCGCCTTAAACTCGGCTTCGAACCGAGCCAAATCGAGCTACTTCAAGTCGAGTTGAGCGAACAAACCAAGTTAGCTCGGTTTGTGTACACCCTATGCTCCTATGCTGCCATTTGGAGGAGCAGATTAGGTGAGACCACGGTTCCACCAAGTTGGGTGGGACTCCTGACCGTGGGGCCTGCTTTGATATATGTGACTACATCTATGCTGTCCATCTATATTGAAAGCTCAATCTGGGGCATGATCCAAAAAATGAAGCAAATTCAAATCTTAGGTCAACCATAATATAGAAAAAAGTGCCAATCGACCATTAAAAACTTCTCGTGAGCCACAAAAGTTTTGGATCAAGCTGATATTTTTATGAGCTCCTCATCCATATATTTGTAACATTATCAACGGCTTGGATGGCAGATTAACATTCTAGTGTCCCCATAAAGTGTTTAATAGTGGGGATTCAATCACTACTGTTTCATGTGTTACGGTCCACATGAGATTTGGATCAGCTTCATTTTTAGGACTATGCCTTAAAATGAGCTTTCAAAACGGCCAGACAGTGTGGATTTAATGCATATATATCACTGTGAGCCCCATAGTAAGGGTCTCACCCATCTAGGTGGATCCAAGGTCTCACTTAATCCGCTCCCACCAATTGGTGGATAGTTGAAATGATAATAGTGCCTAATCCGAAGTAAATGAATAAATGTAAATTAATCAGCTATTACGATCATCCATTCAGTGCGATTTTGAGATGATGAATTATCTAGAGTGGGTCCCACAATTTGGGAAGTTTAATTTTAGCTAGTGCATGCCACGTGTACAATTTCCAAGTGCCTGCCTAACAAATAACTCCCCTAAAATAATTATCCCTTAGAAATCCAAATTTTCTGAATCCAATTTCATAACTACCTTTTTACTTTAATTTCATAACTACCTAATTTCACTCAAATTAAAACAGCTTATGCTAAACCTAACTTAACCACCATTTTACCAACCCTAAGCAGACGTCAGCTTTACAATCAAGGAGAAATACTCTAATGGTCTTGGAGCACTGTAAGTTGTAGTGCTCCTAGCTACATTGGGACACTTAGACACTCTGATCCATTGATCTATACTATTGGTTAGGCTCAGTCCTTCATGTCATGGGCTACCATGCAAAATCCGCCCCTAATTGACAAATGTTAACCATTGGATTAATGGTCTTTAGTACGGACGGTCAAGATTGCCTAAAAAAGTAGTTCAATAAATTATTTTATGCAATTATTTGTTAGGGCCACCATGAATTGGTTATGATTCTAATGAATGACTTTTGCGAGGGAAATATCCCTTCGGAAAAACAGATGGCTATAGAAAATAAGGCCTAAACAAGGGTGGATTGGATCACTGCGACCCAATGGCTAGTAGTAGGCTTATAAGAGTTTTAACACGAAGTCATGGGTTCGAGCACCTATTGTAGTGTGAGTGTGTGGGGCACGTGAGTGCATGTGATTAAAATAAAATAAAATAAAAAGATTAAAAAAAAATGAGGGTGGATTGGATCATTCTACAGTGTGATTTTTACATGGTAGCTTATGAAATACATGTTCTAGAGTAAATGCACAGTTTATATAGATTAATGGAACTGTGGTCCTACACTGTGTTTTTTTGCATGGTAGCTTATGAAATGTGTTTTAGAGTAAATGGACAGTTTATATAGATTAATGGGACTGTGGTCCTACAGTGTGATTTTTGCATGATAGCTTATGAAATGTGTTCTAAAGTAAATGGACAGTTTATATAGATTAATAGGACAGTGGTCCCAGTGCAACTAAAGCACCAGAGGGTTTCTCTAAATTAAGACACTTCTAATCTAATCTTAACAACCATCGTAACCATTCCAAAATAAGCTTAACTTCCTCATCAAATTTTTTTCTTTTTTTCCCTCATCAAACTTTTTTCAACTAAATCTCCACTCAGTTATAAGTCTCACCTCCACAACCTGGAGGATGTGGCTTTAATCCTAGCTGAGCTTGGCTAAGCACACAAGCATGTGCCACGAAGCTGCTACATGCAGCGGCACATGGGCTAGGGCACGTACTTGCAACATCTATGTGTCACGTTGGCATGTATGTGACATGTTTTTGTGCTTTATTTCACACGTGTGTGGGCGTCACGTTGCTCAATCTTAGTTTACTCATAAAAGAATTATAAATTAAAAATGAAAATATTTTATAACAATTCACAACAAATTTTTAAAAAAGGAAGAAGATCGAAATTCAAATAACGTTTTTGAATTCGCCAAATGAACAGTTTTGATAATTCCAACCAGGGATTTTTATAAAAATTTTCAAAACACTTGATTTAGAGAGTGAAAAACTGGGATTATTCTCCATTTGCAAAAGGGCATCTTGGCACAATGCCATTTGATAAACTGAAAATTAAGCTCTAAAAATTAAGTGCCGAAAACTTAACCTGTTAAGTTTCTTTGCAGCCACTAGAAGATTCTGCTGGCAAGACGTTCAGAACATCCTCCCTTCTCCCATTGTTCAGCATTTAAGGAGTGCCCCATTCAGCTATCCAACAGAGATGATCAGTTGGCTTGGGACTTGACCTCCTCCGGCAAGTTCTCGCTGAAGTCAGCTTGGTAGGGTATCAGTCATCAGCAACAGAAGGTTCCTTGGGCTCGGTGGGCCTGGAACGATGTCCTCCGTTTGAAAATTGGCATTTTTAAAAATGGAAAATCATGCATAAGGCAATTCCAATGGATGCTGCAGTTAAAAAGTCAGGTGTCTGTCTTGCCTCTAAATGCGAGTGTTGTAGGGGGGATTTTGGATCCTCACTGATAAGCGGCCCCCTTGTTCGTAGCGTGGATCAGGAATTCCAGAACACTCGTCTGCTCAATCCCCTGCAGCAGACCCGTCAGCAGCCCACCTTCTCAGCCGCGTTCCGCTCAGTCCAGCTAAACCGAGCTCAGTTGTTACTGCATAGAGCAGACCATTAGCCTGTTCTGCTCTCTAATCATGTAGATGTCAGCAACGACCCTCCTGCTTTTTCCCCCTCCATTCTTCCCAGATCTTCTGACCCCACTCCTAGGTAGCGGTTGTCCACGCAGGCCCATGTTGTCCAGCCTCAGCGCTTAATCACTTCCCCGACCTTCGACCAGGAGACGCTGGACCACCTCCTCTGTTCTGGGAATGCTGCTTCAACTGATTGGTCACACTTTCACAGGATTTTTGACGTTCCGACCATCCCAAATCAGTCCATACATCAGAAAATCGGGTCTTGGTCGTCAAGGGCCTCAAACTCACTCGCATCAAGCGGCTTCTGGGCCTGGTCCAGCGTTAATTTCCTGGGAGTTATGGCTGAGCCATAACGCCTCGCGTTTTGAGGGAGTCCCGATGTCCGATCCCAAGATCGTTGCTCGGGTCGTCAGTTGGCTGCAGGAAATTGGTAATCCTCTGCCTAACAACGATCACAAGTCCCTCAGAACCAAGGCCGCTCTTCAGGCCCTTCATTTGGTTAACGGTAGAGAGAGCTCTACTGCCATTTCGTCTATTGTCAGATGGAAGAGACCCCCTCTGTGCGGGATAAAACTTAACATCGATGGATCTTCTCGTGGAAATCCAGGTGAAAGTGGAGGTGGAGGAGTTACAAGGGATTCACAGGGTCGTGTTATTTTCGCCTTCCATAGGAACTATGACCATGCCTCCAATACGACTGCAGAGGCGCAGGTAATGCTTGATGAAATTACTCTCTGCAATAAATTGGGCCTATCCAGAATCGTTATGGAATCAGATTCCAAACTGATGGTCGATGCTGTCGCGGATCCATTTGCCCATTGCTCTTGGAACATCTGGTACAAATTGGGAGCCATTCATCGCGTTGGCCGTCGCCTCAATCTTTGCTTCAAGCATATCTTTTGTGAGGGAAATGTTGTGGCTGACGGGCTCGCCGGGTTGGCAAGCGAAGGATGTGCCAACTCCCTCTTCCTCTCTCGTTCAGAATTGCCGACTTACATTAGGGGCCTATTGGTCCTTGATAAAGTTGGGCTGAGTTACTTGAGAGCCTAAATCCGGTGTGATTTTTTCTTTTGTCTGGGAGCTCGGGCCGAGCTTTTATTGATGCCTGACCCTCTCTATTTTGCCCCTAGGTTCCTTTGTTCATAGTGGTGTGAGTGTCTTTGCATATGATAGGCGGTGCTCCTTTCCTTTTGTTGGGAGTTTTAACCTGCGGAATCACACAGGTCTATATCTAGGATGGTAATCCAATGGCACCAAGAACACAAGAGAACACACAGATTTAACGTGGAAAACCCTTGCGGAAAAAAATCACGGCACAAAGCGACAGATCTCCACTATGAAAGCATCAATTACAAAGAGAAAGGACTTACCCGATTCGAACAACCTTGAATCTCACCCTTGCTACAGCCTTTGATAACCCTAGAACTCTTTAGAAAACTTTCTTATACTTCTAAAAAGCCCTAGGAACACCTATTTATAGTTTAGGCAACTTCCCTTCCGCATCCCAGTTGCGAAGGGACTCGAATCCGCAGTTTTGCGCAAAATCGCGGAACAAACTGCGTAACCTACGACCGGTCCTAGCTATCCTATGACCGGTCCTAACCCTCCTACGACCGGTCATAGCCCTTCTACGACCGGTCCTAGACCCCTAAGACTGGTCCTGAAAATTTCAGGACTGGTCCTATACTGGGAAAAAAAAATAGCACAACTCACTGGACTTCGAGTTGTGCCAGGGCTCGAACCTACGACCGGTCGAGCACCTCCCACGACCGGTCGTGGCTCCCCCAAGACCGGTCGAGCAACATGAAAACTTGAAGATTGAAGGCTTCTCCTCAACAATCTCCACCAAGTCTTCATTCTTCAACCGTGTAGCTCCTTAACCTCTTCTCTTATTTCTGCATCTCATCATAGCTCAAGATCACATTGGCCAATCAGCGCCAATCAAGGATCTAATAGATACCTGCTATACCGTCGGTGCGAATTTCTCTGAAAAGCTGATCCCTTCTCTTTGAGCATAACTCTTCGTACCAACCTCGCCTTGTATCTATGCTGTATCCTCCTGAAGATCCACCTACATCCAACCGCTCTCTGGTCCACTGGAAGCTCCACCCGCTCCCAGATGTCGGTCTGGTACAACGAATCCATCACATCGCCCACAGTCACCTTTCACTTTTCAGCAACAGGCTCACCTAGAGCCATCTGAATAGAAGATGAATATCTTGTAATATTGGAGTCGTCCATGTACCTCGCCGATGTCCTGTGACCATGCTGTGTGATTCTTCACACAGGTGGCTGCTCCACTTGCTCTGTATCCCTGTCTGCGCGTCTCAGCCTTCCTGCCCTGCCCGCTCATGTGGCCATGTCCAATATGCCACACACATATAGAGGTGGAATCCGCTACATCCACTACAGCTCCACCTTTTGAAGTGCTCGAGTCGTTGCGCCTTCATGACTACCCGTGCCCCCTCAGATACATTAAGAGCAACATGAATACCTGTGTACTTGCATCCTTTTGCCTCAAGCACACCATGAGAAATCAGATTCTGCTTCAAATCAGGAACGTGCCTCACATATGTAAAGGTACGCTCCACCCCAACAAACATCCTGATGCGCACAGAACCAACCGCCATAACATTACAGGCAATGTTATTGCCCATAAATACCTGTCCACCATCGCACTCCCTGTAGCTGGTGAACCAACTCCGATGAGGAGTCATGTGAAAAGATGCCCCTGCGTCTAGCATCTACTCATCCTTACGATCATCGTATGACCGTATGAGCGAAAGCACAGATAAAACATCACCATTACATCCACTCGATCCATCTGACGTGGAAACATTGGCCTCCCTGCATGAAGCCTTAGAATCTTTCCTCTTCGATTTAGGATTTTCACAATCCCTCTTCACATGTCCTTCTTTCCCACAATTCCAGCACTTTACCTTTCCTTTACCCTTACCCCTGGATTTGGATCTAGAACCAGAAGAACCTATACCTTGTCCAGAATTCCTACCTGTTCACTCCCCAAGTGCAGGGCTGTGATGTAGTAATAACTCGGTAAGACCGAGGTCGAATCCCAAGGAACTGAAACTTGTACGTTATCTAAAACTAACTAGAACTAGGCTAAGATGAATTCTAAATCAATTAGCAATGCTGGAATACTTATAGAATAATTAATCTAAAATTTAGGAAACAAATCAGAGATAGGAAACTAGGAATTCAGAGGATCCACTTGTAGAGATCAGGGAGAACTTATGCTTGCATCCAAAATTTATGGAAATTACTGAACTGCCGTTGATCTAGTTTTCAAAGAGATGAAAGGTGTATGAATTAGAATAGATTCTATCACCAAACCATGCCCAAAGACTATGGCAAATAACAGAATTAAACTAATTACCACCCGATCACATGTATGCAAGTTAGGAAGGGTACCGTCATCCAACCATGCCCAGGAGACTATGGTGAACAACAGGGCTTCCTGACGTCATAAACATAAAGGGAAAAAGGACATGCTCCAAGCCATTGCAGACCCATTGTAATTTTAGTCACAACAGACCATTAAAGACTAAACAAAACATGTCATTAATAATCAACTAAAATCAACGTTAATTTAAGAATTAAAATTAAATTAAAGACATAAAATAAAATCTCCCATCTCACCACAAGCTTCACCTCTTAGCCCTAGCTAAGAGGTTTAGCCCATCACAGACATGATGAAGCTGGACATGTTAAAAGAAAATATGAAGAAGGAAAAAAAAAAATAACAAAATTACTCTACTCCCTCTGCCCTCGTTTCCAGCCCAAGCCTCAAGCTCTCCACCTCCTGATCTCCTTCTAAGACATGAATCAATGCTCCGCACGTCCAAAAACCTCCTTTTATAGCTGCTGGAAGGATGGAGTCAGTGACAGAGTTGTAGCAGGACACGGAGTGCAATTTTCGTAGCCAAGTTCGGTGCCTCGAAATACGCCACTTTCCTCGCTCAAATTCCAAAGAAACACCGTCCCTTAGTACTTTCTTGGGTTCTATACATGATAGACGGTTCAGATCTGCCATATGATCAAAGATGGTGGGCCAAAACTTTCTGGAGAAGTCAGTTTTCGTGGATGTGTGAAACCTTTCGCACCATTTCACTGTTGCGATCGGTGGGTCCCACAGAAGCATTTTCTGGAAAATCCACCCCGTCCATTGGATTCAGAACAAAATTTCAGTCAAGAATGGGTGGTTTTAAACGTCCATTGACGTGGCCCAGAGAAGAAATCACAAAAGAATCAGTTTTGAACGTTGCAGGGCATCCCTTCAGGCCACTTGAGCTCTAATTTCTTACTTTTCTCGGATTTCTGACCGTGTATATTTATCAATCTTGGTCCCCTGGAGTATGTCCCTTGCCATCAGATCGTTAAATCTCAACTTTTAACGTCCTTTTTCCATCCATGCTCATAAAATCACCTTGCAACACAAGAATGAGAAAACGAGCCATTAGATAGCATTATATTCGTAAATCCAGACAATATCTGGGGTCTAATATGCAATATTTGACCCTCAACACAACCTCCAACCAGCATTTTGCTAGTCCCGAGCAAAATATGCGAAAAATAAGTTGAGAATTATAGGAGAACTTTCTATGAAATCGAGTGAGATTTTGAACAAAATACGAGAAATTTAATATTCATGAATGTTAGAAATTGTTTTCTCCTGAGCTCAAGCGCACGGTAGACTTCATAATCAAGTGTAAAGCATTAATCCATCAATTAGAAAAATTTTAAACATTGAGATCCATGGATGTATAGTCTAATCTCGGCTTATCATCATTAAGAGATCCAATCGTCATTTTATTGGTAACCAACAAGAAAATTCATGACAACCAAAACCTAACCCAAAACTTGCCTCATAGATTAGCCTATTAACTTGTGATTTTTCTGTTCAAAGTAATGCCAAGGAAGGGGAATCAAATCCTCACCTATAGGGAGCAAACCTATGGTGAAGATCGTACACTTGACTCTTTTTCACATATCATTCATGGGGAATTAACTCTACACCTATAGGGAGCAAACCTATGGTGAAGATTAATTATCCAACCTTTTCAATTTTTATACCATGATGGAAGATATTTCAGGCTAGTTCCTTTCATGCTTAGTGATTACCAAGTTAATCCTTCGATATGGAACTGAAATCTTAATGTGTAAGCAAGACGTGTCCTGAAATCATGATTCAATCAATGTTTACAACTTCTAATCATGGATTAATAATTCACTTAACTATGAAATCTAATAGATACGGAATCCAAGAGTCATAAATCCACCATTATGTATCTTGAAAATCTAAATTAGGGATATCTGTCAAAATCACTTCGAATTTGTAGGAATTTTCAGAAAAATTTTTAAAAAATTTCACAGTTTTTGCTCAAGACCAAGAAAATACTGATTAGGAAACCTAATCTCCCACCCCCAACCTAAAATCTACATTATCCTCAATGTAAAAGATATGAGCATACAATGCACATGGGACAACGAAAGTAAATGAGAAGTGATGGGAAGATAATACCTGAATAACAAATCAAGAGAGTTTCCAATAGATCACGGCATGGAAGCTTGTCAGCATGAGAGAGAAAGCAGAACAAAAATAACGAAAATAAAATCCTACCTATACCACTTTCGCAGGTGTCTCGATTGCATTTAGCGTATGCAACAAGCCTTTAAACTCCTAGGTTACCCCTAGTGGATGAGTTGTAGTCTCGTGAGGGTTTGCAGTAATGTTACCCACAAACATTGAATCATCTACTAAAGAATGAAAAGGAATAAAAAAGCTGGGTTGCCTCCCAGGAGCGCTAAATTTACCGTCTTCAGCCAGACAAATAAAGCAACAATCCTAGTCCTATGAAAGCGATAAATCTACTTATACCTCCATCAGACTAGGAGATCAGTCCTGGTAAACAGGAGCAATCAGAGGCATGGACATGTCGTCTGAATCAAATGTCTCGACAAATGGCTTTAATCGATGTCCATTTACTTAAACTCCTTACCATTATCGGGATCTCTTATCTCGACGGCCCCATGAGGATAAGCAGTAACAACAATGTAAGGGCCGGTCCAACGAGATCGAAGCTTACCCAGAAAGAGATGTAGTCGAGAATCGTACAAAAGGACTTTCTGACCTGGCGTGAATGATTTTCGTAGAATATGTTGATCATGAAACGCCTTCATCTTGTCCTTGTAAATTCTCAAATTTTCGTACGCATCATTCCGGATTTCTTCAAGTTCATTTAATTGAAGTTTGCGTAGCGAGCCAGCGTTGTCCAGATTGAAATTCAAATTTTTGATCGCCCAGTATGCTTTATGTTCCAATTCCACAGGCAAATGACAAGATTTTTCGTAGACAAGTCTAAAGGGAGATGTTCCAATAGGAGTTTTAAAAGCAGTGCGGTACGCCCATAAGGCATCGGTCAATCGAATTGACCAGTCCTTATGATCAGGGTTAACCGTTTTCTCTAGGATATATTTGATCTCCCTATTAGAAATCTCAGCTTGTCCACTTGTCTGTGGATGGTATGGGGTGCTCACCTTATGCGAGATACCGTATTTCTTCATTAAGCTCTCAAATGGTCTATTGCAGAAGTGTGAGCCCCCGTCACTAATGATGGCTCGAGGCGTTCCGAACCGCGACAGGATATTTTCTTTCAAAAATTTAATGACCGTACGATGGTCGTTTTTGCGGCACGGAATTGCTTCGACCCATTTAGTGACATAGTCTACGGCGAGCAAAATATATAAATTTTCAAATGATTGGGGGAATGGTCCCATGAAATCAATGCCCCAGCAATCAAATGCTTCAATGATAAGGATGAGATTCAAAGGTATCATATTTCGACGGGACAATGCTCCCAATTTCTGACAACGCTCACAAGCCTTGCAAAACTCATGAGTGTCCCTGAACATAGTGGGCCAGTAGAAGCCACACTGTAAAATCTTGGCCGTGGTCTTTTTAGCAGAAAAGTGACCACCACAGGCCTGTGAGTGACAGAAGGAGATGACACTCTGATTTTCATCGTCTGGTATGCATCTCTTTAAGATTTGGTCTGGGCAATATTTAAACAAATATGGATCGTCCCAGAAAAAGTTACGCACCTTGGTAAAGAATTTCTTCTTATCTTGTGACGTCTAATGTGTCGGTATGACACCTGTAGCAAGATAATTAACAATATCAGCGAACCAAAGTGAATGGGAGACTCTAAACAGTTGTTCATCAGGGAACATGTCATTGATATGGGTCGCCTCAAGGGAATCAGAGGTATTAAGACGAGAAAGATGATCGGCCACTACGTTCTCTACTCCCTTTTTATCTTTAATTTCCAAATCAAATTCTTGGAGTAGAAGGATCCATCGTATCAGGCGGGGCTTAGAATCATTCTTAGAAAGAAGATACTTAAGTGCCGCGTGATCTGTGTAGATGATGATCTTGGATCAGATCAGGTAGGGCCTAAATTTGTCCAAAGCGAACACTATGGCTAAGAGTTCCTTTTCCGTAGTCGAATAGTTCACTTGGGCAGGATTTAGAGTCCTACTTGCGTACTGAATAACGTAAGACCGCTTATCTTTGCTCTGGCCTAGAACCACTCCAAGAGCATAATCAGAGGCGTCGTACATAAGTTCAAAAGGAAGACTCCAGTCGGGTGGCTGCATAATAGGTGCAGTGGTTAACATGCCCTTAAGCTTAGTAAAAGCTTCTTGGCACTGCTCAGTCCACTCGTATGGTGTATCCTTTTGAAGAAGATTACATAAAGGACGAGAGAGGAGACTAAAGTCCTTTATGAATCGTCTGTAAAAGCCTGCGTGTCCTAAGAAGGATCGCACGTCTCTGATATTCTTCGGTGGAGGTAGGTTAGAGATAAGATCAATTTTTACCTTATCTACCTCGATTCCTTTGGACGAGATGATGTGTCCAAGGACAATTCCCTTTTGAACCATGAAATGACACTTCTCCCAATTAAGTATCAAATTTTTTTCTTCACATCTTTTCAGCACACATTTAAGACTTGCTAAGCATTCGCTGAAAGATGAACCAAAAACAGAGAAATCGTCCATGAAGACCTCTAGATATTTCCCCACCATGTCAGAAAAGATACTCGTCATGCATCGCTGAAAGGTGGCAGGGGCATTACATAACCCGAATGGCATCCTTCTGTAAGCAAAGGTGCCATAGGGACATGTAAATGTGGTCTTTTCTTGATCTTCAGGGGCGATTTCAATCTGATTATAACCTGAATATCCGTCAAGGAAACAATAATAGGAATGACCAGCTAGCCTTTCCACGATTTGATCAATGAAGGGCAAAGGAAAGTGGTCTTTCCTTGTGACGGTATTCAGCTTTCTGTAGTCAATGCACATTCTCCAACCAGTAGTAACTCTGGTCGGCATGAGTTCATTATTGGCATTGGCTACGATGGTGATCCCGGACTTCTTAGGAACCACCTGAGTTGGACTCACCCATTGACTATCGGATATGGGGTAAATGATCCCCACTTCCAATAGTTTGAGAACCTCGGCCTTAACCACTTCCTTCATGTTTGGATTTAGTCTACGTTGTGATTGCTGAACAACCTTTGCATTGTCCTCAAGATATATACGGTGAGTACAAATCGATGGGTTAATTCCCTTGAGGTCCACTATCGTCCATCCAAGAGCTCCCTTATGCTCAATGAGAGTAGATATCAGCATACTCTCCTGTTCTTTCTCCAGGTGGGCAGAGATCACCACCGGGTATGTCTCATCTTAACCTAAATAGACATATTTTAAATCAGAGGGCAAAGGTTTTAGGTCAAGCTTCGGTGGCTTGAGGTTAGACGGTAGAGGCACTACATCAGTTTGGGGTAGCTCTTCAATTTGTGGCCTCCACCGGTTAACTTCAAGTACCGGTGCAGTATCCAGCATGGCACACGTCTCCCTAATTATATCATCATCAAGATCATGGGAGTGGGCCAGGCACGTCTCTAGAGGATCAGAGGATAAGGTGAGATGCGTTCTATCTTCCACAAAAGAATCAATCATGTTAACATCGTGGAAATCGTCATCATCCTCTAAGTTGCTGCCGTTATTGAAAAAGATATTCGATTCTAATGTCAAATTTCCAAAGGACATAGTCATGACACCATTCCTGCAATTGATAATTGCATTTGAAGTGGACAGGAATGAGCGACCAAGAATGACGGGAATCTGAGTGCTCGTGTCATTGATGGGTTCGGTGTCCAAGATGATAAAATCAACAGGGTAGTAGAATCTATCCACCTAGACCAACACATCCTCGATGATCCCTCTTGGTATACGAACAGAACGATCAGCAAGTTGTAGTGTGGTTCGAGTAGGTTTTAATTCACCCAAACCTAACTGTTGGTATACCGAATAGGGAATCAGATTGACGCTTGCTCCTGAGTCAAGAAGTGCATGATCAATTCGATAGTTTCCGATTACACATGATATGGTTGGGCAACCAGGATCTTTGAATTTTTGCGGCACATCTTGTTTCAGGATGGCACTCACTTTCTCAGTTAAGGAGATCTTCTTTTGAACACTTTTCCGTCGTTTGGTAGTGCATAAGTCCTTTAGAAATTTAGCATATAAAGGAATCTGTTTTACAACGTCAAGCAGATGAATGTTGACTTTCACTTGTTTCAACACCTCTAGAATATCCTGAGAGTTAGATAGACGTTTTGGTTCAACCAACCGTTGGGGAAATGGAGCAACTGGCTTTTCTAGAGGTTCCGGTTCAAATTTTTGTGGGGCTCTACTAGATCCATCATTGTTGTCCTCTTCTGGTTCTTGAGGCTTTTTAGGCCTAACCGGAACGGTTTTGTCAATAACCTTCCCACTCCTAAGAGTGGTGATGGATTTAGCGTGCCCCATTTGATTCGAAGAGCTGGGATCACCTGTCTCGTATTGCAGTTTTGGATTAGGGAGTGATTGTGCAGGGAGCATCTCTTTTTCCATAGCCGTCATACGTGAATCTATTTTTTGCATAAAATCTGAAATTCCTTGCATTATCCGAGCCAGCTCTTGTATGGAAAATTGAACCGATTCTTCTTGAGGTTTCCCTTGATTTGGATTTTGATTGAAGAAACCTTGAGGGGTAGCAGTTAGTCCGTTCCTCCAACTAAAATTCGGATGATTTTTCCAGCCAGAATTGTACGTATTAGAAGGTAGTCCATTGAAAGGTCTTTGATAGTTATTTACAGTATTAGATTGTTTATTCAATACTTCTCGAAAGGCAGGTATTGAAGGACAATTTTCAGTAGTATGAATGTTGCAATCACAGATACCGCGAACACTTTCATTAACCTTTTCCTTCCTTCCTTCCATGGCCTCAAATTTTCTGGTGAGATTGGCCACCTTAGCGTTAAGATCATTATCCTTTTTCAGGAGATATATTCGTCCTTTTTCCCTTGAATGAGTCGGCATAGGCGTAGTGTTCGTCCTTGGGTAATAGTCCCATGATTGTGTTTTTTCAGCGAGACTATCGAGGTAATCCCATACCTCGTCGACATTTTTATTTATGAATTCTCCGTTACACCTTGTCTCGACCATTTGGCGCATGGAAGATGTTAGCCCATCATAGAAAAAATTTGTAATGTGCCATATTTCAAAGCCATGTTGTGGGTATGCATTAACCAGATCCTTGAACCTTTCCCAACATTGGAAGAATGTTTCATCTTCCTTTCGGGTAAAGTTCATGATTGCTCTCCTGAGGGTAATTGTCTTATGATGTGGGAAAATTTTTTTTATAAATTCTCTCTGCATATCATTTCATGTGCCAATGGATCTAGGACGCAGTGAATGTAACCACGTCTTGTCTTTTTCTTTCAAGGAAAATGGAAAGAGTTTCAGCCTAATAGTATCCTCAGATACATTAGGAAAGTATAAGGTGCCTATGATTTCATCGAACTCTTTCAGATGCAAGTATGGTTCTTCAGACTCAAGCCCATGGAACTTAAGAAGGAGTTGGATAACCCCTGGCTTGATGTCCATATGTCCTGTATTCTCAGAAAAAATCATGCATGAGGGCGTACTCACCCCCGCCGGTTGTAAATAATCTCGTAAAGTACGAGGCGGGGGTGCCTGATGCACCTCATTCTCATCATGTACTTTCTCAACCCTAGGTTGGGGTAGTGCTTGAGGTTGGTTTTCAGCCATAACGTCCTCTAACTCTGGAGAATTCAAGTGGTGTCTAGTCCTACGATGGACAGTCAACCCCTCAACTAATCCTCCTTCAGTCACGAGACGTCGAGTGTTGTCGCGTGCCCACTGGGGCATAAAACACACTCAGACCTCAAATTCTAACTTAAACCTAAAAAAGAAAATAAAAATCTAGGAAAAGGGAGGGTTGGAGAGAAGTTACCAAATCGGAGTTCCTAAGTTAAAACCTGCAAAACAAACCAAAATAAGTTAGTTTCTAAGAATAGAAAGTCCTAATTAAGATTAAACTAATTTTTAGAAAAAAGAAGAAATTCCAAAGAAAGAGAAATTAGAAAGAGCTTACTAAATTAGAAGTTTCCTACAAAACAGAAAAATTGAGTTAGTTCTAAAAATCAGATAGAATGAAGAATAACAAGTTTCTAAAGTTAGGAAAAATTTCTAACAAGAAAAATAACTAAGCTTCTAAACCTAGAATTAGAAAATTCTAAAAAGAAGATCTAATCTTAAACTAATCATAAAACTAATTAATTTCAGAAAAACGTAGCCGACAGTCCCCGGCAACGGCGCCAAAAACTTGTTCACTCCCCAAGTGCAGGATTGTTATGTAGTAATAACTCGGTAAGACCGAGGTCGAATCCCAAGGGACTGAAACTTGTACGTTATCTAAAACTAACTAGAACTAGGCTAAGATGAATTCTAAATCAATTAGCAATGGTGGAATACTTGTAGAATAATTAATCTAAAATTTAGGAAACAAATCAGAGATAGGAAACTAGGGATTCAGAGGATCCACTTGTAGAGATCAGGGAGAACTTATGCTTGCATCCAAAAATTATGAAAATTACTGAACTGCCGTTGATCTAGTTTTCAAAGAGATGAAAGGTATATGAATTAGAATGGATTCCATCACCAAACCATGCCCAAAGACTATGGCAAACAACAGAATTAAACTAATTACCACCCAATCACATGTATGCAAGTTAGGAAGGGTACCGTCATCCAACCATGCCCAGGAGACTATGGTGAACAACAGGGCTTCCTGACGTCATAAACATAAAGGGAAAAAGGACATGCTCCAAGCCATTGCAGACCCATTGTAATTTTAGTCACAACAGACCATTAAAGACTAAACAAAACATGTCATTAATAATCAACTAAAATCAACGTTAATTCAAGAATTAAAATTAAATTAAAGACATAAAATAAAATATCCCATCTCACCACAAGCTTCACCTCTTAGCCCTAGCTAAGAGGTTCAGCCCATCACAGACATGATGAAGCTGGACATGTTAAAAGAAAATATGAAGAAGGAAAAAAAAAAATAACAAAATTACTCTACTCCCTCTGCCCTCGTTTCCAGCCCAAGCCTCAAGCTCTCCACCTCCTGATCTCCTTCCAAGACCTGAATCAATGCTCCGCACGTCCAAAAACCTCCTTTTATAGCTACTGGAAGGATGGAGTCAGTGACAGAGTTGTAGCAGGACACGGACTGCAATTTTTACAGCCAAGTTCGGTGCCTCGAAACACGCCACTTTCCTCCCTCAAATTCTAAAGAAACACCGTCCCTTAGTACTTTCTTGGGTTCTATACATGATAGACGGTTCAGATCTGCCATATGATCAAAGATGGTGGGCCAAAACTGCCTGGAAAAGTCAGTTTTCGTGGATGTGCGAAACCTTTCGCACCATTTTACTGTTGCGATCGGTGGGTCCCACAGAAGCATTTTCTAAAAAATTCACCCCGTCCATTGGATTCAGAACAAAATTTCAGTCAAGAATGGGTGATTTTAAACGTCCATTGACGTGGCCCAGAGAAAAAATCATAAAAGAATCAGTTTTGAACGTTGCAGGGCATCCCTTTTATGGCCTCTGTATCTCACACATGTGCACGCATGGGTGAAAAGTGACAACATGGTTTTGTAGTGCTCGCGGCTGTCTACACGGTGGACGGTTTGGATTGAGCTTGTGGGGCACGTGTGGGGCCCACAGTCGATCGCAAAAACGGCCAGCAGCCGTGCATTACGCGGTGCGAAAGCGGAATCTTCTTCCGCCGTGATGATCGGTGGGGTCCACTTAGCTTTCTTTTTGAAAATCCACACCATCTATTGGCTTCAGGACGAAAAACCGTCCAGTAAGGCAAAGTCCAGTTTGATTTCAATGTGACCCACAAAATCTGTAACCCAGCCGTCCATCCTGCGTTTTCCATCCATTTACGTCCGTACCTGTGTATGGGATCAAAAGGACAGCTAGGTGAGGGTTTTTCCCCCCTATCGAGAGTATGGACAGTTCAGATCATCTGAAAAATTGATGTGTGGGTCCCACTACACAAAAAACGGGAGCCAGCGTCCGTCCGCTGGCTCCTTACGCAGAGAGGGAGAGAGAGACGGGTCAGCGCTTGCGCTGGCTCGTTGGTTGGTCCGGTGCAGCTCGCGTGAGGACGTGCTGTGTACACGCACGTCACACGTGGGGTCCACTGTGATTTTATGTGAAATCCATTCCGTCCATCCTCTTCAAAATCTCATTTTAACCGTCCAGAACACTTTTGAAGCATATCCATAACTCAGGTGGGCCCCAATTTGAGATTTTATGGGCTGATCTATCCGTTGAGAAACTTCTAGGGTAATCCAATGGATGATTTTTGACGTGTACGGTTAATTTATGGCCCTCATCTCATGTATAAAGTTTCGAGCCGAACCGATATTGGAAACCCCGTGATCTTGCATTCTGGACGTCCTTCAGGCCACTTGAGCTTCAATTTCTTACTTTTCTCGAATTTCTGATCGTGTATATTTGTCCATCTTGGTCCCCTGGAGTGTGTCCGTTGCCTTTGGCGTCATTAGATCGTTAAATCTCAACTTTTAACGTCCTTTTTCCATCCAGGCTCATAAAATCACCTTGCAACACAAGAATGAGAAAACGAGCCATTAGATAGCATTATATTTGTAAATCCAGACAACATCTGGGGTTTAATATGAAATATTTGACCCTCAACACTACCCACTGTAAACAGTGCATCAGAAGACGTCCCCATGTCATTATTCAGTTATCTCATAGCCTTCCCTTGAAGGGCTGAGATAATAATATCGACACTCAGGGTTTTATTCATGCTGCACATAGTGTCCTTGAATGCCTCATAGGATGCCGGGAGAGAATTTAGTAACATACATGCTTATTCTTCATCTTTCATCACTTCCTCCATATCCAGCAATTTGCGAACCAATTTATTAAAGTTGCTGATATGAGCCTCCAGATCTCCACCCTCTGCCATCTTGAAGTTATACCACTGCCGCTTCAGGTATAGGCGATTTTTCGAGGATTTCTTCGCATAGACATCCTCTAACTTCGCCCACAAACCAGCCGCAGTTTTCTCCCTCATGACGTTGTAGAGAACCTCATCCGTGAGACATAAACGGATCGATGATAAAGCCTTCTTATCAAGAGTATTCCATTCATCATCTTTCATGGTAGACTTCCGCTCCTTAAGAGCACCATCCTCGCCTTGCTTGGTTAACAGGCTAATCATCTTAACCTTCCATAACTCAAAATTATTTTTTCCTGAGTACTTTTCAAACTCATACCTGGCACTCACCATTATTACTAATCCCTCAGATTCAGATCTGTGCCCCAACGATCGCTCTGATACCAGTTGTTGGGAGTTTTAACCTGCGGAATCACACAGATCTATATCTAGGATGGTAATCCAATGGCACCAAGCACACAAGAGAACACACAGATTTAACGTGGAAAACCCTTGTGGGAAAAAATCACGACACAAAGCGACAGATCTCCACTATGAAAGCATCAATTACAAAGAGAAAGGACGTACCCGATTCGAACAACCTCGAATCTCACCCTTGCTACACCCTTTGATAATCCTAGAACTCTTTAGAAAACTTTCTCATACCTCTAAAAAGCCCTACGAACACTTATTTATAGTTTAGGCAACTTCCCTTCCGCATCCCAGTTGCGAAAGGACTCAAATCCGCAGTTTCGCACAAAATCGCGGAACAAACTGCGTAACCTACGACCGATCCTAGCTATCCTACGACCGGTCCTAGCCCTCCTACGATCGGTCCTAGACCTCTAAGATTGGTCCTGAAAATTCCAGGACAGGTCATAGACTGAGAAAAAAAAACAACACAACTCGCTGGACTTCGAGTCGTGCCAGGGCTCGAACCTACGACCGGTCGAGCACCTCCCACGACCGGTCGTGGCTCCCTCACGACCGGTCGAGCAACATGAAAACTTGAATATTGAAGGCTTCTCCTCAACACCTTTTTGTTGGAGCTAGCTGCCCGAAGGGATGTATATCTGGCCACTTTGATTTTAATATATTTGGTGGAGAGTGCCCACCTTCTTTTTTTTTTAAAAAAAAAAAAAAACTTAACCTATTAAATTGTAAAGAAATTTTAATATAACACCTCTTTAAGCATTCAGCATTCAACATTAATTGGAGGAGGATATGAAAAAAAAAAAAAAAAAGAGCCTAAAATTAATTTAAGCAGTTAATAATATGGATTTGCCAAATGGTCTTAATTGTATAAGTGTTGAAAACAAGTTTTATCAAGTGACATGGGTCTATGTTCATGCTCTATACATGGTGAAAGCATACCGGCGCTACAAGCATAGTGTGTGAATATTGATCCTCCTTTGATTTTGCATTGGATGTGGTGTACGCTCGGAATAGATTGTTTAAAAGACTTAAGAGTCGCCGCTAGCCTATATAGGCCCAGAATCTACGATGAGCTAGACTCGTAGGTTGAAGAATCAAAAATCCCCAAACTAAGATGACTCCTGGTATGGTATGCAGCTAGAGATTCTTAGTTATGTCCTCGATGACAAAGATAGAATGTTTTAGGCACTGTTCTCTGCCTACACTTTCACAGAGTCTTTATTTTAAGAAATTTTTGAATTTTTAGAAATCTTCAGTATTTTGGAAGCCCTTACTTAAATTAATTGGCCAGTTGCAAAGAATATAAAAAAATCGACTAGTAAATTGCTAAACCCAACTCACCACTAGGCAGAATACGATGTCTTAACCTAGGGAGGAATTTGAGGAGATAGTAGTCATAGGAATTTTTATTTTTATTTATTTATTATTATTTTATTTTTTTAAAGAAGAAGAAGAAGAAGAAAGAGCAAGCATGTAACACACGGTGGCGTGCGTGTGTGGGGTGTGTGTGCGTGTGGCGTGAGTGTGTGGGGGTGTGTGTGCGTGTGTAAAAAAAGAAAAAGGAAAAAAAAAAGAAAAAAAGAAAAAAAGAACAAGCATGTAACAGACACAAAAAAAAAGAAAGTAAAGTGTAAAATCAAGTGACACTTGATGTCTGATGCACTAAGATTCAAAAATCCAGAAAGGTGTAAAGCATACACTCACAATTCACTTAATGATAATAAGGAGAATGTATGAGAAAGAAGATGTGGAGTATAAAGAAAGAAAATGAAAATGGACGATTGAATTGCTGCCCGTGCATGTGGAGATGTGGAAGAAGGAGAGAACTATGACACTCCTCCTAAGAGGAGATAATCGTAGATATCAAGTCTTGGCCCTACTGTAATCAGCTTTTTTTTTTTTTTTTTTTTTTTTTTTTTTTTTTTTTTTTTTTTTAAAGAGGAGAGAAAATTTTATTGTAATCAACTTGACCGTAAAGATGGCTTGGATAGGTGGATAGACAACATTGAAAGGCTTGGATGAAGTACTTGACGGCTAGGATGGATGGTCTCTCTCTCTCTCTCCTCACTCTACTCTCACTTTCTTACCTCACACTCCCATTCTCACTCTCTTACTTAAGTGTTGTATTTGTTGTGTAGAGAACTAAGAGTCTTTCAATGTGGGGAGTGAGACTCTATTTATAGAGGATGGCATAGTTTTATCATAATTAGTGGAATCCCACTAAACAAACATACTATGTGGAGTGATTTCTTTGGTTGTGAGACACATGGCACCATAGGATTAATTTGATAAGTGGTAAAATTGGTAATTTTACCACTAGGGAGAGGAAATTGTTTATTTTACTCTTAAGTGACAATACTATTGTTGCCTATCAAGGAGATATCTTTTATAGTTGTTTCAAAGATTTTAATGGAGATCTTGGGATCATTTCGGATACTCATTAACCCCTTCACAATTATGAACATTTGAGTACAATAAGCTCCAATGTTCCCTTGATAATCCTCTATGGGTCCAAATTGCTGAAATACAGCCAACAATATTAATGATGTCTCTTTGCAATTTTGTGCACTTGATCACACCAACTTGGGACAATCCCTTGACAGTCTGGTCCCAAATTGTTAAAATATGTGTGAATTGCCACCCATGTGGAGTTTTCCCTTTAAATTTTCCTATGTGGTCCAGTGACTTTGCAGGATTCTTGTGCCTTATTATATTCTAGATTATCATTTGGCTAGGTAGATTTATAGGTGAATGAGTTCCTAATTGGGCTTTCATATTGCTAGTTCCTAAGGGTTTCAAGCTCTTAGCCATTGAGTGTAGTCTAAGATGGGTGCATAGTTTGTTGAGATGGGGTGTCCAAGGTCAAATAATAAAAATGTCATTGTCTTAACTTTTTAAGAAGAGTTGGATTGAACATTGCACAACTCACTTGGCATGTGTAAGACATACAAAACATCTAAGAGGTGGACTCCATCATGATGATCATAAAAAAAATTCAGGCTGAACTAGCCACCAGGAATGCCACATAATAGAAAACAACACGCACCTCTAACATGCACCTCTAAAGATAAAATTGAGTACAACAAGCACCTCCGCATAATAGAAAACAACATGTAGCCTTCTTGATGATTGATTGGCCTTATTTTTGGGACATGATCATCATGGTTGGGTTTAGAGTCATGGTTCATAACACATTTTTTTTCCATGATGCGCAATGGTTTCTCCATGTAAGAGATATCTTCTTGAAGCTCTATATCTTGCTAGTCGATGCTATGTGTATTGTCCCTCTCGTACTTCGCAACATAGAAATATGGAAGACGTTGTGAACATTGGATAGTCGTGGAATATAATTTTGTATGTAGAGATTTCCACTCGATCCAATTCCTCAAAAGGTCTAACAAATCGAGGAGCACGCTTCCATTTTGTAATGAATCACATCAAGCCTTTCATTGGCGAGACCTTCAAAATACATGATCTCCAACTAAAAATTCCATATTATGAATTCAGTTATCTGCGTAACTCTTTTGTCAACTTTAAGCTGCTTAAAGTCGTTTCCGGATGAGTTCTACATTTTTACTCGCTTCTGATGTAGGACAAATGGTAGAAGACTTCATAGAACTATTGGAACGCCAACGGTCCAATCGAAAGGCATGAAAGCACTATCAGAAATCAAGAGCCCTGATTGTGTGGAGGCTCCATTCTCAGATGAAGATAGTCGGGTCTCTATTTTTAAAAAAGTATTATTTGTTAATAAATAAGTCAGAATCAATTTATGCCTTGATTCTGGGCTTGATTACTGTCCGTTTCCATTCCCTTCTCAATTAATCCTATTTTTAGTATTCTAGCAGTTCCTTTATAAATAAAGATGTATGCTGAATAGAAGAGATATCCTTCTTTTAATAAAATTCATCTCTTGTCCTTTTGAGAATCTTCTCTTTGGTTTGTGGGATTTTGAAGTTGGTCTAATCCTTTTCTGTTTCATGCTGTGTTAGCTTTTTGGACAATATTTAGTCAAATCAATCATTTTTCTCCTATTTCAATCCAACAGTTTGGCGAATGGCACAGACGGTGATATAATGTTTTATATGGATCCATTCCAATGCTAACCTGATAGCTGTTGTTATAGGTGAATTTCACATAGTACAAGTTATTGTCCCAACTTTCTTTAAAATTAAGAGCATATGCTTATAATAAATCTTCAAGAATCTTGTTCACACACTCAGTTTGAGTGTTAGACTATGGATGATACGTTGTGGTATAATCTAATGTCGTGCCTATGCCTTCTTGTAAACTCATCCAGAATCATGAGGTAAAATAAGGATTGTGGTTTGAAACTATAGAGCTAGGTACTCCAAGTAGTCTTATTGTTTCTTTACGTACATGTGTAAAACGTCCATAGAACAATTATACGGATGGGAATGAAACGCGATGATTTTGTTAATCAATCCACAATCACCCATATGGAATTATATTTCTTTTATGTCAAGGGAAGTCCAACTATGAAGTCCATAAAGATACAATCCTACTTCCATTCAGGTATTTTCAGATGTTGTAATAATCATAATGAGTTCTGGTGATTGGCTTTCACTTGCTGACAAATGAAACACTGTGCAATGTAGTCGGCACTATTTTTATTCATATTCAGCCACCAGAAGATCGCTTCACATTTTGGTACATCTTGATACTTCATGCATAAATGGTAAATTTAGTCATGTGCGCTTGCTTTAAAATTTCTTTCTTCAATTTTGAGATATTTGGTATGCAAAGATGGTTGTGATATCGAATCCCTTTATCTTCTCATACTCTACATTCTAATGCATCATTACCTTGATACTTAGTTACCATTTTTAACAATCATTAATTACCTTCTTAGGCTTCTATAATTCGTTCACTGAACGTCTGCTTCACAATTAAGCTACATAAACGAATGCGTTGTTCTTAATACTGTATCTCAACATCGAATTCCTTTACATAATCCAGCATTCTCTACTCTTAGATCATTAATCTTACTACAACTTGCTATTTATGCTACTTTCTACTAAGGGCATCCACCACAAGGTTTGCTTTGCTTGGATGATATAACAATTTCAAGTCAAAATCCTTCATGCATTCAACCCATATTCGTTTTCTCATATTCAAATCCTTTTGTGAGAATAATTATATGAGGCTCTTATAATATGTGAAGATATCGAACCGTTCATCGTACAGATAATGTCGTCAAATCTTTAAAGAGAATACGATAATGGCTAATTCCAAATCATGCGTCGGATAATTGCACTTATGGTTCTTTAGTTGCCTTGATGGACATACAATCACCTTATCCTCTAGCATAAATACATAGCCGAGGCCAAATTAAGATCAATGCATCAGTGTATAACATGAACTTTATTCCCTCGTTTGAAAGAATAAGAATAAGAGTAGAGGTCAAAAGCTTCTTTAGCTTGGAAAATGCTTACTCGCATTTATTAGTCCATTTAAATTGTACGTTTTTTCATGTCCTACTTGTTAAGGGACCCGAAATCTTTGAAAAGTCTTTGATAAATCTCTTGTAATATCCAGTGAGTCCAAGGAAGCTTCTAATTTTAGTTACATTCGTGCGTTGTTCCCACTTCACCATTGCTTCAATCTTGGATGGATCAACGATAACACCATCCTTGGTTATTAGATGCCATAGGAATTTGACACTTAGCTTCTCAAATTTACATTTGAAAATCTTGATGTACAACTGATTGTCCTTCAAAGTTTGCAATACCATTCTCAAATGTACCTTATGGTCCTCACAGGTCCTTGAGTATATTAGTATATCATTAATAAACACGATAATGAATTGATTAAGATATAGTTGAAATAACATTTTCATCAAGTCCATGAACACAACTGGGGAATTAGTTACTCTGAAGGGCATAATAAAAAATTCATAATGCCCATAACATGTCCTAAAGGCTGTGTTGTAAATATCTAACTCGATATGTAATTGGTAGTATTCTTACCTTAAATCAATCTTGGAGAAATAGCACGCTGCCTTCATCTGATCAAATAGATCGTCAATGCGTGGTAGAAGATACTTATTTTTAATCGTCACTTCATTCAGCTGACAATATTTTATACATAACTGCATGCTTCGATCTTTTTTCTTTACAAATAGTAATGATGCTCCCCATGGTGAAATGATGGGCCTGATAAAACCCTGGTTCTTCAATCCCTCTAATTCCTCCTTCAACTCCTTTACTCCACTAAAGGCATTTGATACGGTTGCATAGAAATCGAGGTAGTAATTGACAATAAGTCGATATTGAATCCACATCTCGTTGGAGTGGTAAGTCGGGTATGTCTTAGAAAATTTTAGGATATTCTTTCACAACCGGAATTTACTCCATTCTCAATTTTATCAATTCTTTTTCCTTCAACACCATGATGCGCTTCACATTTTTATCTTCTATAGCCCCAAAATTTGTAAATGTTTCTTCCCAGGGAGAAAATGTAATGGTCATTGTATGACAATCAATCTTTGCATGGTTAGCGGTGAGCTGATACATTACAAGAACATATACCTTCATGTCCATCACCACTATATCAGCTCGCATTATATTACCACATATATGAAGTTTATAGGATTTACATATTTGGTTCAAAGTAATAATTTTTCCCAATGGTGATACAACAATAATTATTTTATTAAGTTCATAGGCTTCAACCCTAGTCATTTCACTACGATGCTTGCAATAAATGACATAGTAGCTCCATAATCAATTAATATAGCAATAGGTTTTTGAAGTACATCGATCATACTTTCTATGACGTTGTTATCAATTTATGATTCTTTGGAAAATGTGATAGCATATACTTTAGATTGAGGGGGTTACTGCCTGAAAACTTGCCCTCCCTGATTCTGAGATATTAGAGGTCATATGCTAGCTGAGATAGGTTCTATGGATACTATGGCGGCTTAAGAGGCAAAGATCATGATGCCTGTGGATATGAAATCAATGGTCTAGATGCATGTAAAGATTGCCCAGATTGTTGAGATGATGCAAGAAGTCGTAGTAAAAAGGGGGATTGTTGAAGCAGTTGAACTACGACTCTTGAATAGGGTTGAGTTGGATTGTTTAAGACTCTGTAAGTTCGTATTCGAGGCGAACTTTACTAAAATATTATGAATTCTTTATTCTCTTATGGATTCAAAGTTCATATCACATTGAGAAGATGCTATTCTTCCTCTTTCCTTTCTGCGCCCTTCTTAGCGTCATCAGCCCTCCAAACCTTCGAAATATCTTTGAACTTCCGATTTTTCGTTCCCTCGTAAAATTAATGAAATCGAAATGTGATTTTCTTATAACCCACACTCATAAGATCGAAATGGCAATATATAGATAGAATTTTAGGCCATTAGAAACCTTTTTACGATGATCTATGACCATAGGCATTATGGGATATTTTTTTATCACTAAGTTGGACATCAACTAAAATGATAACTCTCTTTGACCAAGACCCGAAGGACAACCTTATAAACATGAGGCTTGAACCTCTTAATGAATTATAATACTCCTTAAATACTCAAGATGATTAGATTACGGAATTACAGAACTATACAACTGCGAGGCATTCGCAGCTTGACCCAATTCTCAATCTTGAGCGACTACCAATGAACTCACTGCTTTGACCAAGTAGAAGATCAAGATCCACCAGGACTGGAAGGGATATAATGAGCTTTCTGCCCTGATCAGGCAGAAGATTGATGCATCGGATTTGAGACTACCACAACTATTTTTTCATATTAGCCCAATTGTGAATAGAAGAATATACCATCCTCAAGTAAACTTTATCGCCAAACACTTAGTGCGATAATAATGATTTTGACATCTATTTTCAAATATAAAAGGTGAAAACTTTTAAGGGGGTAGATGTTCACTCCCCAAGTACAGGGTTGTGATGTAGTAATAACTCGGTAAGACCAAGGTCGAATCCCAAGGGACTGAAACTCGTACATTATCTGAAACTAACTAGAACTAGAACTAGACTAAGACGAAATCTAAATCGAAGGAAATTAAGGAAATAATGGTAAAAATATTATCTAAAATTTAGAGAATTCAGAGGTAAGGAAACTAGGGATTCAGAGGATCCACTTGTAGAGATCAGGGAGATCTTATGTCTGTTTCATGAATCATGGAAATTAACTGAACTTTCATTGATCTAGTTTTCAAGAGATGAAAGGTATATGAATTAGAATGGATTCCATCATCAAACCATGCCCAAGAGACTATGGCAAATAACAAAATTAAACTAATTACCAACCAATCACAAGTGCAGGGTTGTGATGTAGTAATAACTCAGTAAGACTGAGGTCGAATCCCAAGGGACTGAAACTCGTACGTTATCTGAAACTAACTAGAACTAGAACTAGACTAAGACGAAATCTAAATCGAAGGAAATTAAGGAAATAATGGTGAAAATATTATCTAAAATTTAGAAAATTCAGAGGTAAGGAAACTAGGGATTAAGAGGATCCACTTGTAGAGATCAGGGAGATCTTATGCCTGTTTCATGAATCATGAAAATTAACTGAACTTTCATTGATCTAGTTTTCAAGAGATGAAAGGTATATGAATTAGATGGATTCCATCATCAAACCATGCCCAAGAGACTATGACAAATAATAGAATTAAACTAATTACCAACCAATCATATGTATGAAGGTTAGGAAGGGTACTGACATCCGACCATGCCCAGGAGACTATGGTGAACAACAGTGCTTCCTGACGTCATAAACATGGAAAGAAAATAGAAATACTCAAAGCCATCGCAGATCCATTGTAATTTCAGTCACAACAGACAATTAAAAACTAAAAGCATTCTACTAATTAAACTAAAATCAAAATCAGTTCAGCCTTAAACAAAAGGCACAAGCATCAGGTTCTCCCATCATGCTACAAGCTTCACCTCTTAGCCCTAACTAAGAGGTTTAGCCTAGCATGATGAGGCTGTGTATCTTAAGAAAAGTAAAAATACAGAAAACAGTAATAGAGAAAAAAACTTTAAGAAAACCACTGTCTTCACTGCTCCACGTCCCAACTTCCAAGCCCAAACTGTAATTCTCACTATCCCCTTTCTCTTTCTTTCTTCTTCTCTTTATAGCCAAAGGGAATCGGTCGGTTTGTATCTATGTACAAGGCTAGAAGTTTTCGCACAAGGGTGCCGTGTTCGGACGGAAAACGGATTCTCTTCACACCGAGTATAGCAACAACGTGAATCAACCTGCGTTTGGCCTGATTTTTAGGACGGTACACAGCCTCACGTTGTAGTTTAACTCGATGGCTAAGGTCAGTTCTTGCCAGAGCTTCATCTGGATGGTCCGGATCTTCGATCTGATGACGATCACGAACGCCGTGGGGCCCACAGCTGTCGAATTTCACGGACGTGCTAACAGAGCTTCCGCTCTTGCGCTGAGATGATGGTACGGCCCATTATTGGGATTTGTTGAGAAATCTATACCGTTCATTCAAATTGTGGCAAAAAATCAGTAAGATATGGACTGTTTTGGAATTCCGATGATGCGGCCCACAGAGTTTTAAACCTACCGTCCATTCTACCTTTTGAACAGTTGAAACGCCCCTGACATAATGTCTTCAAATTCTGTCACCTAGGTCTTGCTGATATAAGCTGTAGAATTCTGGTGAATGGTCCGGATCAGATCTTTGTAGCAAGGTAGTGGGCCACAACAGCAACCAACGGACGGCTGCAATGAAAATGGAAGTTTCCATTTTTTTTTAAACAGAGCTTGCTGACCCGTTTTAGAAAGTCGGTGCACTGTGAGAGTGCACCGCCTTTGCATTCGCACACCCCCCATGTGGGGTTCGCTGTGATGTTTATGAGAAATCTGCGCCATCCATCCATTTTCTCATCTCATTTAAACGGTTGAGACCAAAACTGGAGCATATCCAAATATCAGGTGGGCCCCAAATTAGAGTTTTATGGGCTATTTTGTCCATTGGGCCACTTCCACGAAGATCCATCGGTTGAAATTCGACATGTACGGCTAATTTATCGTCTTCAGGCCATGTACGAAGTTTTGAGCTGAACGGATGGCGAAAACCTTGTGATCTTGCATTTTGAACACTTTTCAGGCCCGTTTAGGATGAGCGGCTGGAATTTCTCTGATCTCTGGTGTGTAAATCCTCGATCTTGGTCCCCTGGAGTTTCGTCCAATGCCTTGGTGAATTTAGACCGTCAAATCCACGCTTTTTGTAGCCTTTTCCATTCCAAGCTCCTAAATTCAACCTGTAGCATAAACACGATTAAATCGGCCGTTAAACAATATTATGTTCGTAAATCCAGATAATAACTAGGGTCTAATATGCATTATTTGACCCTCAACAGTAGACCATAATAAGCCAGGCTAGTGTAGTTAGTATACACCCTAACACGTATATGAATTTGAAATCAACAGAAACTTAGGTGTACAAAATTAAAATATCTTTACATATTAACTTTAGGCAATTTCAGGAATGAAATTATTTTTAAGGGAGCTAGATTGTAACGTCCTAAATTTTTACTATTTTGGATTTTAGAAAGCCATTGAAAATTTTCATTATAATTAACTTATGTTGTCACTTACTAACCATTAACACTCGATGTTAGCCTATACGCGGTGGTACTAATAAAGAACCACACAAATCCGTTTAATCAACTATAGGAAGCCAACGAATTTAGTCGATTACTTAAACACCTAGTTTAGTGTTCACTCCCCAAGTGCAGAGTTGTGATGTAGTAATAAACTCGGTAAGATCGAGGTTGAATCCCAAGGGACTGAAACCTGTACATTATCTAAAACTAACTAGAACTAGAACTAGAATGAGATGAAATCTAAATCAAATAGAATTTAAGGAATAATTGTGAAATTATTATCTAAAACTTAGGAGAAATCAGAGATAAGAAACTAGGAATTCAGAGGATCCACTTGTAGAGATCAGGGAGATCTTACTCCTGCTTTAAGAATAATGGAAATTAAACTAAACTTGATATAATTTTAAAGAGATGAAAGGTATATGAATTAGAATGGATTCCATCACCAAACCATGCCCATGAGACAAAGCAAACAACAAAATTAAACTAATTACCAATCAATTAACACACTATGAAGGTGAGGAAGGGTACCGTCATCTGACCATGCCCAGTAGACGATGGTGAACAACAAGGCTTCCTGACGTCATAAACATAAAAAGGAAAAGGAAATACTCAAAGCCATTACAGACCCATTGTAATTTCAGTCACAATAGACCATTAAAAACTAAAAATATTCCATTAATTAAACTAAAATTAACATTAGTTCAGTTCATAAATTAAAACTAAATTAAGGGTATAAAGTAGAGTCTCCCATCACACTACAAACTTCACCTCTTAACCCTAGCTAAGAGGTTTAGCCAACCATGGATGGACTAAATCCCTTAACAAAATAATAAAATAAAAATTAAAGGAAAAAAACTACAAACTCTACTCTCTCTCTTGTGCACATCCAGCCCCAAGCCGAGCCTCCTCAATCCCCACGGCTCTTCTCTCTTATATATCTACTTCTGATGGTGTAGAGGCTTACGCAGCAACAACCTCTTTACGCACAACAATAGGCGAAACAGGAAAGTCGGTGGCGCGTATAATGCGCATACTATGTGAGAGGCGAAATTTCTGCCCTTTGCTGGTGTTCATGGCATCCATAAACGACGTAAAGAAGAACGTCCCTACGGATGATTTTTCATTCTGATCAAGATGGACGGAATGGATCATCTTAATCGATCTTGAGAGTGGCCCATATGGATCGTCCGTAGGTTCTGCTACGAAACAGAGCTTACGGAGATGTTGCGCTGGTGATTGGTGGGACCCACAATCCTTGATGTTTGGGAAATCACATTGTCCATCAGCTTAGTCTCAAAAAAACATTCTGAGATGGTCGGTTTTGGATTGCTGCTGACGTGACCCCCCCGATTTTCCATAATGCCGTCCAACCTGTGTTTGGAACAATATTTTCCTGTGTACGCAAGCATGGGGTTGGAAGAACTTACCTTGTACGGTCGGTCTGACCTTGTGGAACAAATGAACGGTCTGGATTGACTAAGTAATCAAAGGTGATGGCCCACCTATCACCCCAACTGTAGGTCCTATGCGTTTGCTGGAGAAACAGAAACAAGAGTTTCTGTTTTTGTCGGTCAAAAGTAAGTTGACCATCTTGGAAGTGCAGTGCATGGCTGGTGCACTTATGCACGTGCACACACCATGCAAATAAGGGTCCACTGTGATGGTTATGAGAGATCTAATCCGTCTATTTCTTTCGTTAGCTTATTTAAAGGGTTGAGACTTAATTTGAAGCATATCCAGGTGCCAGGTGGGCCCAAAATCAATGGTATATGGGATGATTTGTCCGTTGGGCTACTTACACAGGGATCCAATGGCTGAAATTCGAGGTGTACTATTTATTTATGATCCTTAGACCACATATAAAGTCTCAAGCCGAATGGATGGTGGGAACCCTATGATCTTGCATTTTGAATGATTTTCAGGCCCGTTTAATGCGAGTAGCCTGATTTTCTTAAATCTCTGGCATATAATTTCTTCGATCTCAGTCCCCTGGAGTTCGTTCATTGCCTTGGTGATTTCGGAACATCAAATCTATGCATTTAGCACCCTTTTTCAGACCAAGCTCCTAAAGTCACCTTGCAACACAAACACGGTTAAAATAGGCTGTTAAACAGTATCATGTTCGTAAATGTAGGTAATAACTGGGGTCTAATATGCAATATTTGACCCTCAGCATTTAGCCACATGATTTGATCACATGGAGCCCAAATCTAGTTAACCTATCACTGACTAATCGAGACAATCGTAAGTAAATAAAGGCCTACCAAAAGTTAAGACAATTAGGGGTCAGATCTTAATTAACAAATCAAACTGATCAACTTATCCTTTTAACTAAAGAACCAATGGTTTATGTTGATTATAACCAAATTGTCATTTCTGCTAGTTACAAATAAGTCACACCATGAATTTAGCTAATCCAAATCCTAATAATTGTGCACATAAAATCTCGCTACCCAATTCATTCCAAAAATGACCTGATTATCTGAATGAGCTATATACCGCTCTTTAGTGGGCCACTAAACCCGAGCCTATAGAAATATGTTCGTCTTAGTGGGCTTGACGTCCATTGCGGGACATCAAGCCGAGGTCGCGTCTCGAATCACTCAACTTAGACCACAAGGTAAGTGCAGAAGAAGTGTGAATACCTTAGGTGAAAACCTAATATTTAAGTGAAACTAGCCCATTGCTCTTTCGTGAAGTTGTACTTTTTGGACCATCGATTCATGACCAAATTCAAGGAACCGACTAAAAATATTTCTTCACACATATGTATAGCCATGACCTCGATTAATCATTAGTGACCGTCAATCTAAGTTAGGCCCTTCCTAGTTAATCAAAATATTTGATCATCAGATGGTTGTGTCTAAATATAGATTATCTATTGGGGCACTTATACCATGGCTTAGATTGACATGTACACCTCCTAACAGGTCATATTAGTTGAAAATAACCCCCTTTAGGGTTAGTTTAATGAATAAAGGGGCATTGGGGCCATTTGTGCAACATCTGACACTATAAATGTCATTTCATTTCACACCTCCTCTCCCCATATGAATTTAACTTAGAAAGAAAGAGAGGAAGAGAGAAAGAGAAGATAAAGAGAGAAATAGAGAAAGAAGAGGGAGATCTTGAAGGAGGAGGGAGATCTTTGGGTGTTCTTGATGAGTTCCCTTTAATCAAGCCTTAGCCTCGACCGTTCTTCTTTGCTGAATCCTCGACCATTGATGCTTACATGTTTAATAAAATACCTAAGTAGGTGTGTTGCTTCTATTGATGCTCACATGTTCGATGAAATGCTTAAGTAGTTGTCTAGTAAAACCTATGATATAATTATGTGACGTAGTGCTTAGTCCATAGCGATACTTGCAATTACTACGATGTTGGGTCAATTGGTTAAACGCCTGAATTAAAGGGGTTGTCATGCCTCGTGTATTAAGGACTCGAGTATGCGACTCGCTTCCCAAAAATCCGAGTGTTAACTTATAAAGAGCTAAATCCCATATATAATTTTTTCCTTCATCAGAGTTAACAGATAAGCGTAGAATGGATAAGTCAACATAAAGGAAAATTTATATTTTATTTAAAATATACAAGAGGTTGCCCATAATGACTTATACAAACAAATGTCCCAAACTCATAATTACAAGTGAAATAATCTTACATGTAACTAAAGCAAAATATAACAAATCTGGAACTGTAAAGCCACATAGAAACTCTTAACAATACAATCATGCATCTTCAACAGTGGTACTCTGCTCCTTATCAGTCTGTACCTGAAACTCAATTAAGCCACCTGTGCTACTTGTACGGTTATATATTTGATGGATGAGTGGCCAACTTAGTGTGAATTCCCCTCAAGATTACACACCGTCGCATTAGGTAAGCATAATTAGAAAGTAAAACATACAAAATAATACATGATGTAGGTCTTATTAGATGCATGGATGCGTGAATGCAATCATCGCCTCGGGGATACTCATTTGTAAAACTAAGCCACATAGGGCAAGTACTAAAACAAAACCACGTAGGGCGAATATCAAAACGATGCCACATAGGGCTATTAGTAAAACTAAGCCACGTATGGCCAATATCGAAATCATGCGATAAGAAACCATCCTTAAAACCATTGGACACAGCAACCCTGGATGGTAGGCCCACATCATTGATCAATTTAAACCATCACTCAATAACCGCTAAGCTGAAAGTCCATTACAATCACAATTAGTCGGGTTACATCCCAAGTAGGGGTGTACATTTATAGGTGGGGGTTTTCCACTTGATGTACTGGTTTAAGTTCCATAAGTAATCCACAAATAATCCACAAGCATGAGATAATATGCAGGACAAATATTAAGTATGAATCCTAGCCATTTGATTCCAACAATTACACATGTGATTATAAGATGGAGATATCAATTATCAATTTAAATTAAAATAAAACTATACTTAAGTTAATAGAAAAATGGAAAGCTCAAGGGAAAGAATTATTACCTTATAGTTTGCATCGCCTATCAGCATCACTAGGGAATACGCGTTCTCTTAAAATCAAATCTTACCATAAATCAGGATGTACAATTAGATCCAAGTTTTATACACTACCTAGGGTTTAAGATCATAGCGTAGGGTCATCTTTTAAGGTTTTAGTTTAGAATTAGGGTCTTCATCTTAGGGTCTAGTTATAGGCTTAGATTTTTAAGGTTTGAACCCTAGTTAGTGTGCAATTGATTTTTATTATTAATTTAATAATTATAAAATATTTACTAACATTAGTGTTATGGTTAATATTAGTTGATAATAATTATGGTGATAATTAAAATTATGATCTACTATTTATGATAAAACAATACATTAGTATTTGATAATGATATCATTTTAATTTCTTTTATATAATAACTATCACTAGAATAGATAATTTACTAATAGCTATGCATCCTAATATTTAACAATCCTAATAATGATGGAAATTGTAATAATGTTAATTTAATAATTAGAAAAATAATTGTGAACATTAGTGTTATAATTAATATTAGCTAATGTAGCAAAATAATCATCATAATGGTAATGAATGGTATGATCTATTATTCTTATAATGACTAATAATCCCCTCAAATAATGCAAGTGATAATCATGAAATTTCGACAAATAATACTATAATAAGGACTAATGCTAATAGTCATATTAACGAGGATTATACTAATCTCATAAGAAAAATGATAATGTTTTATAATAGTAATAATAATAACTATCAATACTGAGTCTTTTCATGATAATACTTAAGAGTCGTAAGTGAAGTACAACTATTTACTAGTTGTAGTTTCATTTATGATAACTAGTTCTAGCATAGGTTACCCATTAATGGCTAATCATATATATATAATGTTAGAAATCGTAATAATATGAGTGTAACGATGTTACCTGAATAATGATGATTGGCACTGTGCTCGGGATTAGGAGCCCCAACGTACTGATCAAGCACGATCCTAAATTTGGTTCAGGATTCAGGTCAGCCCCCGACTCGGTGAATTGACTCGGTTAGGCTAAATAGCCTTCTCCTTCTCCTCTCTCTTTCCTTCTTCTTTCCCTTTTTTTTCTCCCTTTCTTTTCTCGCTCTCTTCCCTTTGTTGGAGGTCCAGCAGCAACTAGACGCCCAGCTCGACTCGGTCTAGCCTTGAATTGGTTCGAGCTGGAGTAGAAACGCACTCACACTCCCATTTCTCTTTATCTCTCCCTTCTTTTTCTTCTCCTTCTCTTTTCTCTCCACTAGGGATCACACGTCCAGCAGCGTTGTTGGACAGAATTAGCCCAACTCGTTGGATAGCAGCGGTGGACCAGTTTGCTGTAGTCGCACCGCTCGAACTCACTCCCTCTCTCTGTCCTATCTTTCTTACTTTCTTTCTTTCTTCTTTTTCTCCTCTCTATCTTTCCTCCCTTTCTTTCTTCCTGACTCTACCAATGACCCAGTAACGGGTTGGATAGACCCAACTCAGACTAAACACCATGCGGTTCGGCCGAGGAAGACGATCCACCATTAATGGCAGATCACAAGCGGAGCCTTCCTCCTCTAATCTGCCTCTTACAGATGATTCATATGGGTCTTAGAAAGCTCCCAAGAAAGCTTTCTCAAAGCTTGGAGGGGATTAGGGTGGTGGTTTCGGTGGAGAAGGCTTGCGGCCATTTTCTTGTCATTTCGAGCTGTTGTTAGGAATGGGAAGCTCTATCTCAAAAATACCTCTCTTGTATGGCTTGCCCAAACTTTTCTAAACTGTTGGATGGAGATTAAATGGTCTGGATTTGATCTAGTTAAAACCACCTCCAAATCCAGTGGGTAGGAGCCAAAACTGGATGTGATTTTGCTAGGAAATGTTGAAAGTCCAAACCAAACCCTTTGGATTCTCAAGGACATTAAACGGTAGAGGAAGCTTCCAGCAACAGGTGTTTTCCTCCATGCGACTGTTCTGCTCTTCCATGCGACTATTCAGTTCCAGATGCAAGATATTTTAATATTTTATTTTGGTTTTTGTTACCGTAGTAAATACTATGCCCCTATAGTGTAATTTAAATGGGCATTTATGTCTTTCACCTTGATGGAAGATGTCTATATAAGAAGCTCTTATAGTCCGTTTGGGACCAATTTAGTGAGCTTGTAAGCCACAGTAAAATAGCAAAGTTCCTCTTCTCTTCTCACGTGTCTAATGAGTTTAAATCTTAGGCTTTGTAAAGCCAAGAAAAGTTCTAGCTAATACAACCATCAAACTGGTATTAGAGCCTGAGATTCTTGTTCATTTCATCAAGAGATTTCGTAGTGTCTTCCAAGTCTGTTTTAGATCTCTAACAACCCCTTCTTTAGGCTCTCATGAGTTGTTGCTGCATCTTTCAACCCTCCTGTCACAGCAACTAGTTCTTGCTTCGCTTTAAGTAGGACTTCTTTAACTGAAACGAGTTCATCCAGCAGTGCTTTTTGCCTCATCCAGACTCTAACTATGTAATTTTAGCGTTTCTGCAAATTCTGCCTGAAACCTGGAGACATCCAATGCAAGCTCTTCGCATGACTGTTTTGACTGTTGCTTTGACAAATTGGTGGCCTCAAGTCTAGACACTCCCAAATTTGTTTTTTTTTTTTTTTAATTTGTTCAAAAATAATAATAATAATCAAATTCCAGCAGTTTTTCAGCCAGAAAAATCAGATTTCAACAATTTTGTTTTGCAGCCAAACAAATCTATTAAAAGAAAAAAAATCATATTTCAGCAGCTTTTTTTAGCCAAATCTGTTTAAAAAATCTTTTTTTTTTAATAAAAAAATATATCTGGTTAAAAAAAAAATAAAATAAAACCAGATCATCTATCCTTCTCTCCCTTCATTAAAAAAAAATCAGTCATTGCTTCTTTAAAAAATAGAAAATATGGCCATCACAATCCAGCCGCAGGTTCCTAAGTTGTCTAAGGACAACTATAAAATGTGATGCATCCAAATGAAGGCATTATTCGGGTCGCAAGAACTATGGGAGATCGTCATTGATGGGTATGTAGAACTCACTATGGAGGAAGAAGCCGCCTTCACCAACAAAGAAAAGACCGCTCTTAAAAATCAAATGAAGAAAGAAACAAGGCTTTGTTCCTCCTCTATCAAGGGTTGGATGAATTAACCTTTGAAAAGATTGTCAAAATGACATCAAGCAAGAAAGCTTGGGATACTCTTGACACCATCTTCAAGGGTGTTGATCGAGTGAAGCGGGTTCACCTTCAAACATTAAGAGCCAAGTTCGAAGCGGCACACATGAAGGAAGGTGAAAGTATTTCTGACTACTTCTCACATCTAATTGTTATTATTAACAATTTAAAAAGAAATGGTGAAAAAGTTGAAGACATACATGTCATTGAAAAGGCACTGTGATCTCTCACAACCAAGTTTGAGTACATGGTTGTGGCGATCGAAGAATCAAAGGACTTGAAAAAATTGTCCATTGAAGAACTGATGGGATTGTTGCAAGTGCATGAGCAACGAATGCAAAAGAATGCTGTTTCAATGCTTGAACATGCCTTAGAGTCTAAGTTGACTCTAAAAGAACAAAAGAATGGCTATGCACAACGAGGGGATCATGGCATTAGTAATCATGCAAGAGGTAGAGGGCGTGGATATCATCCAAGTCATCAATAAAATCAACAAAAGTTTACTAGTTTCCGTGGAAGAGGAAATGGTAGAGGCTGATTCATACGTGGTAGTGGAAACACAAAGAATGTTCAATGCCACAATTATAAGAAATTGGGCCATTATGCCTCTGAGTGTTGGATGAAAGTGGATCAAGATGAATGAACCCACTATGTTGAAGCATCACACCATGAACAAGAAGACTCCACACTCCTCCTCGCATAAGAAAAGGCATGCGAACGGTCAGATATGTGCTATCTCGACACGGGTGCAAGCAACCACATGAGTGGTAATAAAGAACTGTTTGTAGAACTCACAGAAGGAGTTCATGGCGACGTGAGTCTTGGCGACTCATCAAATGTACCCACGATAAGTAAAGGAAAAATTAAAATTTATTAGAAGAATGGTGACCCAAATTACATCTCTAATGTATATTACGCACCAATCATGAAAAATAAAATCCTCAGTATAGGCCAACTCCTTGAGAAGGGGTATGTCATACACACGGAGAACTCTTCTCTCTTTATAAGAGATGCTCATAGGAGACTTGTGGCTCAAGTCCAGATGGCGAAGAATTGCATGTTTCCACTCTATATTAACACAAAGGCTGAGAAGTGCCTCTATGGACTCGTGAAAAATGATTCATGGAGATGGCATCTTTGCTTTGGGCATCTCCATTTCAGTGGCCTTAAATTCTTATCCTCATTAAGCATAGTACATGGCTTGCCGACAATTGAAGCTCCAGAACATGTGTGTGAGGCATGCACACTCGACAAGCAACAAAGGAACTCTTTCCCAAGTGGAGTATCCAGAAGAGTAAAGGAACCATTTTAGTTAGTTTACACTGATATTTGTGGACCACTTGAAACACCCTCTCTTGGATGTAATAAATACTTTATTACCTTCAATGATAATTTCAGCAGAAAACTCTAGGTGTATTGCATCAAAGAAAAATCTTCCGCTTTCACTATCTTTAAAATTTTTAAAGCTCGTGTTAAAGTTAAAAGTGGTCACAAAATTAAAGTACTCAGATCTGACAGAGGTGGAGAGTACACCTCAAATGCATTTCAAGATTTTTGCAGGGAACAAGGCATCAAACAACAATACATTGCAGCCTACACGCCATAACAGAATGGCATTGCGGAACGGAAGAACCGCATCATCCTCGACATGATGAGGACCATGCTAAAGGAGAAAAGCCTGCAAAAGAGCTTCTGGGCAGAGGTAGTTGCATGTACTGCCTGCCTGCTCAATCGGTGTCTAACCAAGAGCGTCAAGAACATGACACTACAGGAGGCATATAGTGGCTACAAACCGAGCGTGGCGCATATTCACTAACCAAGTGCAGGGTTGTGATGTAGTAATAAACTTGGTGAGATTGAGGTTGAATCCCAAGGGACTGATACCTGTACGTTATCTGAAACTAAGTAGAAATAGAACTAGAATAAGATGAAATCTAAATCGATTGTAAATTGAAGAATAATTGTGAAATAATTATCTAAAACTTAAGGAATTTAGAAATAGGAAACTAGGAATTTAGAGGATCCACTTGTAGAGATCAGGGAGATCTTATGCCTGCATCAAAAACTCAACTGGACTTAGAGTCCATCTTCATCCAGTTGAAGGGTGTAACCATGAAAATTAAACTGAACTTCCTCTAATATAGTTTTAAAGAGATGATAGGTATATGAATTAGAATGGATTCCATCACCAAACCATGTCCAGGAGACAAAGCAAATAAAAAAATTAAAATAATTACCAACCAATCAACAATGTATGAAGGTTAGGAAGGGTACCGTCATCCGACCATGCCCAGGAGATGATGGTGAACAACAGGGCTTCCTGACGTCATAAACATAAAAGGAGTAGAAACATGCTCAAAGCTATTGCAGACCCATTATAATTTCAGTCACAACAGACCATTAAAAACTAAAAAAATATTTCTTTAATTAACTAAAATCAACATCAGTTCAGTCTAAATAAAAAGGCACAAGCAAAGGTCTTCTATCATACTACAAGCTTCACCTCTTAGCCTTAGCTAAGAGGTTTAGCCAAACATGATTAAGCTAAACATCCCCCAATAAATAAATAAAACGGTAGTATATATAAAAAAAAGAATAAAAATAGAAGTACTCTACTCTCTCTTTGCTCAACGTCTTCCCTCACAACTTCACAGCCCTCCTTGTATAAGATGCCCCCTTTCCTCTCTCTTTCTTCTCCTTTTATAGAGAAGGGAAGTCGGTCGAGTGGAGTCGGTTTGGAGCATTATGCAGCTTTCCTTCTGAAGCCAAGAAGCGGACGCACGCACTCTGTTTTTGCACAGGAACTTGTTATGATCGACCCTTGTTTGGTGTGGATGGCTGACCAGTTCTTGAAATCTGACTCCATGGTGGGGTTTAAGATCTCCTTTCCAAGCTTTAGGATGATTCAGATCACGCATCCGGACGTTCCGTTGATCACAGAACGACCTGCTGCTGTCGGTTTCGTTTCGCTGTGCATAAACTCGGCCTGCAGACAGATCGCCGCTGGACTCTCGGTGGGGCCCGTGATTAAAGTCGGTGGAGAAATCCATACCATTCATTGATTTCCTCTCTAAAACCCATTTAGATATGGACGGTTTTGGATCCAAAATGTGGTATCTCCTGGACATTTTTTTAGTGCTATACAATCCTAATCGAAACCTTCATGTAGATGTAGCATCCGAGAAAATAAGTAAACAAGCCAGGGTACGATCGGTTTGACCCCGTGAATCACTGAACGGTGTGGATCTTCAATATGTACGATGATGGTGGCCCACTTGCACCCAACCGCAAGCCACATGCGTAAACAGGGCCTGCACGTCTTGCACAATGCTATTGGTAAGGTCCTCACCCTTCAGTTTTTGAGAAATCCACTCCATCCATCATCTTCTCCTTGAGGTTTTGACCTGGGATGGACGGTTCTCATCATCCGTTGATGTGGCCCACTAAGACAATCGAAATGCACATCAATTAAATGGTCTTTTTACGATTGTTGTAGAGATCATGTACATGTGCATGGTCGCCAAAAAATTTGCATGAGTTTGACTGGTTCCTCTCCCTTTACCTGATGGACGGTTCAGATTAATCGTCGGGATCAGCCCACTAGAATTCATCCGCACCCTCTGTTGCTGCCATAGAAAATGGAATTTCCATTTTAAAGAAAGAGTCGGGTTAGCGCCTACTGATCGACTTAATCTGTTCGGTGCACGGCGGGTCCTCATGTGTCGTGTACGTGCACTCACATCAGTGGGCCCCACATTTAGGTTTATGAGAGATCCATTCCGTTCATCTACTTTGCCACCCGCTTTAAGGGGTTAAGACCAAAATTTAAGTATACCCAGATACCAGGTGGGCCCCAATTCACTGATTTGGGGACTGATCTGACAGTTTAGGCACTTTCATAGGGATCGAACGGATGAAATTCAACATGTACGGTTAATTTATGATTCTTAGGCCATGTATGAAGTTTCGTGATGAACGGATAGTGGGAACCCTGTGATCCTACAATCTGGACGTCTTTCGGGCCACTTGAGCTTCAGTTTCTCGATTTTCTTGGATCCTTAGCGTGTAATTCCGTCGATCTTGGTCCCCTGGAGTCCGTCCCTTACCTTTAATGTCGTCAGAGCGTTAAATCTATACTTTTAGCATCTTATTTCGATCCAAGCTCGTAAATACACCCTGCATCACAAGAATGATAAAACGGGCCATTAAACAGTGTCATGTGGAAAATTCATATAAAAATTGGAGTCTGATATGCAATATTTGATCCTTAACAGCACACCTAAGGATCTTTGGGTATGTTGTTTATGCTCAAGTTCTAGAAGTAAGAAGAAGGAAGCTTGATGATCGGGGCGAAAAATGCATTTTCATCGGCTACAATGAAGGATCTAAAGCCTACAAGCTCTACAATATACTAACCAATAAAGTAGTGGTGAGTAGAGATGTGGCCTTTAGTGAGAAAGAAGCTTGGAAATGGAACGATGAAGAATCAACCAAAGATATTTTAGTTGAAACAAAAGAACATGAAGAAAGAAATGACCGTCAAGAGAAAACACCCACAACACCTTCTTTGGCCGCATCATCAGTACATAAAAGTCCAGGAGTATATTCCATCACTCCTGAAAGTACTCCATCAAGTCAAAATTTGGCTAGCTCATCCTCACCCATGGTACCTATAAAATGAAAAGCTTAAGCGACATTTATGAACAAACTAAAGAGGTCAATCTTTTTTGCTTGTATGCAGATCATGAGCCTCTGACATTTCAAGAGGCCATAAAAGCAGAATGTTAGAGAATCGCTTTAAAAGAAGAAATTCATGCTATTGCGAGAAGTGACACATGGGAGCTGACTACGCTTCCTAATGGCCAGAAAACTATTGGCGTCAAATGGGTGTACAAGATCAAGTGAAATACTGATGGTGAGATCGATCGCTACAAGGCAAGGCTCGTAGCAGAGGGCTACAAACAGAAGTATGGGGTGGACTATGAAGAAGTCTTCACTCCTGTTTCTTGTCTTAACATTGTGAGGATGATTATCTCCCTTGTAGCTCATCACAGTTGGATGATCTACTAACTGGATGTGAAATTTGTATTCCTGAATAGAATTCTAGAAAAAGAGGTCTATGTTGACCAACCTGAAGGCTTTGTTATGTAAGGGGAGGAACGCAAGGTATATTGACTGAAGAAAGCCCTCTATGGATTGAAGCAAGCTCGACGTGCTTGGAATGCACGCATCGACAACTATCTTCAAGAAAACAGCTTCGCTCAATGTCCATATGAGCATGCAGTTTACGTCAAGAAAAATGCTCATGGCGATGTGCTTATAGCGTGCTTATATGTTGATGATTTTCTGTTTACAGGAAACAGCCGACCGATGTTTGATAAATTCAAGAAATCGATGTTAAAGGAGTTCGAGATGACCAATGAAGGTCTGATGTCCTTTTTTCTGGGCATTGAAGTGGAGCAACAACATGGTGGCATCTATATATCTCAGAAGAAGTATGTCAAGGAATTGCTTGAAAAGCTCAAGATGACTGATTGCAATGCCATAAACACGCCTGTAGCAACGGGCTTAAAACTGAGAAAAGACGGAGAAGGAAGAAGCGTTGACTCAACTTTGTTCAAGAGTCTAATTGGAAGCCTAAGGTACATCACAATCATAAGGCCAGATATCGTCTATAGTGTTGGACTTCTAAGTAGGTACATAGAAGCACCAAAAGAATCACACTGGCTAGCCGCAAAAAGAATCCTCAGGTACGTCAAAGGAACAATGGAATTCAGTCTTTTTTATCCATACAATGATGAAGCAATGATATATGGATACTCAGACAGTGATTGGGGAGGTGATCAAGATGAAAGAAAAAACACCACTGGCTATGTATTCTATCTCGGAACGACTGCTTTCACATGAAATTCGAAGAAGTAGAGTGTAGTTGCTCTGTCCACATGTGAAGCAGAGTACATGGCAGCATCGTCCACTATTTGTGAGGGAATTTGGCTGAGAAACTTACTAAAGGAGCTGAAGCATCCGCAGGAAGGATCCACAGTCATATATGTGGATAACAAGTCGATAATTGAACTAGCTAAAAATGCAGTGCAGCATGGAAGAAGCAAACACATTGATACCCGATATCATTTTTTAAGAGATCACGTGAAACAGAAAATGATAAAATTAGAATATTGTCATACTACGGAACATGTGATAGATATTTTCACAAAGGCATTACCCACAGATGCATTCAAACGACTAAGAACGATGCTCGGAATGAAGCCGGTTTTGATTTGAAGTGGAGTGTTGAAAGTCTAAACCAAACCCGTTGGATTCTCAAGGACATTAAACGGTAGAGGAAGCTTCCAGCAATAGGTGTTTTCCTCCATGCGGCTGTTCTGCTCCTCCATGCGACTATTCGGTTCCGGATGCAAGATATTTTAATATTTTATTTTGGTTTTTGTTACTGTAGTAAATACTATGCCCCTGTAGTGTAATTTAAATGGGCATTTGTGTCTTTTCACCTTGATGAAAGATGTCTATATAAGGAGCTCTTGTAGTCCATTTGGGGCCAACTCAGTGAGCTTGTAAGCCACAGTAAAATAACAAAGTTCCTCTTCTCTTCTCATGTGTCTAGTGAGTTTAAAGCTTAGGCTTTGTAAAGCCAAGAAAAGTTCTAGCTACTATAGCCATAAAGAAAACCCTGAGCTATTAGACGGACGAGATCGTGCCTGCATGGACGCTCCAGATCGTGCCAGACGCCTCTCACACGGATCACCAACGTGTTGAACGGAACACAGTTTCCATTTCTGAAAACATTGTGTTTGTAGGGGCTATTTGTGTTAAGAACTGTACACATGCACACGTGATTCCAGGTGTGGAATTTGGTGGGGTTAGGTCAGCAGGATCGTGCGCAACAGATAGATGGATCGGATCATCTATAGGGCTAGTGTAGGTGGGCCATATATCCTCGTACATGGAGATGGTTCGTTTAAAATGAACGCTGGCGCCAACGAAAAGGGAGAGACTCTCTCTTTTTTTTAGAAAGTCGTAGGTCAGCTCGCTTCGACCAGCTACCCAGTCCGGTGCACGGCGAGTGCTCCTACACTGCGTACACATGCGACAAAAATATTGGGTCCACAAGTGGATTTCGATGGATCCACTCAGTCCATTAGGTTCTAGGGGTCTATGGGTCCCCTAATTAAGATTAGGCATATTTATGACTTAGGTGGGCCCCACGACTTGATTATGTGATAATATAACACTTTTTAATAATCTAATGGTTGGATGTCCTCTGAACTTAGTACATCCCTATCCAGAAGGTTCTAGGGTCCAAGTGTCGTCCACATAGTGATGATTTGTAGGATGAAAAGCCCATGTAGTAAGTATTGTAATTTTTAGCATGTGTGTCACTCACAACTTAGTTTTGGAATTAATGGACAACGGATTCGGTGATTCGAGCCCTTCACATAATGTTCTTTTGAGATCCACGCCACCTAGGAAGTTCTATACTTTCAAGTAACAGATCCAGCCAAAGGTGGGGCGGATCCAATGCTCAAGTGGGCCATACGATTGAATTTTGAGTCCCACTTGTGGATCCTTGTAAATCCGATGGTTTCTAGTGGTCCTTAGTTGATCTTAGGAGAAATTAACAGTTATTATCTTAATCCGATGGTTGGATTAGGGATTAGATGTCCTAGTATGCATTAATAACCTTATTATCATTTATCATTATCATCGTTATTATTATTGTTATTATTTTCTACAATTTCTTCTACTTCGCCGTGATTTGTATAAGTGGTCCACCCTTCTCAGTGTCATTAAAGTCTACGATAATGTTGTTTGCATTACTTATTTCATCTCACCTTATTACTATATGTACATAAATAAATATTTGCTTATTTACTTATTTATTTGTAGGACCTACCTTTGATGAGAGTCCTAAATGATAATGTCATATTGAGCCATGTGCCCACATCTCAGTAACATATACTGCTCACGAGGTTTATGGTTGATTCTAGAGTTTGATGGTCAAACTAGGAAATTTAATCGTTAGATCGATCGAAGGGATGTTGTTGGGTCATATGTTGAGGCTGAATGGCTAGATTTATCTTTAACAAGGCTCGCTAACCATCTAAGCATTGATGAACAGTTGGATGGCCTTATCTATGGATGAGATTACTAATATTGGTCCGATTTAGACTATAATGTAGGTGAATGTTTAATTAAGTTAGATTCGTGTTTATACTAATCTAGGTCCTCCTAGTAATACCCGAGTACTGGAAGATACGGGGTGTTAAAAGGGTGGCTCGAGTTGGGTCGACCACCCTAGGCTTGTTTGATTAACCTTAGGTCGAATATGGACAACCAACAGTAGTTGGACTATACGAGATACTTGCACCCAATGCTGGTTGTGTCGAAATTTTCCAAGTGAACCGAATTAGCTTAATAGTCGACTGATCATGTGTGTTTACAATGTATGACAATGATAAATGTAATCTAGGATACTCACATTCTCATTGAATGAGTCTACTTATAATAATTAGTAGTACGATCCACAAGACTCATGACCGGACATGGTGGTATGGGACACCGTGTTTGAGCTGTCGGCCTACGTTGGGGTGACGAGCTTTCCTGTAGTGACGAATGAGCAATCAAGAATGCTATGAACATAATACATCAAACTGGAATGATGTTGTAATTACTCCACATTTGTGTTTGGGTGACGACTTTTATATCATTTGTGGGTGTCCTCCACCTGTTGATAGGCCACTTAACCCTGTGCGTCCGGGCTATGTCATCTGAGTTCTTAGTGATCGGTCGGGCTAGTATTAGCATCACATTGATTGGAGAGTTGTCGTATGGGTGGTAAATCCGAATACGGATCAATGGACACAGGTAGGGAGCTGTTTCATCCACCCCGAGCCTAGTGATTCAGTTGAGACCATAATCAAATGAGAGTACCCTAGCTTTCCCAATATACTGGATGAATTGAACCTAATAACTACTCAACTAACATGTGCATTCACCACATTGCATTAGATAAGACTGGAGATTTGGTGTTGGGCCGCCTGTAAGGAAGTGTTGGCATATGCGAAATAGGGGTTGAAGTCGCTTAGGAGAGGGTGTTGTTTGGAAAGAGCATGCATCATGTCATATCTTCAAATGTGCATTTAACAAGAGTATTTAGGAATTGTTTGATTTCTTGTTTTATCATTACATGCATTGATTTGGTTGATAACATGTTTAACTTAGAACTAATGGAACCATTGAGTTAGCTATTCATTCCCACCTGAGACGGTATTTTAAAACACCAACTAAGTATTGTTGTTAATGTAGGTTCTATCGAGCCCTCTGGCGAGTAGGCCTAGATCGACTTGCACTTTCACCGTGATGCCTCAGGAGCGTCAAACGAAACTGAAATACCATGCACTTATTTAATCTTGTGTTTGTATATAGAGTTCTGACTCGATTTGTTCTGTATGTTGATTTTATGGTATATTCATGATAGCATGTATAATCTTCATTTTGGCCGGTCACCACTATTGGAATTGTATTTTTGATTGTTAACTCTATATTTATGATATTTCTTATCTCTACCTCACTTTGGATCCACTAAATTGAATTACGCTACTTTGATTGCTCATGTGAATCTGAACAAGGTCACATGTGCGCTTTCATTTGGTTAACACCCAAAAACTCGGAATCAAAGTTTATGTACTCGGGTGCCAATTTTCGAGGCGTTACAATATTCCTCATATTCTATTATCTTTGATAATATCTTAACAGCTCAGCGAATTTTTCCTTGTATTGGGTTGTTATCATCGTACCATGTTTTCGCTTTGAGAATTTGGTCATCTTTTGATTATGATAGGCCCTAGAAAAATATTTTTCATTAAACACTTCTTGAAATTCCTTCTGAGTCCTTACATGGCCTGTCACGACCATTCGTTTGGCTAAGCTCCACTGAACATTTGCTTTACCTTTCATAACGAATGATGTTAATTGAACCTTCTGGTTTTCACGATAATTCATTGTTTCTAGTATTTTCTCAACATGCTTCATCCAATTTCTACTACTGTAGGATATGTGGTGCCTTTAAATACCAGAGGGAGGATTTTTAGAAACTTTTCGAGCAAGTCCACTTCAGGTATTTGGTCAGTCCTAACTGACGATGTCTGTGGATAACCTCGGGGTGCTTGAATTTGATTTTCCAATAAGTTCCATTGAATCCTGAATTAATCCTATTGTTATTTCACCATAGTCGTCGTTTGATTTACCAATCCAAAAGTGGTGTCCCAAGGCTACAAGCTAGATTCGGCGAGATTGGCATGCATAGAATTTAAGGACAAAGGCAATTGAGCACTTGGTCCGGCCCTAACTTGATCTGCTGCAGGAGGGAAAGGTACAAGAAACTCTGCACCTCTTCACGCTCATCTCTATCCACCATATTTTCATCTTGCACCCTTTTTCTCGACTCATCTTCAACCAGAATAGTGATGTATACTACCAAGTCGCAAGGAATGGTGATGCTTGCAAATGGGATTATATCGCGAAGGATGAGCGTCTTCTTAGGGGGCATAATTTTCCTATAAGAATGTTTAATTAAGACTTAGTAAACTTATAAAATATAATTAGAATATTTTAATTCTATTTTGAAAGAAATTCCATTAAAAGAATTCCACTTAATCCATTGGTAAAGTTCAAACTGAACAGACCAAATCTTTGTCGCTGTTTACTATTTTAATTAGCATCTCATGGACTTAGAAATTTTGTTTCTTGCTTAAAAATTTTCTGGGTACCCCTTTACAAGCTTAAAATGTCCCTATAAAATTATATATAGATTCTCTGGCTATAGAATTTTAAGAAATTCATGTAGTCAAGTTTGTTTAGAATTTAATAAATTTTGATCGAATTGTTTTGTCGATTGGTTGATCTCGGTTTGAATTTCGGACTTTGGTTGCTGGACAATTTAGGCCGCTTTTGATCGATCAATCCGACATTGCTTGACATAATTTGAATGATCCAAATCTCACAAATTTTTGAGTTTTCTTATTTCCTTATTTCTCTTATTTTAAATGATGCATTGATCATATGGAGCAGATCTCAACCATCCATTGAGTCCTAAAATCTCTCATTAGGGATGTGTCAATAGATTATTTAGATCCAAACTGATGCAGCGATGAACGTGATGAGGTCGAACACCGTCTTCCTCAAGGATAACGACTCCGAATCCACGGAGCTTCTCTGGACTCCTCACAGAGACTTCTCGAATCCACGAGGAAAGAAAGCAAGGGAATAGGAATAAACTCTAATAAATTCAAAATTAATTGATAAAAAAATAAAAACGAGTTTACACCCCTTTAAATAAGGGAACCAAGCAACATGAAAGAAATCAGACTCATACTACAACTAAAACTCCTAGAATTCGCAACTTACTATAAATAGTAAACTTACTATTTATAGACGGTCACGATGTCTACTAGTGCGCAAGGTTTTCGGCCAAAAATAGTAAGTGTCCTATTTGGCTTCACCAAACCATTCTCCTAATTATCCTAAGCACTTTTCATGTTGGACACAACTCCTAAAGCCCAACGGATGAAAAATTATACTCAAACTAAAACTTACTATTTATAGTAAAAACAAAATTAAAACGAGGAAACGACCGTCGATCAGGGGGTTTTTCGCAAATCCGGGCTGCGCAACCCGGCATAGCGGGGTTGGTTGGCTAAAGTAGCTTGTTCTACCCCAAAATCATATATTTTACGTCGGATAACTCATTCCGGATTGTGAGATACGGCCGATCTAAGGTCTGATGGTCCGGATCACTTCTGTCGCCGACCGTGCCTTTTCTGATCCATCTTGGCCATGAAATTGTCCGCGACCCGTTCTACATCACAAACCATTCATAATCTCAACTTTTAGATCAAAGCATGTTATGTACCATTCCTTCCCTTCATATTTATGGTTCATCAAATGGTCAATCCACCCACACTTTATGGATATTAATTTAAATCTATCCCTGATTATACATGAATAGTGGGGATCATATTCGATCCATCATATCACCAACTTAGAATCTAATGTGGAAACCAATATCCACGATTAGATCTGATTGACGTGGGCCACCATATGATTTGATTGATTTGAAAAATTTAGGATACTGACATATTTCTGTCTTAAGGATCAAATGATCAGTTCATATCCATTTTGTTGCAACCGGATGCTAGTAAATCAATCCATTCATCAAAATACTATTGGTTAGATCTTGAATTTTGATTAATCTTTTCCTGAGATCTCCCTATGGACCAATATCATGATTGTGTGGTCGATCCACATCGACCATTGTATCAATCAGGGAAAAATAGCTTATAAATCATAAAAAAATAAAATAATAATAACATAGAGACTTACCAAATCTAAACCATCTCTAAGTCTCTCTCTTTGCCTTTCTCTATGGCTACTCTCAAAAAAACGATTCTCCAATCTTACCCACAATCAAGAGTTGTGGTAGCAATAATCAATTCCTTAACATTTCTCTCAACCAAGAGTGTCTCCACCAAACTAACTATTAATTTATTTTATTTTTATTTTTAATTAAAAATTAAATTTATAACTACTAATTATAATTTCTAAGTATACTAAAAATTCATAATCTTTTAATATTTGTTTTTCCTCTTCATCCAGGCCTATGTGACCTTATGAGTGGATTGGATGGAACGTTTACTAATGTTTTAATGGTGAGAATCACTGTCCGCACTGCTATTTGTGTTGTGGTCAGATATGCCTATTTTTAAGCTCACGCTTTAGAACGATCTTTCCAAATAGATAACGGTGCGGATATAATAAATACATCATTGTATGCCCACGTAATTTTCATCTCCTTTAAACCGTTCGTACAACTTGGAACTCGAGGAGCGTCAACACCCGTCTTCCCACCACACGCACCCGCATCAGCGAGTCGGTGGTGCGTGGTACACCAGCCAATCCTCTTCCATCCATACAGGGGCCACCGATAAATCATCTGGTACTTGACTGCATGTGCCATCTGTAAAGTTTTGAATGAAGGAAATGGAGAGCTGTCTTAACTTTTCCATGTTGTCTTTGAAGATTAATGTTTCATTGATGGATGTTTGGCCTTTACCATGTAGCCCACGTGGTTGCACGGGCAACATGATGCAAACTGCCCTTATGGTGGACACTGCATGACAGCGACTGGATAATGTTATCCACCCAAATTCCTCCTTAAAGGTGGGGTTGAGTAATCAGTTTTGTTTTCAACCATAAGACTGTCAATCAGATTAACAAAGATTATCTAAGAGAACGATGTAATGTTTCTCACAGCTGTTCATCCCAGATATTGTATGGTTCTGGCTCATCCTTGTATTCAGCCGCATGGGCCCATCATGGGTAGGCCATTACTGGTGGACGGTGGATCTCAACCAGGACAGGACAGACGAGAGTCAACCTATATCTTCTTCCAAAGAGTACACTAACAGGGGACCAAACCAGGGAAGGACAGATCAGAGTCCACCTATATATAAAGGAGTACACTACGGATTATAATATTCTGGTCTTGAGTCTCTTGACCATATCTATGATGATTATTTCACTTATAAACCTGGATTGACTAATCAAAAGACCACGTCTTGAATTGGTCAAGGCTCTAACCAGTGTACGCGCGTACGCGAAGCCCTGGAAGTATATATAGATGCTTAAAGTGGAAAATGAGCAAGGGTGGCAATGGGCCAGGCTAAGGAAGGGCTGAGGTGGGTCTTCGGCCAGCCCTAGCCATGATGGGCTAAAGAGGCCTCGGCCTTAAAGGACCGTGTCAAGCTACTGCCTTGTTGGGCAAGGGCCAGGTCAGTGGTGGACCGAGTGAAAGATACCTCGTTTCAACATGAGGTCTCGGTATCGATTCCCTAGTGGGGATGGCTAACAGTGATGTGTGAATTGACAGTGGGGTCTACTAACAAGTTAAATTAAAAATATTTTTTTTTTTAAAAAAAACAAGGGCCAGGTCAAGGTATGCCTAACCTGAGCCAGCCCTATAAGTTAAAATAATTAAATTATATGCATGATATGTGTATAATTGGTCTCTGTGTGTGTGTTTATAACCATCATGCGTTTCTTGGGAAATAAAGTATTTCTATGTCACACCTGTGTCAAAGATGATTATTCATCAACTATAGAAATGTCTTACCCAATCATTCACTGTATACATAGATTAAATATGTTTTCACAATTTGGATCGTTTACAAGTACCTATGTATCATTCATCATACCACCAAAGTACCAAAGTTCTTCATATTTCTATATACACAGGCATAAAAATCCTATAATAATGTTATTATTTTATATATATAGGAATGCTAACCCTGCACACTAGTTCCCACTAGAACTCATGAGAACTTTTTCACAACTCATCACACATAATTTGGGCCCAAAATCTAAACCGTCTATGTGATGTAGAACCCATGAAACCCTAGAAAATGACTTTTACCCTTATCCAAAGCTTTGGTGGGCCATGGCAAAGAGAGACAAATCAAGGGAGGAAACAATTTCCTTTTTCCATGGCCCACCAAAATTTTGGATTGTAGTGAAAGTCGGGCCGCTGGGGATTCATGGGGTGCTGCATCACATGGATGGTTTAGATTTTAGGCATACATCACGTGTGATGAGTTGTGAAAAGTTCTCACGAGTTCACGTGATATATATATATATATATATATATATATATATATATATATATATATATATATATATATATATATATATATATGGAAAAAGTTCCATGTGGTCGAGCTCATGGGAACTTCCCATGAGGTCGAGTTGTGTAGGCCCCACTATGATGCGTGTGGAACATCTATCCCATCAGTCAGATGCACCATTCCATGGTGGGCATAGGGTTTAAAAATCAAGTCAATCCATAACTTGTGTGGGCCACACTACATACAAAAGTTAAGATGGGTTACCCTCCATTCAAACATTCATAATCATTTGTTGGGCCGACCGAGATGTGGTTCATGAATCCAGACCATCCATTATGTGTGTCCCACTTGGATGAGGGGTCAAACCAAGTTTCAGACGTATCCAAATTTCAGGTGGGCCCCACAAAGTGCTTTTATATGTTTTAGGCATGTATTCACATGATTTTAGATGGTATGGCCCACCTGAGTTTGGCATACGGCTGATTTTTGGGATAGCCCGTAATTTAAAGGGGAACCATCAAATGCACAGTCTTGATGTTCGACATACATCATGGTGGGGCCACACAGCTCGACCTCATGGAACTTCTCATGAGCTAAGTGGACCCCACCGTGATGTGTGTTAGAAATTAACACCATGCATTTCATGGGTCCCCTTTAGGGTATGGGATATTCCAAACATCAGCCATATTACCAACTCATGTGGGCCATACCATCTAAAACCATGTGAAGACATTGTTAAAACATATAAAAGCACTTGGTTGGGCCCACCTGAGTTTTAGATGCAACAGAAACTTGGTTTGGCCTCTCATCCAAGTAGGACACACATAATGGATAGGCTAGATTTGTGAACCATATCTCGGTAGGCCCGATTAATGATCATGAAAAATTTAATAGGCAGGTTACCTCTCTCAACTACTGTATGAGGTGTGGCCCACTTAAGTCATGAATTGACTTGATTGTTAAGCCCGTGGCCTACCATGGAATTGTGCATCTAATTGATGGGGTAGATTTCCAACACACATCACAGTGGGGCCCACACAGCTCGACCTCATACTACCATTTCCCACATACACACACATACAAGGAGAGAAAGCCGCGTTGAGCACCCAGCCTGAACATTAAAACTAGTTGATTTCAAGTCCTAGCCCGAGAGCTCAAGCCAATTTTAACAGTGAAAGATCTCGTCATCAGGGACTGTTAGCTTGGGCTAGGCCGAGCAGCTCAACCCATAAAAGTGAGCAGCTGTGGTCATCCAACAGCAAAAGCTCATTGGTTGGACTTAAATTCCCATAAAGGTTTTAGTTCACATTCACGTGAACACATGGTACGATTCGATCTATGTGGGGCCCAGGGTGATGTGCATGTGTACTTTAAAGTTCTAAACTGAGCATCAAGACGCGTAGGCTAATTAGATTCTAAATTTCAGTCTGATCCATAGCTATTTTTTATTCCCTCTTTTTTCTAATCATAATTGTTATGGGGAGATCAGAGCCCATGGTAGAACATCAATCTAGTTGTAAGTCCGAGCTGACACCTGAGGCGCGACCCATCTGACCAAACTTCAACATCGCAACAAGGACACACTAGTATCTTTGGGTAAGGGTCAACTTGAAGGGGTCTTAACAATCCGATCGGATGACCTGTTATTCCCCAACCACGGTCTACTCAAGCTGGCCGCATCGGATTCGGCATGACGGGTCGGGTCGGACGTCGTCTGAGTTGGAGAATGTTCTTTACTATGGTCTGACGAGCCAAGCCGAGCAGGCCTTCAGATGCGCGTATCCCACTCGCTAAACATGGAAACCGCCATAACCAAACGTGACCGATAACGTCGCTCGCAGATACGCATTATTCGCTGGATACGCTACACGATCAACAGATTGAGGGTGGTATCTCCACGATCCGGGAATTCTCCTGATCGTGCCGAGATTATCGAGACCAGACCGCTCCACAGGCAAGTATAAATAGCACACAACGCCATATCTACAGGTACACAATATCGAGCTCTCCTCCTCTACTCTCTATCTAGACCCCGATTCCCTTGTCCTGACTTAGGCATCGGAGGGTCCCCCGGCTTAGCCAGGGTCACCTTTACCAGTTCTCTTAGTGCAGGTTCTAGAAGACTCGGAGGAAGGGCCGACTGAATTTTTTCATCAACATTTTTTAGCACCGTCTGTGGGAACCTGAGACTAAAAGTCAGGTTCTCATCTCCCCAAGCGATGGCAAGGAAGAAGAAAGCTGTAGTTGTGGAACCAGTATTAAGCGAGTAGGCTCAGTCATCATCAACACTTCATGCCGAGTTCGCACCAGGACCTTCTCAACGTTCGCGCAATCGGTCAAGTAAATACCGCGCCATGCAGAACAAGATCCAGGCCATGCGTTACGAAATAAATATAATGAAGCAGCAGAGGGAGCCAGAGTCACGCCCGGTCCAGGAACAACCCATTCTCAAGCCGGTGGGACTGTTCGTAGAGACTTGCTCTGCACCGAGGAGTGTGAGACCCGAAGCCCCCCAGCAATCGGGGGTGCCGCGTTCGGATCAAAATTCTCCTGCGGTGCAAGTCGAAAGATCCACTCGGAATGACACTACCCGGGCTCCCACGACTGTCCATTTAGCCACATCTGTCCTGCCGCCCACGGACCTCTATCATCAGTTAGAACGGAGGAGAGAAAGGAGAACGCCGGAGGTTGAGGATGCCCCTGAGGTCATCGCTAAAAACAAGGATCCTTGGGAAGCATGCTTTGCGGAGCTGAAGGACCAGTTTTTTACGCTGGAAAAGAAGCAACAACAGTCGACGGTTCCAGCCACGACCTAAGTGATGATGGAAGAGACCGAACCTCCCTTCACTCATGCCATCATGGCTGAGGTGATGCCGTAGAGGTTTCGGATGCCTCCCGTTATCCAGTATTCAGGATCCGGGGACCCATCAGAACACCTAGAGTCCTACCGATCATGGATACAGATTCAGACTGCAACGGACGCAATGATGTGTAGGGAGTTTTCCATCACCCTAGCAGGATCCGCTTGAATTTGGTATCGTCAGCTCAAGTCAAACTCTGTGGGCTCCTTCGCAGAACTAAGTCGACTATTCCTTACACAGTTTATAAGTGGAAAGAGAAGTCGAAAACCCAACACCCACCTGCTTACCATCAAGCAGGCTCCAAAGGAGTCGTTAAAAGACTACATCGCCCGTTTCAATGAAGAGGCGTTGCATGTCGAAGACTATGATGACAAGATGGCTCTTGCTTCCATCCTGAGCGGATTGAAGGAAGGAAAGTTCGTCTTCTCCATTGGCAAAAATCTCCTGAAAACGCTAACGAACTTCATGGAGAAGGCTCAAAAGTACACCAGTGTCAAAGAGTTCACTAACGCCCGTAAAGGAATACAAGTCACTGACTCGGCAAACAAAGGGAAGAGGCCAAGGAACGAAGACTTCCAACCGAATGGCAAAGGGACCGATGACCGCGCTCCCCACGATCGTCGACCGAGCCGTAGGCCAGAGGAAAAATTCCATTCCTATACTTCTCTTAACACATCTGCCAAGCAGATTCTGCTAGATATCCGAGGAGACAGGCTACTTAATTGGCCAGTTTGCATGAGGGCTGACCCAGAGCAACGGGACAAGTAAAAATTCTGCCGCTTCTACCGAGACCATGGTCACAACACGGATAACTGCGTGGACCTGAAAGACGAGATCGAGTCCCTCATCCATAAGGGATATCTACGTTTTTACACTAAGAAAGAGAAGTCCGTTCAGAGAGAAGAGCGACCACGAGGACAGCCGAACAACCCCCTAGAAGAATCCGCCGAAATACGCACCATCTTCGGGGGCTCGGCCAAAGGAGGATATTCAAATAGGGCCCGAAAAGCCCATTCCCGGAGATTCGACCCGGAACACCACATCCACCTGGCAGAACGTCCCAACAATGAACTCCGAGTCACCCCGTGCAGCCTGACTTTCATGGAAGATGACGCGCGCGGGATCCAGCACTCGCACGATGACGCGCTAGTGGTCGCCATGACCATAACAAACCACAAAGTGTATCGCATCCTGGTCGACACCGGGAGTTCGACTAATATGATGTACTTCGAAGCATTGGAGAAGATGAGAATTCCACGGTCTTGTCTCCGACCCGTGAAGACTCCCTTGCACGGCTTTGTATGAGAGAGACTAATCTCTGAAGGAGATATCTCCCTCCCAGTAACAGAGGGAGAAGGGGCAACATCAAGTCACACTTCTGGTGGACATTTTAGTTGTCAATGTTCCATCTGTCCACAATGTGATCCTGGGCCGACCCTCCCTCAATGCAATGAGAGCGGTCGTCTCAACTTACCATTTGATGATGAAGTTTCCAGCTGAAGGTGGGATCGGTTATCTCCGAGGCGACCAACGCGAGGCCCGAAGATGTTATGAAATAGCGGTTAGGAAAGGATCCACTAAACAGGCTCTCGTTGTCGACGCCTTGGACCCCCAAGGACTGGCAGAAAGTTCATCAGTCGAAGATCTGGAAAATGTCCCCCTTGATGAATTAGACCCGAGTAAAACTGTCAAGCTCGGATCATCGTTGAATCCTGAGCGAAAGAACGAGTTATTGACTTTCTTAAGGCAGCACCAGGATGACTTCGCGTGGTCTCACGCAAACATGCCAGGGATTTCTCCCGACGTGTTGGTTCACAGGTTGAATGTGGACCCAGAACATAAGCCGATCAAGCAAAAGAGAAGGTCGTTTGATGCCGAATGATATGAAGCCATTGTCGAGGAGGTCTCCCTCCCGCTCTATGCGGGTTTCATGGAAGAAGTATATTACCCTGACTGGATAGCGTACGTTGTTCTCTTTAGAAAATTCAATGGGAAGTGGCGGGTCTGTGTAGACTACTCCGATCTGAATGAAGCATGCCATAAAGATAGCTTCTCGTTGCCTCGGATCGACCAACTGGTGGAAAGCACAGTCGGGCATGAGCTGCTCTCGTTCTTAGACGCTTATTTCGGGTATAACCAGATCGCTATGTATCCCTCAGACAGACAGAAGACGACCTTTGTCACAGACAGAAGATGACCTTTGTCATGGACAGAGGACTTTACTGTTACCGGGTCATGCCATTCGGCCTAAAAAATGCTGGGGCAACATACTAGAGGCTGGTGAATCAGATGTTCGCCAAACAGATCGGGCGCACCATGGAAGTGTATGTGGACGACATGCTAGTAAGAAGTATCAAAGCCTCCGACCACCTTACTGATCTCGAAGAAATGTTCAACGTCCTCCGAGAGTATCAGATGAAGCTTAACCCCGCTAAGTGTGCGTTCGGAGTTGAGTCAGGAAAATTCCTTGGCTTCCAAGTTAGCCAGCGAGGGATTAAGGCCAACCCGAATAAAATTAAAGCTCTCATTGACATGAATTCACCTCAGACTTTAAAGGAGATACAATGTCTCATGGGAAGAGTTGCCGCCCTCGGACGCTTCATATCTAGGGCTACAGATAAATTGTCACGCCCCAAACTCAGAAACTGGGCTCACAAAATTTTAAATCGTCGAATCTGGCGCCGACAGCCTCCGTAGAACCCCATTCTCGGCTCCTAGTGCCCATTCACCAGGTTCCGATCCTGGGATGCTACGAGGAGGATTTTCAACGTCAGTTTGATTCGTAATAAGCATAACCAAAGGCATAACCCACAAACAACAACCAAGAATTTCATTACATTTCCACTATGATAAAAAACTTTATAAGTACAATGAGCATAAAGGGAAATATAATGATGATAGACTAAAAGCTCCAGAGTAATCTGCCACGTGCTCAAGCCTCAATGCTGCTGCGATCCAACGTTACCTGCACGTAACGGTCGTGCATAAGCTTATAGAAAGCTTAGAAGGTGGTGAAAGTGTGTGCGCAAGGTAGTAATATGATCATGCAGTATCAGAGTAATGCAGAATATGCAGATGGATCCATAAATATCATGAGCCGTACCAAGGCTATGCGATGCAAGACATGAATGATATCGGTCATCCCAAGGCCATGCGATGTGAAATGCAACTCAAGCATACAGACCCTCATCTATGTCCACACATAAATACAGCTCAAATCTGGAATATCACCGGGGTCTAGTACACTCTAAACCAGATCGCCGCCTCATCGCGCACAATAAGGTAAGTAGAAGAGACCTCACTATCCGTCTGTCAATATCGAGCACGACTCGTCGATAGCGAACCCATTCCTCGAGCTGGTCAGACTCAGCCTAGCATTGTCCCCTACACTCGGACGGGTAAGACCGCACCCCCTTCCAATCTACCACGACACAGTGGAGAGCGCAGCCATTTGATAATCGGCTCTCAACGCTCATCTACCCACTCAGTCTAGACGTTGGAGCAACTTCTTGGTACCATAAGGGTTTAGGGACTTTTACCCAGAGATATCTATAGCACCCTATGTAGAATAAAATTTTTGGTATCCAATCCTGCCAACCAAGATGCGTCTGTGGCGGCTACGGCCCCGATGTCGCTAGGGCGTACAGTAACCATATCACGCAATGCGAAATGCATGAATCATACTATCCAATCATGCAAAAAATTCTATGCATATCGTGCGCTCATGTAGGGCAACACCGCCTAACCGGGAGCCCATAAATAACCTGCCCAAAGGCATATGCTATGATCAGTCAATTCTCATGTCAAGCATACATATGATGCGTATGATCATGAGTCATAGAACTATACTAAACATGTTATAATGAAATAGACTATCCTTACAACGCAGATGGGCCTAGACGGTCTACACACAATAATTACGGCCTATCAATGGGCCCTAGGGAGAGTCGTAATGTGGACATCCAACCAACATTATACTCGCAATGTGGACGTCAAACCAACATTGCTCCCAAGGCATGATCGTCGTAAACATCGTTACATAATCCGTATTGGGATTACACATTCCAATGGACTTTAGGTACGTCCCATTGGGCCTTAAATGCATCAAATGGGCCATATCATATGGGCCTTTTATTCATCAAATGAGCCACATAAATGAGCTGCACCAATGGACCTTATGTGTATTGCAATGGGTCATAACCCGTGGGCCTTAGATTGCATTTAATGGGCCTAATCTCATGGGTCTTATATGCAACAAATGGCCACACCAATTGGACCCCATATGTACGTCAAATGGGCCTCAACCCATGGGCCTTACATGTATATCAAAGTGGGCCTAAACCCCTAGGCCTTATATATATCAAATGGGCCTAACCCATAAGCCTTATACAATCAAATGGGCCTAACCCATAGGCCTTATACAAATCAAATGGGCCTACTTCCATGGGCTTTAAAATGCATCAAATGGGTCCAATCCCATGGGCCTAACAAAATGTTTTTTTTCCATCCAAACTGGGCCCATCATGATGTTTATTTCCATCCAAACTGGGGCCCAACATGATGTTTATTTCCATCCAAACTGTTCATATGACCGCATGGGCCTAGGCCCACTGCAATATTTATTTGACATCCAGTCAGCGTGTGGGCCAGGGGGAGCCCACTGCAATATTTATTTGACATCCAGCCCGTGTGTGGGCCAGGGGCGGATGGTGTGAATGAAACACATGCGTAAGGTGGGCTCCACCGTCCGCTGGACGGTGGATGTAAAACACAAAAAGCTGGACGGTGGATGTAAAACACAAATAGCAGTTGAAGGGCCACAAGAGGGCAGAGTGGACGCCAGAGTGAGAACAAGCCTTCTGACAGTTGAAACAGTACTTGGGATCACCGCCTCTTTTGTTCAAGCCTAAAGAAGGGAAGCCCTTGTTCCTCTACCTCACGGTTTCGACTTCAGCTGTCAGCTCGGCTCTGATCAAAGAAGTCGGAAGCAAGTAGTATCCCGTGTACTATGTAAGCAAAGCCATGGTACCGGCAGAGATGAGATACCAGTCCTTGGAAAAGCTGGCACTATACCTCGTCGTCTCGGCCAGAAGATTGCGGCCGTACTTCTAGGCCCATTCTATCGTTGTGTTAACTGACTCCCCGCTGAGGCAAGTCCTCTAGAGGCCCGAGGTGTTGGGTCGGATCACCAAGTGGGCCATGGAGCTCAGAGAGTTCGACATTTATTTCCGCCATAGGGTGGCAGTCAAGGGTCAAACTGTAGCCGACTTCATCGCCGAGTTTACAACCCCAAATGAGGAGTAAATCAGTAAGTCGAGATGACACCACCCGTCCCTTTGAGCGACCAAGAGGCAGCGTCGGGTCCAGGATGGGTCCTTTATGTTGATGGGTCTTCCAACATTAAAGGGGCAGGAGCCGGTATTGTCCTGGTCGCACCTGATTCAACGACAATCCAATACGCAGTCAGACTCGTATTCAAAGCTTTAAATAATGAGGCCGAGTATGAAGCGTTGTTAGCTGGGCTTAGGCTAGTAGCGAGCCTAGGTGTTCGGACCCTGCAAGTCCGTTGCGACTCGCAGCTGGTAGTGAACCACATCTCCTCAGAGTACGAAGCTAAAGAGGTTAAAATGATCGCTTAACTCGAAGAAGCGAGGAAATTAATCGAGAAGTTTTGGAGTTACACTATCCGGCAGATCCCCAGAGCCGAGAACTCCTACGCCGATGCCCTAGCAAGACTCGCTTTGGCCTCCGAGGGAAAGATCCCACGTTTTGTTCTCGTCGAGTTTGTTGAGCACCCGAGTATCGATTAGACGGAGAAGGTCAACCCCATCCAGTCTATTCCTAGTTGGATGGACCCGATCTTCAATTTCCTCTCATCCGGTGAAATCGCATCAGACAAGTTAAAAGCAAGGCCACTCAGAGTCAGGGCAGCTTGGTACATCATATTGGACGGAGCGTTGTACAAGAAGGGGCATTCTCAGCCTTACCTCAGATGCCTCCGACCGGACGAGGCCGACTACGTGATTCGAGAGATTCACGATGGAATTTGCAGGAACCATTCAGGCAGTCGAGCCCTCGCCATGAAGATACTTCGTCAAGGGCATTTTTGGCCAACTCTTAAATAGGACTCGAAGGACTTTGTTCAGAAGTGCGACAAGTGTCAGCGTTTTGTAGCTGTGCCGAGGCAACCAACAGAAGAAATGACCCTCATGAGTGGGCCGTGACCGTTCGCCCAATGGGGGATCGACATCATCGGTCCTTTGCCAACAGGGAAGGGACAGGTCAAGTTTGTCATAGTTGCGATCGACTATTTCACTAAGTGGGCTGAGGCCGAGCCAGTTGCCAAGTTCACCGAGCAGAAAGTGATGACAAGTTCCGCGGTATGTGCAGGGGACTTGGCATCGTGAACGCCTATTCATCGCCTCGGCACCTGCAATCAAATGGGCAGGTGGAAGCAGTCAACAAAATCATCAAGCACCATCTCAAAATAAAGCTAGAAAAAGTAAAGAAAAACTGGGCCGAGGAGCTTCCCTTTGTCCTCTAGGCTTACAGGACCACCGCCCAGACTTCAACGGGTGAAACCCCATTTTCATTGTCCTATGGCTCGGAGGCAATGGTGCCAGTGAAAATCGGACTCCCTACAGCGTGGGTGAGGAATTTCGAAGAAAATAAAAACTCCGAACAGATTGTCGCTAATCTGGATCTGATTGAAGAGCTCAGAGATGTTTTCAAGATCCGAGCGGTGGCTCGACATCAGTAGGTAGCATGCTTCTACAACTTGAAGGTAAAAGTCAGGCGTTTCCGCCTAGGAGACTTAGTCCTCCGTTGGGTCTTCCAGAACACAGCCGAGCCAGGATCGGGAGCACTCAAACCCAATTAGGAAGGGCCATATCGCGTAGTCAGATCTGCCAAACCAGGCTCGTATCACTTGGAAGACCTCGAAGGCCGCTAGCTTCCTCATCCTTGGAACGCTGAGCACCTGAAGATCTACTACCCGTGAGGAACTATTCTTTGAGGCTCATAATAAAGTGTACGCCTCCGAGCGACCAGCCTTTAAGGCTTTTAATAAAAGTTCCAATTCAGCATCAGATGTCTACTCAGTTCTTTCATCAGTACAAGCACGAATCTAATGGTCAAATCCTTTAAAGGATCGGAACCTAATCTTACGAAGGATCAACAAGGAATCCCCTTAAGGGAAAAAGCCTAATCATAATTCGACTCTCCAGTGGAGTATTCGGCTCGACATACAACAATGAAAAGCTCTCGCCAGATAAGCGACGAACAAAGCACTCCAAAAGATCGGACCGAACTAAGACTTGGGCCGAGGATGCTCAAAAAATCAGCTAAGCAATAATGAAAGGGCCAGACCCGTAAAGAGGTCAGCTCGGCCACAAAACGACATCGCGTGTAAAGAGTGGACAAATTCCAAGGAAACATTTTTCATTCATTAAATTTCCTCGGAGGGGCAAAAAATACATTAACAAAAAAAATGATAAAACATGTTTTCCTTCGGGAGGGGCTTGGCTGTTAGGGGCTTGATCCGGGCGAGCGACTTCGATAGGGGTTTCCTCAGGGTCCTCGGGCAAAAGAGAATCAAAGTCGAGGTCAGGGTATAGACCCAGAACTGCCTCGAGACAGGCATCGAAGCCGCGGTTGTAAAATGTCGCAGCTTTGACATCTCTCTCCTTGGAAGTTTTAAAACCTTCAATCGCAGAAGCAACCGCCGCTGCCAAAGAGGCCTCATCCTTGACCCACTGAGCCTCCACAGCCTAGGCAATGGCTCGGGCCCGTTCTTCAGCCGCCTCAGCCTTGGAACGCTCCAAAGCTTCACCCAGCCAAGCGGCCTCCACGGACAAGGAGTCCGAGTGAGCTCTTTCACGGATCAGCTCGGCAGTCGTCGCATCGCTGCTGGCCTTGAGTTTATTCTCATCCTCATGCAGCTGCAGTTCCCTGGCCTCTAGGTCAACCACGACCCCCTGAAGCCGACCTCCTCTGGCCTTCTCATCCAAAAGCTACCGGCGCAGCTCGATCTGCTCGGACTTCAAGGCCGCCGTCTCAGCCTAGAGAGCCTCGAACTCTGCCTCCCTCCTCCGATACTCCCGCACTCTCTCCCGAATTGAGACCAACACCGGGACGACCTGAACAGGAAACAAAGGTCATAATCTAAAAAATATATATAACGATATGAAAGTAAGGGAGAATCCTCTCAGAGATATACCATGTAGCACACAGAGGCGAAGTCGTTTAGAAAACCGTCTTCCGACCGGTTAAGGTTCTGAGCAATATCCTCCTCCTTAGCATGTTTGGCAACCCACGGAACCAAGCATGCCATATGATAGCCCGACTCGAACCTCTCATCGCTTGTGCCAACCTGGGGTGAGGCCACAGCCCCCTCTGCCCCTACCCTGCTGCCGGTCGAGTTTTGACCCTTGGTGCGGACATCTCCCCCTACCTCGGGGGGAAAGCATATTGTCGGCCATTCTAATGGCCTCCTCTTGTTCGGAGGAAGAAAGGATAGCTACAGGGGGCTCGGGGACTGTGGCAAGAGCCTCTGCGGTGGGGGAAATGACAACAGCAGGAGCAACAGGGCTCGGAATGACTAAGGTGTCACCCACGATCGTTCGGACGAGCCCCAAAGGAGGAGATTCCACCGGGCGCAAGACTGCCGAAGGAGCCGCTGTAGTACTAGGGCGCGCCAGGGTCGGCACCGCAGAGGAAGAGCTGACTGGTCTCAAAGCTGGGCCAGTTGAGGTCGGCACAGCGGAAGATTCCCCCACGCAAGGGGGAACTGACTTCTTCCGAGTAATCTTCACTCGGGGGCTTCCTTCAACAACTCCGCAGCTATTGGAGTTGCTTTACTTTTTCGAGCTCCGGACGCCTCGGCCATGCCTGCGAAATAAAAAATGATGTCAGTTACTGACCGAAAGAAAGCTCATCGAAGAGATCAGAGCAGCTTACTGAGGGACATGGGCGAAGGCTGGGATTTACAAAGCCCAGACTAGTGAAGGTTGGCCGCAGTGATCAGATCAGCCTAGGAACGAAGCGTCTCCGATCGCGCTCTAGCCTTCGTAATGCGATTTTTCTGGTCTGAGTCGAGGAGCGGCAACCCCTTTGGAAAAGCTGTAAAAGAAAAAAAAAGAAATCTTACTTTAATTGAAACAGGTGAAAACTAAGGCAGTAACTCAGATGTAAAATGAAGTCTGACCTGATTTCATAGAATGGGTCGGAATACGAGCCGTTGAGGTTCTAAACTTAGCCGCTGGTGCCTCCCATTCACCTGCCGCCCAGAACCACTTATTTTTTCAGTCCTTTTTGGAAGACGGCGGGTGCATCACCAATCCCGACCCCTTACTCCCCGGAGTCACAAAATAGTACCACGGATCGTTGCTGTCATGCTTGACTAGGTAAAGGCTCAGCAACTCCTCCAGGGTCAGCTCAGAGTTTCCGTCTTGTCTCCAGATAATGAAGGTGAAAATCATTACTCTCCAGGCATTCGGAGTAAACTGCCCAGGAGCCAATTCAAGGTAAGCCGCAACTTTCCTGATAAAGGGGTGTAGTGGGAGCCGGACCCCACACTGCAGCGCACAAAGGAAGATGGCTACTTCTCCCTTGGTAGGAGCGTCAGCTACGTCCAAAGGTCCAGAGGCCATTATCTGAATGGAGTCAGGGATTTAGAATTTCGAACGGATCCACTCCATCTGAGACTCCGACATGACAGAGCCTCCTGAGACTACCTCTGCGGTGCGCAAACTCACAGGCATTTCGATGGTGGCAGTGGTCTCGACTCGGCAGACTAGGGTGGCAGTCTTTTTGCTGAGCTGCTTGGTTTTAGAGCCCAATGTCTTTTACCTCCGAGGCGGGGGTATGTGAGAGTGGTCTCGAAAGGGCCTTCAGAAGCCCCACTCCCACTCTTAGAACTCCCCGGCTCAGAGTCATCGCCGTATTCACGAACCATCTCGAGGTTGGAAGACATGGCAGAAAGAAGGGTGAAGATCAACAGGACTCACCGGTTGACTGCCGAAAATTGCCTTCTACTGGATATTTTGAATTTGGCTGGAATCGCCTCTTCAAAAATTGCCTCCCCCGGTATGCTCTTTTGATTCAGAATATAAAGTGACGAACGAAAGTTCGGGGCACCTTATATAGGTAACGAAGGAATTCTGCATTGATGGCAAGCCTTAATAGCAGCAGCCGAATTGACACGAGCTGATCTCCGAGCACACATGGCCACACAACATTGGAGGAGTACTGAACCGTTAATACGGTTCTTACATCGGGCAGTGTACCTCGATATGCGAAGCGACGCCCCAGCAGTCGGAGCCGTCACATACACGCCTCCTTAGGCCTGCGTGGCAACCTCCCATAGGTTAGGAGGAGATTCGGGATCGTAACCGTCGTCACCCATTAACCAAGGCGACCAGCACGCGCGTGATTCGAGACCCGTCATCATTGTAATAGGGGCAGGAGATTTCCTACATAAGTACTCTCTGAACCTGCAAGAAAACTCGAAGAGTATGGGGCTTCTGTTGTAGGGAGATCCGAGCCCATGGTAGAACATCAATCAGGCTGTAAGTCCGAGCCGACACCCGAGGCGTGACCCATCTGACTAGACTTCAGCATCGTAATAAGGACACGCTAACATCTTTGGGTAAGGGTCAACTCGGAGGGGTCTTAACAATCCGATCGGATGACCTGTTATTTCCCAACCACGATCTACTCAAGCCGACCGCATCGGATTCGGCATGATGGGTCGGGTCAGACTTCGTCTGAGTTGGAGAATGTTCTTTACTATGGTCTGATGAGCCGAGCCGAGCAGGCCTTCAGATGCGCGTATCCCACTCGCTAAACATGGAAACTGCCATAACCAAACTTGGCCGATAACATCGCTTGCAGATACGCATTATTCGCTGGATACGCTATATGATCAACAGATTGGGGGTGGTATCTCCACGATCCGGGAATCCCCCTGATCGTGCCTAGATTATCGAGACCAGACCGCCCCACAGGAAAGTATAAATAACACACTGCGCCATATCTACAGGTACGTGATATCGAGCTCTTCTCCTCTACTCTCTACCTAGACCCCGATTCCCTTGTCCTGACTTAGGCATCGGAGGGTCCCCCGGCTTAGCCAAGGTCACCTTTGCCAGTTCTCTTGGTGCAGGTTCTAGAAGACACGGATGAAGGGCCGACCGGATTTTTGCATCAACAATAATTCTATTGGATAACAAAAAGGGAAGGAATGGCGCCCTACATCGGCAGGGTGACGCAGGCATATATACACACACACGCTACTTGGTGCGGTCCAATTCCCACTGCAAGGAGGAATTTGGATTGTGTACTAAGTAAACTTTGTTGGGTCCACTGTGAATGTATGTGGTCTATCTATGCCGTCCCTCCATTTTTTAAGCATATTTTAATGGTAGAGACCAAAATTGAATCATTTCCAATGCTCAAGTGTACCATAGAACAGGAAATATTGGGAATAATAATTTCCACTGTTGAAACCTTTCTAGGGTCTACAGTGATGTTTATTTGTCATCCGACCTGCTCATAAGATCACACAGATATGGATGAAAGGAAAACACAAATATCAGATTGATCCAAAACTTGTGGACTCCCAAAAAAATTTCAACAGTTGACATTCAATTCACACTGTTTCTTGTGGTGTGGCCCACTTGAGCTTTGATATGTTTCATTTTTTGTTTTAAGCCTTAAAATTATCCGTTAAAATGGATGTAAGGAGTGGATGGAATATATAAATCACGGCGGGCCCCACAGAGTTTACTCAGTACGCAATCCTCTTCCTGGTAAGAAACTTGTGCGAGGATTGACTATTGACAGGTTGAGAAGCCACCAAATTTTGTGGCCCACCATGATATATGTTTTGTATCCACGTCGTCCGTCCATCCATCTGGAGAGATCATTTTAGGGTAATATCCAAAGAATGAGTCACATCCAAAGCTCCAGTGGACCCCATTGCATAAAACAGTGGGGAGAGTGACGTCATTGTTAAGTAAGGATTAGATACTGACAAATGGTAGACGAATTAGATACTGACAGGTTGAGTAGGGAGACTGGCTACTAAAGTGACGTCACCAAGTTGTGTGGAGATGTATGTGTTGAATCTACAGTGTCCATCCATTTGGAGATATTATTTTAAGCCGGCCATGAGCCAGAGAATGAGGTAGATCCAAAGCTTTAGTGGACCCCACCACATAAAAGAGTGGTAAGATTGATGCCCACCGTTGAAACCTTTGTAAGGCCCACCATGATGTTTTTTTGAAATCCAACCTATTCAAAAGTTAACAAAGACATCAAAGAGAAAGGAAAAATACAAATATAAGCTTGATCAAAAGCTTTTGTGGCCTTTAGAAGTTTCTAAAGGTGGCGTCACTCTCCCCACTGTTTTCTATGGTGGGGTCCACTGGAGCTTTTGATGTGAATCATTCTTTGGATATTACCCTAAAATGATCTCTTCAGATGGATGGACGGCGTGGATACAAAATATATATCATGGTGGGGCCACAAAATTTGATGACGTCACTTCTCAACCTTTCAATAGTCGATCCGCGCCCAGGTCTCCCGCGGGGAAGGAATTGTGCACTGAGTAAACTTTGCGGGGCCCGCCATGATTTATATTTATATATGAGAGAGTCCCGGTCTCCTGCGCACCATACCGCATGGAGCTTAAATACAAGCTCATATATGAATCGTTAGATCCCCTTTATTAGTTGGGATTCAGGCTCTGTGAGAAGAGAGAGTCCGCGTAGAGATGACTCGTGTGGAAGTATTTTCAGCGTCTCATGGGACTCTATATGACGTGACGTCACCAAGTTCTGTGGGCCACCCATGATGTATGTTTTGTATCTACACCATCCATCCATTTGGAGAGATCCTATTACGGCATGATCTAAAAAATGAATCAGATCCAAAGCTCGAGAGGACCCCACCACAAAAATAGCAAGTAGAGTGACGCCCACCGTTAAAAAGTTCTGAGGGCCACGAGATCACTCGTTCAAGGGAATACTTGTGTTTTCCTTCTTTCATGTCTGCTTTAACACATGAACATGTGGGATCTCAAATAAACATCATGGTGGAACTTCAGAAGGTTTCAATGGTGAGCGTCACTCTCATCATTGTTTTCTGTGGTGGGGTCCACCCCATCCTTAGATCTACCTCATTCTGTGGACCATGTTCTAAAATGATCTCTCCAAACGTATGGACGGTGTTGATACAACACATACATCATGGTGGCCCATAGAAGTTGGTGATGTCACTTCAGTAGCCAGCCCGTCAGGGAAGCGGATTGCATACTCAGTACCCTCAGCGTACGACGTAAACCTTGTGGGGTCCACGGTTATTTATTTATTTTATCCACTCCGTTAATGCATTTTAAAAGATAATTTTAAGTTTTAATGCCAAAATGGAAGCATATCCAAACCTCATGTGGACCACACCATAGAAAACAATGTGATTGAACCTCTACCATTGAAAAATTCATGGAGGCCACAGAAGTTTTGGATCAAGCTGATGTTTATGTTTTCTCTTCATCCATGTCTTTGTGATCTTAATAATAGGTTGGATGAAAAATAAACATCACTGTACGTCCCAGGAAGGTTTCAACGGTGACAATCATTATTCCACACTGTTTCCTGTGGTAGTCCTCTCAAGCTTTGGATTTACTTAAAATTTTGGATTAACCCCTAAAATTATTGGGAAAAAATGGATGGACGGTGTGGATAAACCGCATACATTCACAGTGGGCCCAATTAAGTTTACTGAGAAGGATAAAAGCATACTCAATCCCATCGTGATGTTGTGGCCCTCATAACTTTTAAAAGGTAGGCGTCACTCTCTCCACTGTTTTTTTGTGGTGGGGTCCTCTTGAGTTTTGGATCTGATTCATTTTTTGGATCATGCTGTAATAGGATCTCTCCAAATGGATGGACGGTGTAGATACAAAACATACATCATGGTGTGGCCCACAGAACTTTGTGACGTCACTTCATATATAGTCCCGTGAGACGCCGAAAATACTACTGCGAGTCATCTCTACGGAGACTCTCTCTTCTCACAGAGCCTGAATCCCAACCGATGAAGGGATCTAACGGCTCATATTAGAGATCGTATTTAAGCTCCGTGCGGTATGGTGCGCAGGAGACCGGGGCTCTCTCTCTCTCTCTCTCTCTATCTATATATATATATATATATATATATATATATATATATATATATATATATATATATATATATATATATATATATATTCCATCCACTCCTTACATCCATTTTGACAGATAGTTTTAAGGCTTAAGCCCAAAATGAAGTATATCCAAAGCTCAAGTGGGCCACACCACAAGAAACAGTGTGAATTGAATGTCAACCATTGAAAATTTTCTTGGGGTCCACAAGTTTTGGATCAATCTGATATTTGTGTTTTCCTTTCATCCATATCCATGTGATCTTATGAACAGGTCGGATGACAAATAAACATCACTATATACCATAGAAAGGTTTCAACGATGGAAATTATTATTCCCAATGTTTCCTGTTTTACAGTCTACTTGAGTATTGGAAATGATTCAATTTTAATCTCAACCATTAAAATGCACTTGAAAAACGGATGGACGGCGTGGATAGACCACTTCCATTCACAGTGGCCCAACACAGTTTACTCAATACACAATCAGATTTCCTCTTTGCGGTGGGAATTGGACCACACCAAGGTAGCGTGCGTGATGGTTCACAAGAGACCGTTAATCTACACATACACACACACACACGTGTGTGTGGGAAATGGTACTATGAGATCGACCTCATGGAACTTCTGATGAGTTGCTATGTGGGGCCCACTGCGATCTGTGTCGAACATTAACACCATTAGATAATGTACTATTCTATGGTGGACCACAATCTTAAAAATCAAGCCAATCTATGAATTTTGTGGGCCACACCACATACAAGAGTTGAGAGGGGTTACCATCCCATTAAAACATTCATAATCATTTATTGGGCCAACTGAGATGTAGTTCACAAATCCAGACCATTCATTGTGTGTCCCAATTGAATGAGGGGTCATATTAAGTTTCAGCTTCATCCAAAACTTAGGTGGGCCCCACCAAGTACGTTTATATGTTTTAAGCATGTCTTTACATGGTTTTAGATGGTATAGCCGACCTTAGTTCCGTATATGGCTGATTTTTTGATATCCCACAACCTAAATGGGACCCATCAAATTCATGGTGTTGATGTTCGACACACATCATGGTGGGGTCCACGAGCTGTGTGGGCGCCACCGTGATTTTTTTGATATAGGTACAATGTGCTCGAGCTGATTTTAACGTCCCATGAGGTCGAGCTGTGTGGGTCCCACTATGAAGCGTTTCGAACATCTACCCCATCAGTCAGATGTACCATTCCATCGTGGGCTTAGGTCTTAAAAATCAAGTCAATCCGTTACTTGTATGGGCCACACCATATACAGAAGTTGAGAGGGGCCGTGCACCATTAAAACATTCATAATCATTTTTTTGAGCCCACCGAGATGTGGTTTGCAAATCTGGCCCATCCATTATGTGTGTCCCACGTGGATGAGGGTTCAGACCAAGTTTCAGACGCATGAAAATTTTAGGTGGGCCCCACTAAGTGCTTTTATATGTTTTTGGCATGTCTTCACATGATTTTAGATGGTATGACCCACCTGAGTTCCGTATACGATTTTTAGGATATCCCATAATTTAAAGGGGACCCATCAAATGCACGATGTTGATGGTCGACATGCATCACGGTGGGGCCCACACAGCTCAACCTCATGGGAGCATATCGTGAGGTCGAGCACATAGTACCATTTCCCATACATATATGAATGTTTTAATGGTGCACGGCCCCTCTCCACTTCTGTATGTGGTGTGGCCCACACAAGTCACAGATTGACTTGATTTTTGAGACCTAGGCCCACGATGGAATGGTGCATCTGACTGATGGGGTAGATGTTCAAAACGCATCACAGTGGGGACCACATAGCTTGACCTCATGGGACGGACTCATGAGGTCGAGCGCATAGTACCTTTTTCCCATATATATATATATATATATATATATATATATATATATATATATATATATATATATATATATATATATATATGGGAAAAGGTACTATGCACTCAACCTCACAATAAGCTCCCGTGAGGTTGAGCTGTGTGGGCCCCACCGTGATGCGTCTCGACCATCAATATCGTGCATTTGATGGGTCCCCTTTAAATTATGGGATATCCCAAAAATCAGCCGTATACGGAACTCAGGTGGGCCATACCATCTAAAATCATGTGAAGACACCTTAAAACATATAAAAGCACTTGGTAGGGCCCACCTAAAATTTGCATGCATCTGAAACTTGGTCTGAAACCTCATCCAAGTGAGACACACATAATGGATGGGCTGGATTTGCAAACCACATCTCGGTGGGCCCAAAAAATGATTATGAATGTTTTAATGGTGCAGGCCCCTCTCCACTTCTGTATGTGGTGTGGCCCACACAAGTCATGGATTGACTTGATTTTTGAGACCTAGGCCCACGATGGAATGGTGCATCTGATTGATGGGGTAGATATTCGAAACGCATCACGGTGGGGCCCACACAGCTCGACCTCATGGGACAGACTTGTGAGGTCGAGCGCATGGTACTATGCGCTCGACCTCACAAGTCCGTCCCATGAGGTCGAGCTGTGTGGGCACCACTGTGACGCGTGTCGACCATCAACACCGTGCATTTGATGGGTCCCCTTTAAATTATGGGATATCCTAAAAATCAGCCGTATACGGAACTCAGGTGGGCCATACCATCTAAAATCATGTGAAGACACCATTAAAACATATAAAAGCACTTGGTGGGGCCCACTTGAAATTTTCATGCATCTGAAACTTGGTCTGAACCCTCATCCAAGTGGGATACACATAATGGATGGGCTGGATTTGCAAACCACATCTTGGTGGGCCCAAAAAATGATTATGACTGTTTTAATGGTGCACGGCCCCTCTTGACTTCTGTATGTGGTGTGGCCCACACAAGTCACGGATTGACTTGATTTTTGAGACCTAGGCCCACGATGGAATGGTGCATTTGACTGATGTGGTAGATGTTCGAAACGCATCACGGTGGGGCCCACACAGCTCAACCTAATGGGACAGACTCGTGAGGTCGAGTGCATAGTACCTTTTCCCATATATATATATATGAAAAAAGGTACTATGCACTCGACCTCACGATAAGCTCCCGTGACGTCGAGCTGTGTGGGCCCACTGTGATGCGTGTCAACCATCAGCACCGTGCATTTGATGGGTCCCCTTTAAATTATGGGATATCTTAAAAATCAGTCATATACGGAACTCAGGTGGGCCATACCATCTAAAATCATGTGAAGACACCGTTAAAACATATAAAAGCACTTGGTGGGGCCCACCTGAAATTTTCATGCATCTGAAACTTGGTCTGAACCCTCATCCAAGTGGGACACACATAATGGATGGGCCGGATTTGCAAACCACATCTCGGTGGGCCCAAAAAATGATTTTAATGGTGCACGGCCCCTTTCCACTTTTGTATGTGGTGTGGCCCACACAAGTCACGAATTGACTTGATTTTTGAGACCTAGGCCCATGATGGAATGATGCATCTGACTGATGGGGTAGATGTTTGAAACACATCACGGTGGGCCCCACACAGCTCGACCTCATGGGACGGACTCGTGAGGTTGAGCGCATAGGACTATGCACTCAACCTCACAATAAGCTCCCGTGAGATCGAGCTGTGTGGGCCCCACCGTGATGCGTGTCGACCATCAATACCGTGCATTTGATGGGTCCCCTTTAAATTATGGGATATCCCAAAATTCAGCCGTATACGGAACTCAGGTGGGCCATACCCTCTAAAATCATGTGAAGGCACCATTAAAACATATAAAAGCACTTGGTGGGGCCCACCTGAAATTTGCATGCATCTGAAACTTGGTATGAAACCTCATCCAACTGGGACACACATAATGGATGGGCTGGATTTGCAAACCACATCTCGGTGGGCCCAAAAAATGATTATGAATGTTTTAATGGTGCAGGCCCCTCTCCACTTTTGTATGTGGTGTGGCCCACACAAGTCATGGATTGACTTAATTTTTGAGACCTAGGCCCACGATGGAATGGTGCATCTCATTGATGGGGTAGATGTTCGAAACGCATCACGGTGGGGCCCACATAGCTCGACCTCATGGGATAGACTTCTGAGGTTGAGTGCATAGTACTATGCGCTCGACCTCACGATAAGCTCCCGTGAGGTCGAGCTGTGTGGGCCCCACTGTGATGTGTGTCGACTATCAACACCGTGCATTTGATGGGTCCCCTTTAAATTATGGGATATCCTAAAAATCAGCCGTATACGAAACTCAGGTGGGCCATACCATCTAAAATCATGTGAAGACACCATTAAAACATATAAAAGCACTTAGTGGGGCCCACCTAAAATTTGCATACATCTGAAACTTGGTCTGAACCCTCATCCAAGTGGGATACACATAATGGATGGACTGGATTTGCAAACCACATCTTGGTGGGCCCAAAAAATGGTTATGAATGTTTTAATGGTGCACGGCCTCTCTTGACTTCTGTATGTGGTGTGGCCCACACAAGTCACGGATTGACTTGATTTTTGAGACCTAGGCCCACGATGGAATGGTGCATTTGACTGATGTGGTAGATGTTCGAAACGCATCACGGTGGGGCCCACACAGTTCAACCTAATGGGACAGACTCGTGAGGTCGAGTGCATAGTACCTTTTCCCATATATGTATATGAAAAAAGGTACTATGCACTCGACCTCACGATAAGCTCCCGTGACGTCGAGCTGTGTGGGCCCACTGTGATGCGTGTCAACCATCAACACCGTGCATTTGATGAGTCCCCTTTAAATTATGGGAAATCTTAAAAATCAGCCGTATACGGAACTCAGTTGGGCCATACCATCTAAAATGATGTGAAGACACCGTTAAAACATATAAAAGCACTTGGTGGGGCTCACCTAAAATTTTCATGCATCTGAAACTTGGTCTGAACCCTCATCCAAGTGGGATACACATAATGGATGGGCTGGATTTGCAAACCACATCTCGGTGGGCCCAAAAAATGATTATGAATGTTTTAATGGTGCACGGCCCCTTTTCACTTCTGTATGTGGTGTGGCCCACACAAGTCACGAATTGACTTGATTTTTAAGACCTGGGCCCACGATGGAATGGTGCATCTGACTGACGGGGTAGATGTTTGAAACACATCACGGTGGGCCCTACACAACTCGACCTCATGGGACGGACTCATGAGGTTGAGCGCATAGTACTATGCGCTTGACCTCACAATAAGCTCCCGTGAGGTCGAGCTATGTGGGCCCCACCATGATGCGTGTCGACCATCAACACTGTGCATTTGATGGGTCCCCTTTAAATTATGGGATATCCCAAAATTCAGCGTGTACGGAACTCATGTGGGCCATACCATCTAAAATCATGTGAAGGCACCGTTAAAACATATAAAAGCACTTGGTGGGGCCCACCTGAAATTTGCATGCATCTGAAACTTGGTCTGAACCCTCATCCAAGTGGAACACACATAATGGATGGGCTGGATTTGCAAACGACATCTCGGTGGGCCCAAAAAATGATTATGAATGTTTTAATGGTGCATGGCCCCTCTCCACTTTTGTATGTGGTGTGGCCCACACAAGTCACGGATTGACTTGATTTTTGAGACCTAGGCCCATAATGGAATGGTGCATCTGACTGATGGGGTAGATGTTTGAAACACATCACGGTGGGGCCCACACTGCTCGACCTCATGGGATAGACTCGTGAGGTCGAGCGCATGGCACCTTTTCACACACACACACACACACACACACACACACACACACACACACACATATATATATATATATATATATATGGGAAAAGGTACCATGCGCTCGACCTCACGATAAGCTCCTGTGAGGTCGAGCTGTGTGGACCCCACCGTGATGGGCGTCGACCATCAACACCATGCATTTGATGGGTCCCCTTTAAATTATGGGATATCCTAAAAATCAGCCGTATACGGAACTCAGGTGGGCCATACCATCTAAAATCATGTGAAGACACCTTAAAACATATAAAAGCACTTGGTGGGGCCCAGCTGAAATTTGCATGCCTCTGAAACTTGGTCTGAACCCTCATCCAAGTGGGACACACATAATGGATGGGCCGGATTTGCAAACCACATCTCGGTGGGCCCAAAAAATGATTATGAATGTTTTAATGGTGCACGGCCCCTCTCACCTTCTGTATGTGGTGTGGCCCACAGAAGTCATGAATTGACTTGATTTTTGAGACCTAAGCCCACGATGGAATGGTGCATCTGAATGATGGGGTAGATGTTCAAAACGCATCTCGGTGGGGCCCACACAGCTCGACCTCATGGGACGGACTTGTGAGGTCGAGTGCATAGTACCTTTTTCGATATATATATATATATATATATATATATATATATATATATATATATATATATAGATGGGAAAAGGTACTATGCGCTCCACCTCACAATAAGCACCCGTGAGGTCGAGCTGTGTAGGCCCCACCGTGATGTGTGTCGACCATCAATACCATGCATTTGATGAGTCCCCTTTAAATTATATGATATCCCAAAAATCAGCCGTATACGGAACTCAGGTGGCTCATACCATCTAAAATCATGTGAAGACACCGTTAAAACATATAAAAGCACTTAGTGGGCCTCACCTGAAATTTTCATGCATCTAAAACTTGGTCTTGGTCTGAACCCTCATCCAAGTGGGACACATATAATGGATGGGCTGAATTTGCAAACCACATCTCGGTGGGCCCAAAAAATGATTATGAATATTTTAATGGTGCATGGCCCCTCTTCCCTTCTGTACGTGGTGTGGCCCACACAAGTCACAGATTGATTTGATTTTTGAGACCTAGGCCCATGGTGGAATGTTGCATCTGACTGATGGGGTAGTGTCCGAAACGCATCAGGGTGGGGCCCACACAGCTCTGCCTAATGGGACGGACTCGTGAGGTCGAGCGAATAGTACCTTTTCCCTATATATAGAGAGAGAGAGAGAGAGAGAGAGAGACACGCCATTAATCAGGTGCAAACATGAGGTGGGTCTATATTCACAGTTTAGGTGCGCACCATCATATTGACGGTCTGGATTCTACAAAGCCATAACGGGTGGGCCCCACAAAGCTCAAGCTGATGTTAGCTTGACGTGGGTTTAAACTTGGAAAGCATGCGAAAATGTGCAGTGGGTTCTTCTTTTCCTACGCGAGTATTTTCACCGTTACTTTCAATAAACTAGAGGTCCACTTTTAAGCCCTTGCGCCCTAGTTTTCACAGTCCACGTGGCTGAATGGTTGGTGAGTCTAGATCATCCATCTAGTGGGCCCCGCCTAGATGGCCTTCGGAAGATTGGTCCATGCTCCACATCCAAATAAAAGAAGTCTATTCGTAAGTCCAATCAAAGCGATTTTTCACTCGTCTGCCATCCATGCTACTGCCCCTGAGATGTACGGTGCGGATTCAAGGAATGTACAGCCACATGTTCGTTGTTACAGGACATTTTCCTCACTTCGACTGCTATAAGCTCTCACGGAATGTTTGGGCGGGCTTTTATTATCACTGAAAATTTTCGGCGATATTTTGAAAAAATCGTGATATTCTACTGAAAATTTTCTGTGAGATTTTGAAAAAATCGTGATATTCTGTTGAATTTAATCGAACAATGTTATCCCAGTATTTTAAAATATCTTGCCAGTTTTTATTTGGTATTTTTAAAATTTTTTTTATTTATACCAAATTGTCCTTGCAAATTGCAATCGCTAGTTTTTACCTTTTGGCGGCTTTTTATTGTTCATTCCTCCTAGATACTCTGTAAATAGTATATTATTATTATTATCTTTACCCTTGTTTGAAAGTCCGAAGAACATGTCAACTCGGAAAAGCACTTTGGAAAGGGCTGGCTTAAATTTGTGGCCCCCATCGTGATATACGTGGCATATCCACGCCATCCATCTATTTTACCCTAAAATTTTAGGATACGAGCTCAAAAGTAACGCAGATCCAAAGCTTCAGTAACTTACACCACATGAAACAATGGTCATGAACATTCAAGAATTTCTTCTTTCATAGGCTTACAAAATTATTTATTTATCATCTAACATGTTCATGAGATTATGCAGACATAGGTAAACTAAAAATACAAACATGAACTTGATCAAAAGCTTTCGAGGCTCAAAAAAGGTTCCCAGCGGTGTGCATTCATTTTCCATTGTTTCCTGTAGTGCAGTCCACTAGAGCTTTGGATTTGCCACAATTTTGGGCTCCTGCCTTAAAATCAGCTGGCAGAAGGGATGGACAACATGAATAAGTGATGTAGAGCGGATCGCGGACAGTTTCATGGCCAAGATGGATCAGAACAAGCTCGGTCAACGACAGAAGTGATTCGGACCATCAGACCTTAGATCGAGCGTATCTCGCAATCCGGAATGATTTATTCGACGTAAAATATATGATTTTGGGATAGAATGAGCTACTTTATCCAACAAACCCCGCTATGCTGGGTTGTGCAGCCCAGATTTGCGAGAAACCCCTGGATCGACGGTCGTTTTCCTATTTTATTTTCATTTTTACTATAAATAGTAAGTTTTAGTTTGAGTATAACTCTTCATCCGTTGGGCTTTCGGAGTTGTGTCCGACATGAAAAGTCCTTAGAATAATTAGGAGAACAGTTTGGTGAAGCAAAATAGGACACTTACTATTTTTGGCTGAAAACCTTGTGCACCAGTAGACATCACAACCGTCTATAAATAGTAAGTGTATTATTTATAGTAAGTCGCAGATTCTAGGAGTTTTAGTTGTAGTTTGATTCTGATTTCTTTCTTGTTGCTTGGTACCCTTATTTAAAGGGTTGTGAACTCATTTTTATTCATTCATTAATTAATTTTGAATATTATTAGAATTTATTTCTATTTTCCTGCTTTCTTTCATTGTGGATCCGAGAAGTCTCTGTGAGGAGTCCGGAGAAGCTCCGTAGATTCGGAGTAGTTATCCTTAAGGAAGACGGTGATCGACCTCATCACGTTCATCCCTGCGTCAATAAGCCATATACATCGCAACTGAGTCTCACATGAAATTTGCACCTTTCAATTTTACGGTTTAGAAAAACAAGCTTTCATTGTCAGCATTGAAAGTGGTGTAGGATTGACATTGGTAATTAATTATTACTTATTTATGAAAATTCACAAGGCGAATTAGAAAACAAAGAACTCCTTATAGCTTTTAAATGTATTAAATTATGCTTAACATACTAATGAGGGTGAAAATACCTATTTATTCTTGTTTTGACACTGGAAGCCAAAAAGACTCGTGATAAAAGAGATGAGCTTTGCCAAGAACACAAGCGATTGCAATAAAGCTTGTGTACATGCCACACATACACCTACATGGGGCATACATGCATGATCTAATTCATTCGAACTTGAACATGTTTCCCTAAAAGGGAAAGTTAGTTCACTCAGCATTGAGGCCCACTATTGGAATCATGCTGATGAGTTGAAAATAATTCATCCAAGTTTTCCAAAGTGGTAAATTTGTTTCACAAACTATAACTCACTGGACTAATTAATTATGGATCGAAGGCATCAATATAGTGGATGGATTGGACCTTGGACGTATGGTGCCATGGTAGGACGTGTGGCATGTACATGAGCTTTATTGCACATACGTGTGGGCTTAGCGAAGCTCAGCAATTACATTTAAAAGAGGAGTCAGATGCTACTTAGGCTGTGCATGACTTCATGTGTAGGCGCGCTCACCTCTACTTCCATCATCACTTAGTCTTCTCTATGGTCGACGTGTGTAGATCGTTGATGTTTTCTCAACCTCTACTAAAGGTAACACATTCTCTCTTGAGTAATCCTTTCATTTATAATAGATCAGGAAGAAATGTATTTAGTTAAAAGATTTGTATGAAATTCATTTATTTTTTAAAAGATAATACTAATAGAGTTACATTGAACCCTACATCACTCACCTCCTTAGCTTCCTTTAACAAGCAAGAGACTCATTGTGAAATTTATTTATACGATCACTAATGTCCAAGTATGATCTACATAATCCATATGGTTATTAATTATTTAAAAATCTTATGTTAGTACATTGGGGTTATTCTAAGAATTGGATCACTTGAAAAACTTGAAAATTTTATGCATTCACCATTCAAAGGTGTTGGGATTTGTGCCACGGAATCACATAGATATGGATCTAGGATAGCAATCCAAGAGCATCAGACAATCATAAGAGAACACAAAGATTTAATATGAAAAAACCTTTGCAGGAAAAAACCACCGTACAAAGCGATAGATCTTCACTATGAAAATAGAAATTGCAAAGAGAGAGGACTTACTCGATTCGAACAATCTCGATTCTCACCCTTGCTACACCCTTTGATAACCCTAGAACCCTTTTAGAAACCCTTGGAATACCTTTAGGAAGCCTTAGAATGCTTGAGAATGGCCTCAGAGACTCCTATTTATAGATGGGGAACCTCACTTACACACCTCTCTAGAGACCGCCTCAAATTTATGCAGTCCACGCGGAATCCGCACACCATCTGCGTAATCTTCGACCGGTCGAGCTTATCCCTTGACTGGTTGAGCATGCCAAAAATCCCAAATACATCGTTGATGGACTTTGATTTGAATGAGCTTCGATTGGTTGAAGGACCCCTTCGACTGGTTGAGCTTATCCCTTAATTGGTCAAGCAATGTGGAAGATTTAAGACATCTTCCAATAACAATCTCTACCATGTCTTCAATCTTCAATCGTATAGTTTTTTGACCTCTTATCTTATCTCTGCATCACATCATATCTTCAATCAACACTTCTTGTGCACATTCCGTCATTCTTTTATGCCATCGCCAAGCCCAGAGAAGTTGCACAGAACTTGAACTTCTCTGTAAGAACGACCTTAGTGAGCATGTCTGCTGGATTCACGCTGGTGTGAATCTTCTCCAGTGTTATGCCTCCTTCTTCAAGCACCTGTCAGATAAATGGTGACGAATATCAATGTGTTTAGTACGTGAGTGATAAATAGAATTTTTAGCCAAATTGATAGCGCTCTTGCTATCACAGCTAACTGGTACGGCCTCTTGCTAAAGTCCTAATTGATTTATCATGCCTCTTAACTAAACACATTCCTTAAATGCTTCCGTCACGGCCATATATTCTACTTCTGTCATGGAAAGAGATATTATGAACTGAAGCTTCGACATCCAACTAATTACTCCACCTGCTAGTACAAATGAGTATCCTGAAGTAGACTTTCTAGAATCCACACTGCCTATGTAGTTTGAATCCACATACCCTACCAACTTTGCCCTTGTCTTTTCAAAAGTTAAGACATAGTCTTTTATACCTCGAATGTATCGAAGTAGTCATTTCACCGCTTCCCAATGTTGCTTACCAAGATTTGATATATATCTGCTCACAACACTGACTGCTTGTGAAATATCTGGTCTTGTATAGACCATGGCATATATTAAACTACCAACCGCATTCGAATAAGTAACATGAGACATAACCTGCTTTTTTTCATTTAATTTAGGACATTGTTCTAAGGAAAGCCTGAAGTGATCCACGTGGGGAACCCTCACCGGATTTACCTGGTTCATCCCATATTTGATCAATACTTTTTCAAAGAATTCTGCCTGTGATAACCAGAGCTTGCTCCTCTTCCTGTCTCTATGAATATCTATACCGAGAACCCTCTTTGCAGCCCCCAGATCTTTCATCTCGAATGTCCCTGATAACTAAGTCTTCAATACGTTGATTTCAGACATATCATGACAAACGATCAACATATTATCAGCATACAATACTATGATGATAAATTTGTCATAACTCAATGTCTTGTAATAGACACAGTGACCGTAATCACTCCGAGTAAATTTCTGACTCACCATGAAAGAATCAAATTTTCTATATCGCTACATAGGCAACTGTTTCAGGCAACGACCTCATTAACTTGCAAACTTTTTTCTCTGCTCTTTTAACTTCGTAGCCCTTTAGTTGCTTCATATAGATCTACTCTTCTAACTCTCCATGCAGAAATACAGTCTTGACATCCATTTGTTCCAGCTCGAGATCGTATTGGGCAACTAATGCCAACACGAATCTGATAGACACCTACTTAACCACCGGCGTGAATATTTCTGTGAAGTTGATTCCTTATATCTGAGCATAACCCTTCACTACTAATCTAGCTTTGCATCTATCCTTTTTTTTTTTTTTTTTGAATAACCACTTGCATCAGATCGCTTTTCGGCTTATTGGAAGCTCCACTAGCTCCCATGTGTGATTTTTGTGCAATGAGTCCATCTTATCATCCATAGCCGCCTTCCACTTTCCTACATTAGGATCACTGAGAGCCTTCTTAATATTAGACGGGTCCCCCTCATCTGTAACGAGGACATGTGCAATATTAGAGTTGCCCATGTATCTTACCGGTAACTTGTGATCACGCGGTGGGTTCCTCCTCACAGGTGGCTACTCCACCTGATCCGGTACCTCTGTCTGCATATTTGTTTCTTCTTGAGTATCATCTGTGTTAATCTGAATGTCTACGATCAACCTTTCTAGTTTATTTTGGTCATCTTGATCATTTTCGCGGAATAAAGAGCTTTCATTGAATCTGACGTCGCGGCTAGTGATGACCTTGCGTGTGACCTTGTTGAATAACCTGTAACTTTTTACACCAATAACATAGTTAACAAAGATATACTTTTTGGCTCTATGGTCTAGCTTATCTCTCTCAACTGACATTGCGGCTAGTGATGACCTTACGTGTGACCTTGTTGAATAACCTGTAACCTTTCACACCAATAACATAGCTAAAAAAGATGTATTTTTTAGTTCTATGGTCTAGCTTATCTCTCTCAACTGACGGTATATGAGATTAAGTCTCACAATCAAATATGTGTAGATATATATGAGTAGTCGATTTTCTAACCACTTCATACTTCCTCTGGAATTTTACATTCAATTGTCATTGAAGGAGATTGGTTCACCAAAGAACAAGCCGTGTTAACGGCATTTGTCCTAGGCCCTTGCTAAATGTAGCATTACTTAACATGCATATGGCTCTCTCCAGGAGAGTCCGATTCATTCGTTCAGCCACACCATTTTGCTTGGGCATGTGGCACACTGTGTTATGCTTGATGATCCCTTCATCTTTGCAATAATCATTAAACTCCGTGTAAGTAAATTCTTCACCATTGTCAGTCTTTAAAATCTTAATTTTTTGCCCTGACTGTTTTTCCACCATTGTCTTCCATGGTTTGAATATGGTGAAAACTTCGGATTTATATTTCATAAAGTAAACTTAAACTTTCCTTGAGTAGTTATCAATGAATGAAACAAACCATAACGACCCCTCAATAGAAACTTTTGGCGATGGCCCCCATACGTCAGAATGCACGTAATCAAGTACTCCCTTATATATATATTTTTATATATATATATATATATATATATATATATATATATATATATATATATATATATATATATATATTTCAATTTTAAAAGATAATCTAGATTGTTTATGAAAGGGGCGAGCTCTCAGTCCTAGAGGAGTGAATAGGACTATGTCAAATTAAAAATTAAAGAACTGAAATATTAAATAAATCAGAACTAATCAGAGATCTTAATTGTAATAGTATTGAGAAATTGATTCAAACCTTGTTCAAAGGACAACCTTACACCAAAAAAAAATATTTTAGGTAGGATAACCTGATTTGTTGAACGTAGTAAGGATCAAGATCACAAATTAAAAACTAAAGGAAAAGGAAAGAAAACTATCTATTACAAGCATTCACCACATGTATATAAAAGGATTACAACCATTCACCACATATACATCACCTATATCATTCACCACAAAACACCAGGAGTTATAGTTGTTCGGTGTGTACACTAATTGTTTTCAAACAGCCACACCTACTCCACTCCTAATAATCACAACCCACATGATATTGACGTTCACTAATAATAAAGGTTTTCTCAGGTTCACCTTAAAACTTATGCAGTTGTGATTTTAGAAGGGCTATCATAATCAAAACCCCATGTTGAGATTTTCTGACTATCTTAGTCAAAACCAATACATGAATTTCCTATATATCTCAAATAAACTAAAAATGACTAAAGCATAATACTTATCTTTTTCTGAAGACGCTCTTTGATGTAGCTCGTAAAACCACTTCTCTTGATGTAGAAATGTTCAATGTCCAATAACATAATCAAGGGTTCTAGGTTCTAGGTTTGAATTCAAAAAAGTAGTGTAATCAAGGGTTCTAGGTTCTAGGTTCTAAATTGATTTTAAATTAATTCAAACCTTAGTCTACTTGTTTGAATTCCTTAGATCTCACAAAGAAGAGTATAAACTCCTTTTATAATATAAGATTTATAAAAGAGATCAAGGAATTACAAAAACAAAAAGCTATATAAAAAGATTTAAAATACCATGCAATAACTTGAAGATGATGGGGACTTTTCTCTCTCAAAGTGAAGGCTTTTCATGGCTTGAATGAATAATTTCGGAGTGAGAAAATACCTCTATTTATAGGCTAAAAAGTTGTTGCTTTGACTGGTCTAAGGTCTCCTTCGACTCATCTAAGAATCAACCAAATTTTAAATTTTGGATACAATCGGATAAAACCGTTCTTTAACTGGTCAAAGGGCCTGCTTAATTGGTCGAGGGGCCAACTTGACCGGTAGAGCACAGCCTTCGACTGGTTGAGGGTGCCAAAAAATGGTTGCTAGACTTGGAGTCGAGCACCCTTTGACTGGTCGTGGGTGTGCCTTCGATTGGTCAAGCACCCTGCTCGACTGGTCGAGGAACCAACAGAAAATATCCATTTTTTAGTTCAAATCTTAGACTGGTCCAAAATTTTCCTAAATTGGTCGAACCAAAGCCTGGACTAGTCGAACTAAGGCTTAGACTAGTCGAACTAAAGATAACTAAAGCATAAAAATCCATATATGTTTAACATATGAAAGAACCTAAGTCTAAGGTTTCTCTAGAGTCAATTATACCTAAAATTATTGGACATTGAAGTATATACCTTAAAACTTCTACTTGAATCTTCAGTAGCGTTCAGTGGATCTTCTACTTGAAGTAATCTTGTAGATGTAGCTTGATCTTGTACTTAAAGTGAAGTAGAGCTTAAATACATTGAACTTAAAGTAACTATCTTCATATCTTGCTCTTTCCAACTTCATGTGTTGATCTTGAAAGTGAACTTTCCATCTTGATTCACTTGAACGTGAACTTTTCAACACATGTGTGAGGTACATTATAAGCTAGTTTGTCTCATCAAAATTTGACAAATAAGGGTGCTTTATACATCACAGCACTTACAGTTTACCATATATACAATGCTCGCATACATCTAAATTAGAATTTTTAAAAGCTAGAATCAAACATTAGTCAGATAGTACTTTCATGCCCTGCTCGCTTATATGGCCTAGACGAGCATTCCACATACGTAGACACGTGGAATCTGCAATAGTTGCTGCTGCTCCACCTATTAAAGTGTTCCCGATCAACCTGTAAGGATATCGTGCCTTCGCACTCTTATAATCACGAGTGTCCCTTTTGAAACTTTAAGGACACCATCAATACCAGTGAACTTGCACCCTATAGTCTCATGTGTACCAAGAGAAATCAGACTTTTCTTCAAATTAGGAATGTTCCTGACATCAGTTAAGGTACGCTACATCCCATCAAACATCTTGATGCTCACCGTACCAATAGCCACAACATTACAGGCATTGTAATAGCCCATAAAAACCTGTCCACCATCGCATTCTCTGTAACTAGCGAATCAACTCTGATGAGGAGTCATGTGATATGACGCTCCTGTGTCGATGATCTACATCACCACCACTTGTCTCTTCATCAGATGTAACAAGTATTCGGTCATGGACACAGATAATACATCACCACCACTTGTCTCTTCATCAGATGTAACAACATTAACCTCCTTGGAAGAAGCAGCTAAATTTTCTTTCTTCGCTTTAGGATTGGTATAATACTTCTTCATGTGTCCAGACACCCATAGTTCCAGCTCTTTAGTTTTCCTTTGCCTTTGCCCTTGAATTTGGATCTAGGTCTTGAAGATCTCGTATCTCGCTCAAAATTCATGCCTCTCATAATTAGTGCATCGGAAGATGCCCCTATGTCGCTGTTTAACTTTCTCATGACCTTCCCTTGAAGGGCTGAGATAACGGTGTCGACACTCAGGATTTTATTTATGGGCACATTATGTCTTTGAATGATTCATACGATGGCGGAAGAGAATTTAGCAACGTACATGCTTATTCTTCATCTTTGATCACTTCCTCCATATCTAGCAATTTGCAAACTAATTTATTAAAGTTCCTAATGTGGGCCTCCAGATCTCCACCCTCTGTCATCTTTAAGTTATACCACTGCCGCTTTAAGTGTAGGCAATTTTCAAAGGATTTTTTCACATAAATATCCTCTAACTTCGTTCATAAACTAGCTGCAAATTTCTTCCTTAAAATATTATAGAGAACCTCATCCGTGAGACATAAATGGATAAAGGATAATGCCTTCTTATCAAGGGTATTCCATTCATCATCAGTCATACTAGACTTTCTCACCTCAAGAGCACGATCCTCGCCTTTCTTGGTTAAGGAACTGATCACCTTGATCTTCCATAACTTAAAGTTATTTTTTCTTGAGTACTTCTTAATATCATACCTAGTACTTTCCATTATTGTTGATCTTGCAGATTCAAATCTGTGCCCTAATGATATCTCTGACACCACTTGTTAGGATTTGTGCTGCAGAATCACACAAATATAGATCTATGATAACAATTCATGAGTACCAAGCAATCACAAGAGAACACAAAGATTTAACATGAAAAAACCCTTACGGGAAAAATCAGGGTACAAAGCGATAGATCTTCACTATGAAAATAGAAATTACAAAGAGAGAGGACTTACCTGATTCGAACAACCTTGAATCTCACCCTTGTTATACCCTTTGATAACCCTATAACCCTTTTAGAATTGGAATACCTTTATGAAGCCTTAGAATGCTTGAGAATGGCCATAGGGACTTCTATTTATAGATGGGGAAACCCCACTTACTCACCTCCCTAGAAACAACCTCAAATTTACGCAGTCTGTGCGGAATCCGCGCACCATCTGCATAACCTTCGACTAGTCGAGCTTATCCCTCGACTGGTTGAGCGTCTCGAAAATCCTAAATACATCGTTACTGGACTTTGAGTCGAATGGACTTCGACTGGTCGAGCAACACGGAAGATTTAAGACATCTTCCAATAACAAAAGGACTCATATCCTAGTCTTCTCTATGGTCTACGTGTAGATGGTTGATGTTTCCTCAGCCTCCACTAAAGGTAACACATTCTTTCTTGAGTAATCCCTTCATTTATAATAAAGTAGGAAGAAACGTATTTGGTTAAAAGAATTGCATCGTGAAATTCATTTATTTTTTTAAAAGATAATACTACTAGAGATTGAACCCTACATCACTCACACAGACCACATTGTCTCCATAGCTTCCTTTAACAAGCAAGAGACTCCTTGTGAAATTTATTTATACGATCATTAATATCCAAGTATGATCTACATAATCTATATGATTATTAATTATTTAAAAATCTTATGTTAGTGCATTGGGGTTATTCTAGGGATTGAATCATTTGAAAAACTTGAAAATTGTATGCATGCACTATTCAGAGGACTCAACACAAAGGGAAACACTAGAACATCAAATATGAATCATTAATAAGTTTTATAACTATCAAGATTTTGCATGTGATGCATTGCGAATGAGTTGCACAGATTAATTGTGCACAAAGACATCTACACGGTGTGAGTCCTGCAGTTTCCATCTCAATTTTCAAATTAAAGGCAAAGAGGTCTCTTCACCCTGATTAGTAGGCCCGAAATATGCTTTGATAAATTTCAAAGTTGAAGGCTTTGTTTTTTTTTTTTTTTTTTGGGAAAACTAAAAATTGTAAGGAATTTTTAGATGAAGTTTCCTTTTCATTTGATGCAATTTTCTCACAAAATATAAGTTAAAAAATAAATCATTTTCTAATGACGATTTTTACCACAAAATTGCATGCAGATTAGAATTTTATCAAATAATGCCTCTACAAATTGAAATGTTGGGAAAGAACTTTTTGAGCAATAAAATTAATATAATGTTGCCATAGACTTTTCTCATAGAAAGTGATAAAGTGGAGAATTATGAGGCTCATATAATATTTTTATGGTATCTAACCCATTAGTCATGATGTGTAGAAGAGCGAAAAATTTAACCAAAAACCACACACGTATACACCACTTAAAAACATCAAAATGCATGTATGTCCCATTTTACTAGTGCTTAAGGTTATGTGTGTATGTTGAAGAAGTCATTGTATGGGTTGAACAGTTTCTAAGGTAGTGGTACAAGCAGTTCGATTCCTACATGGTGGAGTATAGGTATATCAAATGTGAGTATGATTGTTGAGTATATTATAAAGTACTTAAGGATGGGTCTTACATTTTACTTATACTTTACGTTGATGATATGTTGATTAGTGCAAAGGATAAGAAGGAGATACTCTTGCTTAAGTCTATGTTAAGAAAGGAATTTAAGATGAAGAATTCAGGCACTACGAAAAAGATCCTAGGCATGAAAATTCACAAACACAGAGTGTGAGAAGTTGTGATTGTCTTAGAGGGGATATGTGTAAAATGTATTAGAGAGAGTCCAAATGGAAGGTGCTAAACCAGTTAGCATGCCTCCAGCAGGTCACTTCAAGTTGTTAGCCAAGTCGTGTCCAAGTACAGAAAAAGAGTTTTCAGGTATGTCACAGGTGTCGTATGTGAGTGTAATGGGGAGTCTCATGCATGTAATGGTTTACACAAGGCCGAATATCTCACAGGAAATTAATTTGGTCAGCAGATATATGGCGAATCCAAGAAAGGTGCATTATAATGTTGTTAAGTGGATTCTCAAGTATCTCAGGGGCACAGTTGACACTGGGATCATGTTGGGGGGACATGGAGCTTTAGGTAGAATTGTAGGCTATATGAATTCGAATTATACAGGTGATTTGGACAACAGGAGGTGTATTACAGGATATGTTTTCACATTATCAAGTAGACCAATATGTTAGAGATTTATATTATAATCTATCATAGCATTGTCTACAACTGAGGAGGAATATATGACTGCGATAGAGGCATTAAAGGAAGCATTATGGTTGAAAGGTCTGATAGAAGAACTCAAGTTAAAGTATGAAGTGATTCAATTACATTATGATATTCAAAGTGCTATCTATCTAGTAATGAACCAGTGTATCACGCGAGATGCAAGCACATTGATACGAGGTTCCAAAAGATACATGAATTCACTACTTCAAGAGAGATTCTATTTCAGAAGATTCACACAGACGAAAATGCCGCGACATGTTAATGAAGCTGGTGATTATAAAAAAGTTCAAGCATTGGCTGGGCTTGATCAATCTCTTCAGTCATTAATGAGATTGAGCACCCTTGGACAAGGGTGTGGATGGAGAGAATGTAGGGAACGGTCTACACTCAAGGTGGAGGTTGCACAGGAGATCTTTAAAGTGACTTGGCAGAATGCAAGTAAGGTGGAGATTGTTTAACGGGATGCATTGGATTATGCTAATTTGAAAGTGCAAAGAAGGCTACCATCGATATGACTAGTATCCTATCAGTCCAACCGATTCACATTTTCTATTCAATCGATATGTGTTAGTTGGTTTGTTTTAGTCCAACCGAAGGTCCCATTTGGTTCAACCAGTGGGCTACGTAAAGTAATACAAATCAAGGTATTTGAGTTCATTTTTTATTAGGACTTGGTTAATACTAGTATTTTCTTTCTAAGGGCAAAGGTTTTACAAGGTGAGAGGGTTCCAGACGCTTGTAAGGGCTTGGGAAAGGATTTCTCATGGGTATATGGTTTTCCTAGGTATGCATCACAAGGGGAGATCGGGTGATCTTGTAATCAAAGTAGGTGAGTGGTGTAAACTCTAAGGCTTTTGATTATAGTGAATTTTTGTCGCTTTATACTGTGGTTTTTTCTCACAAGAATTTTTTTACGTTAAATATCTTGTGTTTTATGTGATTGCTTTATTAGTTATTATTTATTTGATTATTCTATCTTCGTTAAATGTGCTTTTGTAAATCACACAGATTAATGGTGGTATTAAATCTGAATATGTAATACCTAGGGTTAATCTAAGTTTGTTGTGGCTCAAGATTATATCATAGTAGTGTGAGATAAGAGTCGGAGCTCCAACAACATGATCTTAGAGGAGCTAGGATTTATCTACACAAAATGCAATATGACGAAGAGATCATATGACCATACATAGGTGAAAGAGAACGTTTCCCACTAGCAGACGTCATACCTACCTATATAAAAGTGGCACCGCCTTATTATTATCCCACTTGGCTAGTTTCTCTAATAGTGCAAAAAACATTCCTAATAATACTTATCCAAATGTCATTATTTGTTAGGTAACAATAACCTAAGAATAGTCCTATACTAAACAAACATCTTCCTTGCAATAGCCTTCGTTAGCATATCTACTACATTGTCATTGATGTGAATATTTTTCAATGAGATTTGACCATTTTTCTGTTAGTGCATTTATTTATGCACCTCGTTTTTCAATTACATGAGTCTATGTGTTATTTAGTTAGTTGAGCTCTTGAAAGTTGAAGACTGAAGACACAAGAAAATGTGGTGCATTAATGAGCAAAGAACATGTAAATGAGGTGCCTTAGTGACCTTAACCTTGACCCAAAAACAACCCATAGACCTCTAGATGATCTTGGCCTTAATAAGTAAACTTTCTTGATCATCCCTTAACCTTAGAAGCATAATTGGAATATGATTATTAAGGCTAGAAGAGGTACAAAGTTGTTGTGAAATCGTATGCTCAAAATAATAGTTTTCAAGTGGTTGTCAATCTCATCGACAGGTTGTCGATGGGACTTGATGGAATCGAAAGACCACTCGATCTGATAAAAGAATCAGTCCAACAACCTAACATATATAATGTTAAAATTTTTTTGATAGGATCGACGGACTGTTAGATCCTATTGAAGGATCGAATGACCTTCGATCTCATCAAAGGACATTTCGATCTTATCGATAGAGTTGTTAAGTAGTTGTTTTATATCCGTTGTAATTCAGTTTCTTATAAAAGGAGATTCAATTTTTGAATAAAAGCATAAGTTTTTTGGTGCAATAGAAGCTTAGGTGATTCTATGTTCATATCTCTCATCCTAAGCCTTTAAACAAATGAGTTACAAGTCATATTCTTTAATATTAACACTTAATGAGGATTCCAACTTCCACCTTGAAGATGGGTTTGAACTCTATAATTTTTTAAAAAATAGACTCAATCTTATTTGTATATCCTTTGTCTAAATTCTCGAGAAGATCCATATAGGTGAATCCCTTAGTATTATAACCTTCTATTAGTTGTGGGAGACTTCACCATCCCCCATTACCTTGGTTACCTCAATGGAGCATTGCATGCAAAGTCTTTGATCTTAGAGTTGATTGAAGCATGGGAGAGAAATAATTAAACAAACCAAAAAGGCACTACAAAAAAATCTCAATTCGATAAGTAAGTTGTTAATTGTAAGAGTCCATACACTTATTCCTTGTGTAGGATTAACTGTAGATTTTGTAACTCAAACTTGTGTAGATTCTTATATAGGACTGTATTTCCACTGACACAGGTGAGTACATGTGTAATTCCTTGTATAGGCCACTGACACGGGTGTATATGTGGGTAAGTCCTTCTGTAGGCCACTGACACGGGTGTGTATGTGGTAAGTCCTTTCGTATGCCACCGACACGAGTAGGTACGTGGGTAAGTCCTTGTGTAAGCCTTCGGCGGGAGTGTAAACTTGTAAAGGTTAGAGGTGTACCTGATTTAAAGTCTCAAATAGTAAAAATCTGGTACACTTAAGGAGAGTGTGTCTGCTAGGAGTGGAGTAGAAAAACTGAACCACTATACATGATTGTGTTTGAGATTGTCATTTGAGCACTTTTCTAATTATGCTTATGTGATTGATTAGTGAATTATATGTATGCATGATTAGATGAATGTTAGGATTTGAATAGTTAGGACACACACATATACACTATCTTATATAGACTAGTTGCTTAAATGTCATACTTATTGTAGCCTTTGTGATTAGATCATCTATTAGCTTGGAAGCATTAGAGTTAATTACCTTAGTTTGATTGGCATATTAGTTTAAGTAAGATATTAGATTTAAAATACATAAATTTTTTATTTGGTCCTAATCACCTCCCCCCGGGACATAACTACCATTATATAGCTTTACCAAATTTCTGCGCATAGTCGTGGTATTTTATTTGACGTAATTTCAACTGTTATCAGAGTCAGTAGCTCTTTAAAGGCTTAACCATCTAGAGTTAATCTAAATGAGTTTTGGAATGATGTCTTCTTATAAGGGGAAAGTTATGGTTCGTAGAGAAAATGAACATATTTATAAATCTAGTATTGGTAAGCCTTTTGGAAAAAATAGATGATTTAAAGTTGGTAATCACATCTTTGCCTCCACCTCTATCCATCTGGTAATTTAGAGGGAAGTGTCTACTTTTGGAAGTAGATTAAGAGCTTTTCTTGTATGTCATACTTGTAGAAATGTTGGGCACCTTAAATTTGAATGTTAACCTTAAAAAGGGCTCAATCCACCTCAGACTCAAACAAAAATAGTAAATACTTCGTGATTGAGAAATTCATACACCAATGGAGAAGCGTCCCTAAAGAATCATAAAAAAAAGAAGATAGAGTTTTCAATCCTTCTTATAGAGATCGATCGGATAAAGATGTTTCTAAATTAACTAATTACTCAGCTTAATGAGAAGATGAAAATGCTAATAAAGAGTAATGTTAATCATGGTAAGAATTGCATTGTTAAATCTCTACCAAACATAAATTTCCAACTAGGAATTCACTTAAGGGAGATAAATTTTCACGCCTCGAACTCAGAAACCGGGCTCATAAAATTTTCGATCGCTGAATCCGGCGCTGACAGCCTCCATAGTACCCCATTCGGCACCCATACACCAGGTTCCAATCCTAGGATGCTATAAGGAGGATTTCTAATCATCAATCTAATTTATAATGAGCATAACCACGAGCATAACCACAAGCATAACCCATAAAAAATAACCACAAGAACATCGTCACACAATCCACTATGATAAAAAATTTTGAGTACAATGCGTTTGAAGGGAAATACAAGATAATGCAATTAACGGAAACTCCAAAAGCTCGACTGTAAGCTCCTACTGCTACTATGCTACGGCTGCGTCCTGGCGTCACCTGCATGCATTGATCATGCATAAGCTTATAGAAAGCTTAGATGGCGGTATAAGTGTATCGTAATAAGAGCGTGCTCATAATACAATGTTAGAGTAATGCGAAAACATGCTGATGAGTACATGAATGCAATTAGCCGTACCAAGCTATGCGGTGCAGGATATGAATGCTATCGGCCATAACAAGGCCATGCGATGCGAGATGCAACTCAAGCATGCCAATTCTCATCCAAGTCCACATACAGCTCATCAAATATCAGTACAGTTCTCATTTTGGATAATCATCAGGATTTAGTACACTCAAAATGGCACTACTGCTCTCCCAGCCGTACAGTCCAAGAGAGCGTAAGAAACCTCACTATCTGCCTGGTCAATAGTCTGTCAATACCTATCCGGCACGTCGATAGCAAACCCATTCATGAGCTGGTCAGACTTAGCCTAGTACTACCCCTACCCTCGGGCGAGTAAGGCCACATCCCTTTCCAACCGACCATGACACAGTGGGAGACGCGGCCTCCTGATAATTAGCCCTCGTGCGCTCATATATCCACTCGGTCTTGACGTTGGAGTCATCCTCTGGTACTATCGGGTTTAAAAATTTTCACCCAGGGACATATATGGCACCCCGATGCTTAGTAACAATATTTTCAGTATCCGATCCTACCATCCACGATGTGCCTGTGGAGGTCATAGCCTTGATGTCGCTAGGGCATATAATAATCATGTCATACAAATGCGAAGTACATAAATCACACTATCAGTCATGCAGCAATCTGGTGCCTACCGCGTGCTAATGAAGAGCAACTTCGCCTGTCAAGGAGCCCATAAACAATCTGCCCGAAGGCATATGCTATGATCAGTCACTCCTCATATCAGGCATACATATGATGCGTATGATTATCATGGATCTACACTAAACAAGTTATGTGGTGATGGGCTCTGTTTATAATGAAGATGGGCCTAGACGGCTTACATACTAATAGTATGGGCCTACCAATGGCCTTAGGGAGAGTGACAATGCGGATATTTAACCTACATCATCCTTACAATGTAGGTATCTAACCATCATTGTTCCTAAGTCACGTCCCGTTATGAACATCATTATATATATACCACGGAGAAATCACACATTACAATGGACCTGAATTCATCCCACTGGGCCTTAAGTTATCAAATGGGCTGTATCACATGGGCCTTATATTCATCAAGTGGGTCGTATCAATGGGCCGCACCAATGGGCCTTACGTACATTGCAATGGGCCATAACCCGTGGGCCTTAGAATGTATCAAATGGGCCTAATCACATGGGTCGTATCAATGGGCCTTACGTACATCCCGTCGAGCTTCGATTCATGGGCCTCCAACATGGGTCTCATATATATCAAGGTGGGCCTTAACTATGGGCCACAATTATATCAAGATGGGCCTAATCACTTGGGCCTTACATACGTCACAATGGGCCTCATATTTATATTAAGGTGGGTCTCAACAATGGGCCACGTGTATATCAAATGGGCCACACCCAAATATAAGTGGTGATAAGGATGCTCACCATTAAATTTCTAAGGGTTTAATGGTGGATATTCAAACTCACTATTTTTCATAATGTGATCCACCTGATCCTAGTTCTGCCTTATTTTTTTGTCTCAAGCCTTAAAATGATCTTTTAAAAGTGGTTGGATGGCTTAGATGCAACCCATGCATTATGGTGGATCCCACAAGGATGGAAAGGATGGACGTCATAGATGAAGTACACCCCTCATGGTGGGGTCCACATGAATGGAAGGTGTGGATTACAATGCATACGTTAGTGGGTCCCACGTGGGGCCCACCATAATGTTTACTTTCCATATAACCCATGGATATGGTCACTCAGACCTGGAGGCCCACCGTACTGTTTATATGACATCTAAAGTGTTGATAAGGTCAGTCAGACCTGGGGCCCACCGTGCTGTTATATGACATCCAAACTGTTCATAAGGTCACGTGGACCAGGGGCACACCGTAATGTTTATTTGACATCTCAAACCGTTCATAAGGTCACGTGGACCTGTATGAAGAAGAAAAATAAATATCATATGGTCCAAAACTTCTAACCAAGGGTCAATGGCAGACGTTCCACCCGACTGCTTCCTGCGATGTGGGCCACTTGATATCTGAATACGGTTGATTTTAGGGGCGGCTCGCTGCCCTAAGGAAGGCCCACCAAATGCACAGTGTTGATGTTCAACACACGTCACAGTGGGGTCCACAACTAGGTTCGTGGATCCTAGCCCGCCCATGCACACCAGCGTCCAGCGCAGGATGCCTCCTGCGATCCTGTGGTGTCATGTTTAATTTTTTTTTAAATTAGTATTTCTACGATTTTTCCTATGTGGGGCCCGCATCTGCAAAATCCAACCCAACCATTAGATTCTACGGCCCCTGATCGATCAAATAAGACCAATATATAATGTGTTTTTGGCATATAGAAACATCGGGGTGAGTTTTTATGGTAAGGCCACAGTTTTCTACGCTATGGCCCGCCTGATGATTAGATTGGCCTCATCTTTTGGCTCAATGCCTAAAATGGCCTGAAGAAAAGGATGGATGGCTTGGATTGAGTACATACATCAAAGCAGGGCCTGCATGAGTGGCCCACCATTTCCTTCCTCTTTTTTTTTGGTTAGCTCGTTAGTCTACTCCCTTGTTAGTACACGTACTCCATCTTAGCCGCCCCTAGCACGTCTAGCGTCTAGAGACGCTGGACGGCATGGACAAACAGGGACATCATGGTGGGTCCCACATGCACGTGGCCCACCTATTTGGTCCACATGATATTTATGTTTTCCTTCCATCTGGGCCCCCTAATGGGCTGGATGGCGTGGATCCAACACATTCCTCCGATGGGTCCCACATGAAATATATGATTCATGGTGGGCCACACTCACCCCTTCATCATCATCACCATTCAAAGAGAGAGAGAGAGAGAGAGAGAGAGAGAGAGAGAGAGAGACGGTGATAGAGGGACCCCGCCACTATGGGCCCCTCATGGATACAACACATACATCAAGTGGGTCCCACAATAAGTGGGCCCTTAAAAATTGAAATTAATGGAGGATCACCTAGCTCTAAGCCTTCTTCTTACTCCCTTAGTCTCCTTAGCTCCTTGCCTTCAAGTTTGATGGAGGTAGATGATGGATGAATGGTTGAGATGTGAGATGAGAGGGTGGGCCACACTTGTTGCTTTGGGAGTGTTTGGAAAGGCTTGGACATATGGAATTTTTGTGGCTTGGGAGAGTAGAGATAGAATGAGGGAAAGAGAGAAAAAAAATATTAAAGGGATGGGTAATGTGGTGGTTGTAATGAAGAGGTATGATTGTGGTTGAAAATGGGGTAAAAGAGGGATGGTGAGGGGAGAGAGAGAGTTGACTTTTAAAAAAGGAGGGATGGGTTGTTGTACTTGGGGTATGGCTTGTACTTGACATTGATTAATGAGACATATTGTAGAGATTCCCTCAATATTTGCAACGCGCGATGTTTTCTCAAAATGAATGTGGGCCCACAACTTTTAGCCTGGGTATCGGTTCGGTACGTGAGTCGCTGTGTTAGAACCGAGGCAATGGCACGGTCGCTAAGGTAAAAGTTTTGGTTTGAGCTAACTTTGGTATGCGGGACCCGGCTTAGGATCACGCGCAAACATCAGATACGGGTCGAAGGTTGCCGAAATTCGACCGAGAGGACCGCGGAAGCCAACGGAATGGTACGGTCTAGGATACGGGTATTACATAAATCTTAAAAAATCATTCTCCCTTTTGAACATAATTTGGATCGTAGGAAATTCAAACCCAAGTCAGTTGTGAAGAGGGATAAGTGACCTTAGAAGGTCTATGAGGGCTTTATTGAAAATCATAAGATTAAGACTCTTTTGTGTGAGTTTAATTAGAAATTTTGAGGATTATAGCCTCATTTGTTTTTTATAGTTTAAGTTTTAAAGTTACTTAATTTGGGCATTATATGTTTTAGCTTAGACTATCATTGGTCATTCCTGTTTTTGATTGGTATATCTCTTGAATGACCATAATAAGTATGCTCCATAAAATTAATGTTTATATGCACTATATTCCCCTATTAGTATGTGCATATAGTAACATGTATGACTTATAAAGTTTTTTCCTATTATGTATTTTATTGGTATATTTATGTAATTAACTCTTTGTCAAATACTAACAAAAGTGGGAGAAAGATCAAGTTACACTAAAATAAGTTAAATTCTGTTTTGTAAGATTTGTTTGTTGTTGCAGGAATTGATGAAGATAGAGGGACCAATTAAGATGGAGCTTGGAAGTGGTTACATGTCTTGAGTCCTGTATTTAAATTTATAATTCATTGTAATCTTAGACATGTATTATTTGAGTTATTTTAGTTTGTTCTTAGTATAAACCATGACAAAGTCTAGGTTAGGTTTTTGTCACGTAATTGACAAATGTGGAGAATGTTAGTACACTTACTTGTGTACCTTGTTTGTCAATCAAATGAGTTTGTGTGTCATATAGTTGGTTAAGACATTGGAAGCTAAAGACCGAAAACACAAGAGAATGTGGAGTATCAAGTAGCAAAGAACATGTAAATGAGGTGTCTTGATGACCCTAACCTTGACCCAAAATAACCCTTGAACATCTATATGATCATGACGTTAATAGGTAAATCTTGTTGATCATCCTTTAACCTTAGAAGCTTAATTGGATCATGATTAGTAAGGCTAGAAGAGATACAAAGTTGTTGTGAAATCGTATGCTCAAAACATCAGTTTTCGAGTGATCATTGTTCCATCGACGGGCTGTCGATGAGACTCGATGAAATCAAAGGACCACTTTATTTAATCGAAGAATCATTCCAACAACTCAACAATATAATTATGAATTTTCTCGATGGGATCGACAGACTGTTCAATCCTATCAAAGGACCTTCAATCCCATCAAAGGGCCTTTCGATCATATCGATCACCATTGACTATCCGTTTTATAGCCATTATAAATCAGTTTCTTATAAAATAATATTCATTTATAGGAAAAAAAATATGGGTATTTGGTGCAGTAGAAGTCTAGGTGATTTCATATTTATATCGTTCATCCTAAGCCTCTAAACCAATGAGTTGCAAATCATCTTCCTTGAGATTAACATTCTAATCAGGATTCCAACCTCCACCTTGAATATGAGCTTAAATTGCACCACTTTTTAGAGAATAGGCTAAACCTTATTGGTATATCCTTTCTCTAAATCCTCTAAAAGACCCATCTAGGTAAATCATATAGGATTACAACCTTTTATTAGTTGTAGAAGATTTCACTATTCTCTCATTACCTTGGTCACCTCAATGGAGCATTGCATGCAATATGTTTGATCTTGGAGCTGAAGCATTTGTAAATATCGGCATCAATGATCGGAGAAGCAAAAGGGGAGCTAATTGAAGTACGTAAGAACAACAATTAAGCAACCCGAGAAGGCAATATAAAAGAGGCTCAATTTGATAAGTTATAAATTGTAAGAGTCTACACTCTCATTCCTTTTGTAGGATTAAGTGTAGATTTTGTAACCCAAACTCGCATAGGTTCTTATATAGAATCGTATCACCATCAACACGGGTGAGTATGTGTGTAAGTCTTTATGTAGGCCACTGACATGAGCGTGTACGTGGATAAGTCCTTGCGTAAGCCACCAATACGGGCATGTACATGGTAATTCCTTACGTATGTCACCGACACAGGCGAGTATGTGGGTAAGTCCTTGTGTAGGCCTCCGGTGGGAGTGTACACTTGTAAAGGTCAAAGGTGAACCTAATTTAAAATATTTGATAGCAAAATTTGGTACACTCAGGGAGTGTACATCCGTCGGGAGTGGAGTAGGAAAATCGGACCACTATACATGTCGTGTTTGAGTTTTTGTTTTAAGCACTTTTCTAATTATACTTATGTGATTGATTAGTGAATTATATGTATGCATGATTAGATGAATGCTAAGATTTGAATAATTTGTACGTCTCACACACACGTATACTATTATATATAGACTAGTTGCTTGAATGACATATCTAGTATAATCTATGTAATTGAATACTCTATTAGCTTGGAAGCCTTAAAGTTAATTATGTTACTTAGTTTAATTAGTAAATTAGTTTAAGTAACCTATTAGATTTAAATGGCATAAATTTTTATTTGGTCCTTAATCACCGCTCCTTTAAGATAGCCACCATTTTATAGCTCTGTCAAGCTTTCGCTCATAGTCATGGTATACCTTATTCCACACAATTTCACTTTCACCACATCGTGAACAAAGTGATACTCAAGCATGAAATACTAGATTTTCAGCCAAGTGTAACACACTCTAATTGTAATAATGAATCACTACCACTTTTTTTTCTTAAATTTTAATTATTCTTGCAATCGCTTTAACCAAATATTTTCTTTGAATGCTTGTGTAGCTGATATGCATTCTTCTTCTGTAATAAATAAGACCACCACTCATTGCAATCTCGAAATCCGACTAACCGCACCACTGGTCAAAGAGAAAATATTACCTGTGGTAGATCTTCTTTTATCACAATCTCTTGTGTAATTTGCATCTACAAAGCTAACCAATTTTAAAATTTGACCACCAGGACAAATAACCATCTTAGAAGTACCCTTCAACCATCGAAGGATCCACTTTATAGAGTCTAATGATCTCTCCCAGTAGTGCATTTTTCAGTAGAGATCTTCCCTCCAAAAATCATAACATCACCAGTGGATTCTCCATGTATTTTTCTACGAGACTCTTTGATAGTAATATGGATATGGTTGAATCCATACTTGTTACAAAGATTCATGATTAAACCATCCCACAAATTTGACATCGAAGATAGCATAAGTGCGATCTTTTCTTCATCATTAACTTTCACATCAAACACTGTCAATTTGCTAATAAGGATATTAAACATATTCAAGTGTTCTTGCAAAGATTATTATTTCTTCATATTCAAGTTGTGTAGTTGTTGATAAAGAAATATCTTATTTGACATCTATTTCTCTTCATAAAAGTTTCACAAATTGTCCCATAAATCTTTTGCAGTGGTTTGATCGAACATGTTAAATGAAATCGAATTATGTAAGAAGAATGTTGTTTTCCATAGCTAAATGATTTTTCTCTTCAAATACCTCATTTTTTATGGGCTTCTTTTATTTTCCTTGAATTATAATTACACATCATTCTTTTACCAACATCGCGTTCATATTTAGTTTTCATAATGCGTAATTGGATTGTCAAACTTTGGCACCTTGAATCTACCCATCTGAAATACAATTGCAACACAAATGCCAACACCGATCTTATGTGAAAAAGTTTCCCAACCATTGGCTATGATATCAATTGTTGTAGAAGAATACCTACACGTGATTAATGTGGGTGAGGCCAAAATACAAAAGAAAATGGCTAAACAAAAGTCCAAAGGGCCAAATAAAAAATAAGACACAGATGCACATGAATTTACAAGGTTCAGTAATATGTTTACTCTACAGGATAATGACACAGAGCTTTCTTCTTCGCTATAAATAAGAGAAATAAAAATATAAAGCTTATCTCTCTCCTATCCATACAAGAAATCCTACAGTAAAGAATACCTCAAAAGATGAATGCAATGGTGTTTACATCTAGCTGACCACAGCTGGATCAAATGGTACAAAAGAAGTCACATGATAGCCATGCAACATGTGGTGTAGATGAACTTTAAAGGGATGAGCTAGAGATGTGTATATGTGAGAATATTAAATGTTAGAGTTTCATTAAAAGCAACTCTCTACAAAGTAAGTTTCATTAAGACAAATCTCTAGAATGCACTAAATGCAAATTCCACCAAAAGAAACTCTCTGCATATGTAAGAGTCTAGTGATGTGATTACACCAACAAGTTTCATATGTAAGAGTTTAATGATGTTGAGACTCTAGTAAAGCTACCTATGTATGACCAGAATAACAAGAGGCATATGTGATCTCTTATATACATTGCCTAATACAATAGGCTGCACTTATGTGGAGAATCAAGGAGATTTGCACGTCAAACTATATAAATCTCATGTTGTTCAATTATATGCAAGGCCACCATCATTTTATTTTAATAAAGCCTTTTAGAGAAATTCACATGCCTTCTTTATACTTATGGTGCCCCCTTCGAGCTCTTCTTCCACAAATTATGCGTTGAGGCGGTGCTCTTTCACTTCGGGAAGCAATGACGTCTCCTTGCCCTTGTATAATATCATGGTCTCTCTTTGTATCTTGTGTTTTGTGTTGGTAAATCCTAGTTCCTCTAGGATTTTTTTCACCTACTCTCTCTCTCCTCTTGTGTGGTCTACATAAAGAGGGGAACAAGTAGAGAGAGAGAGAGCTATTTTATTCTATTTATTGTTATTCAATCTGAACACGTGGTACAAATGGCTCTAATTTGGTCAAACATGTACAATTAGATTTAGCGCTGGGCATGCTAGAGTAATATTTAACTTGAATCAACTACACACTTGTGACCCCGGGGGCCAAACTAGTCAAATTAAGACTAAATATGTGAAGATTGGCTTGGATATTCAGCCACCAATTCTTACAGCAATCTAGCAATTTTAGAAGGGGAGGGTTAGCCCTTTTGAATAGGATCTTTTTATTTTAAAGACAATCCCAACTATCTTGAAAAAAAATGTTTAGTGTCACTTACATACCCTATGTATCACACTCTTCCATATAGAAGTTCTACTTCAATGATCAAATACTAGTTTTACTAAGCAACAACCTACTCGAACTTGCTAATTTAACAAACTTTAACAATATCATTTTTTTTTTTCTTATCTTTCACAATAACCAAAATGAGTTACCCCATTTGGAGAAAGCTCTCACACAAATACCACCCACAAGTGCAATTACCTAAAATTTAAAAACTTAAAACCACTTTGGAAATTCTATCTAATTGTAATTTCCTTCCCAAAACCCTACACACACATATAAGAGCATATCGCTGACGATGACTTGGTGAAGGCAATCTATGAGAAAAGGTTTTCAATCGAGTTCCGATCGAATAGAGCATGAGAGAAGGTTGTCAAAGTGGGTTCCAACCAAATAGAGCATGGAGTCCCATAATGAATTATGTTGTTTAGTCCTTAAGCATCACAAGCTTATACCAAACTTTTACCTCTTTCGGAAAATCATTGGGTAGGATTAAGCTTGAAAGGAACCATTGGGCTTTGAAAGATGGCCAATTCCATCAACTTTTACCTCTTTCGGAAAATCAAACTTTTACCTTTTTTGGATAATCTTTTGGTAAGAAAATGTTATTGTAAAAGGAGAATATCTTGTGAACTAGAAAATTTTGACGCATCCTTGCAACTCAACAATTGTAATAAAAAGAAGAGGAATCAGAATATCTAATTTCCTAGGCATTCCTTTTTCTCTTATCTTAATCATGCTTCTTCTTTCATTCACATCAATCATCATGAGTACTTTATATTGAATGGAGGGAGAAGATTGAAAATTCAATGCATGAAGAAAAGGATTATTCTAAACATGCACTTTCCACCCACACACTATCCCAAACATTCAATCTCCTGTTTAGATCCTTGTATTGGTCCCATCCAGGCTTATAGGTTGCAATGGACCAAGAGACTTAGCCCTACAAGGCCAGGACTTAGGCCACTATCCTTGGCTTGAGGGTTGGGCCTGAGCCAATGATGAAGGGCTGGTCGGTCCATTTGTCTAGTCCACTCATCAAGTGGGCCACTGTTTGTTTAAAGACACTCATTAGTGATTGACATACAGTAGGTATTCATGTTGAAAGAAATTACAATAGGTACTTGAACCATAACCTTGTGTTGAAACTCTTGTAAGTTTACCACCCATGCACTCACACCACAGTAGGATTTCACCACATACATAGTTTAAAAACACTCATTGGACCTACATTACAAGATGGATCTTTCAGGTCGTTTGAGGTAGGGTTAAGGGGACTGGGGTGGGCTAGCCTGGCCAATTTACATTCCTATTCTAGATGCTATTCTAACAAAAGATTGACCATTGTACTAATCACAAATTAGGGATTGACCACTCCTAAGATTCTCAACTTTCTGAGACGAGAAAGTCCCATCATGTAAATAAGACTTAGCCTGGAACGCACAACCAACCATGATTTGGCATACACTCAAACACTATAACTATTAAACCTATAATTGTAATTGGTTGGGAATGATATCAAGAATAATTTATCTATTTTATATTTTGATATCTACGTTTGTCCAATATAGGAGACTTGCTAAAAAGTATCAAATTATCTTTAAGGTTTTACTATAAATGTCCTATCCTCTTGTTATAAATATGCCCAAAACATAGATGTTTGATGGAAAATAAAGAAAAAAGATGCAAACCACAATATAGATATTTATATAATTTTCTTTTAGTATATTTGTGGATTCACATGATTCACTATGCTCTCTCTCTCTCTCTCTCTCTCTCTCTCTCTCTCTCTCTCTCTCTCTCAAGATAGAACATACATTACTGCAAATGAATTAGGGTTTATAACACCCTAATTCATAGCTCAAGTGGTAGACTGAGTGAAGATACCCTCGTTTCAACTCTAAGGTACTTGGTATCAATTCCCTGGTGGGGGTGGCTAACAGTGGAGTGTGTACTAACAGTGTTGTGTGTACTAACAAGCTAACCCAAAATGAGAGTATGGATCATTGAAATATGGCCCTGAATCAACACAGCTTTAGTACTGTCCCAATGTATCCAATGCATGGTAGTAAACCTCTTTATGGTGGCATATAAATGCTTAATGGCTAATATTTTAGAAATTACAATATTTGCACTGAGTGGCCATCTTTCCATAATTTTCTTCTAGTAGAAGAAAGCTTACTTCATGTTTCTGTTGGGGGCCTTGCACAAAACCTTAGGATCTAGCCCTCCAGAACAAACCAGAATTATGGGATAATAAAAGCAATGAAATAAATCAAAGCATCAATCACACAACACCAGGGATTTTTACGTGGAAAACCCTCGAAGAGGTAAAAACCACGGGACCTCGTCCAAATCAATAATCCACTATAAAGCAGAATGTTACAACCGATTACAAGCATACACCACTTGAATCAAACCTTCATCACTCACGCAGGAGCAGATAAATAGTAAGAGAACAAAAGAAAAATAGAGAGATCTCACCAATTACGAGGATGTGGAAGCGTTGAGATATGGAGATCACCTCTACAAGCATATCCTCCCTTCCACAAGCTTCCTCTCTCTCTTTCTTTCTCTCTCTCTCTCTCTCACACCCTTGATAGCCCTAAACTCTTTGCAAACCCTTGCAAAACTTTAAGAAACCTTAGAATACCTTGGAATACCCTCAATCCCGGATACACCCCTTTATATAAGAATAGAAAGAGGTAGAACCCAAATAGGAAACAAAATCTGCAGAATCTGCATTTCCACAATTGCATTTACAGAATTCTTCGATAATATCAAAGGTCTCTCGATAATAGCTTCGATATCATCGATGTTCCTTCGATAATATCGAAACAGGACCAAAAATTGTCCAGCAATCAGGAGTAAAAATTCTAACAATTATCGATATCATCGAGCCACTCTCGATAACAGCCTCGATATCATCTGAAGGTCTCTCAATGATATCGGAACAGGACAAAAACTATCCAGCGAGCAACGCTGAAAAATCCTACAATTATCGATGATATCGAAACTTGTTCGATTTCATCAAACCTAACATGAGGAGAAAATCTCCATCAAATCTCTCCCTTTTCGACTCAGGAGGAATCTACCTTCTTCAAGACAGTCTGGTTTCTATAAACCTCAAACTTGCTCTTGAGCAAAGCCTTGGTCATCATGTCTGATCTGTTATCGTCCGTGTGGACCTTCTAAAGCTGTAACACCTTCTGTTCCAAAGCATCCCTAATAGAGTGATACCGAATCTCTATGTGCTTCGACTTGGAGTACTGACTTAGATTCTTGCTCAAGTGTATAGCACTTTGACTATCGCAATAGACCACGTGCTGCTCCTGCTTTAGGCTAAGTTTCTGTAGGAACCTCTTCATTCAAAGCATCTCTTTATATGCCTCTGTGACTGCAATGTACTCGGCTTCTGTCATCGACAATGCTACGACCTTCGGTAGCTTGCTCTGTCAAGAAACCGCTCCCCTGTAAACGTGAACATGAACTATGATATAGATTTCTTGGAGTCTATGTCACCTGTCATATATGTACCTGTGTAGCCCTCTAACACAGGTTTCTCGTCACCATAGCATAGGCTCAACCTGGATGAACCTCTTAGATACCGCAGTATCCACTTCACCGCTACCCAATGCTCTTTGCTAGGATTGGCAAGATACCGGCTGACAACACCAACTGCATATGCTATGTCTGGGCGTATACACACCATAACATGCATCAAACTTTCTACTGTTGAAGCGTAGGGTATCTTCTGCATCTCTTCCACCTTTGCCTTCTTGGGACACGACCTGTCGCTCAATCTGAAGTGACCATCCGTGGAGTATTGACCGGTTTCGCTGCATTCATATTGAATCGCTCTAGGACTTTCTTAATATATCGCTCTAGTGACAGCCAAAGCTTCCTATTGCTTCTGTCACGAGTTATCTCCATTCCTAGGATCCGTTTAGCCGGACCCAACACAAATGACTTGCCCAACTCCTGTTTCAGCCTGTCGATCTTCTTGATGTCTTTTTCCATGATGAGCATGCCATCAACGTATAACAGTAGAACTAAGAAATCACCATATGAGAACTTACGCATGAACACACAGTGGTCTGACTCCATACTGTCATACCCATGCTGTAACATGAACAAATTGAACTTCTTGTATAATTGTCGTGGAGCTTGTTTCAGCCCATACAAGCTCTTCCTCAGCCTACACACCATATATTCTTTGCCTTTGACTTTGAACCCCTCTGGTTGGTACATGTAGATCTCTTCTTCCAGGTCACCATGGAGGAAAGTAGTTTTAACGTCCAATTACTCTATCTCTAGATCCATGCTAGCCGCCAACCCAATCAACACCTGTATGGATGTCATCTTCACCACTGGTGAGAATATCTCCTCAAAGTCTATGCCTTTCCTCTGACCGAACCCTTTCACAACAAGTCTGGCCTTGAACCTCACCTGTGAATTATTTTGCTCAATCTTCTTTCTGAACACCCACTTATTGCTCAAAGCTTTCTTGCCCTTAAGTAGGTTCACCATGTCATAGGTGTGGTTCTTATGCAAGGATTCCATCTCCTCTTACATAGCTTCAACAACTCCTTATGCTCGTCGGCTAGGGCCTCGAAATAATCTCCTGGCTCTCCTCCATCAGTCAGCATGATGTACTCATGCGGCGAGTACCTCTTGGACGACTGTCTATCCCTAGATGACCTCCTCACCTATGGCTCAATAGGTGGATCATGTGGGGGCTACTCCCCTGGTCCATCTTTTGAAGTAACTCCCTTACCCTCTATGCCTTACTGTACTCCCCCGTCATCAGGCACCACGGGAGGAATAATCTGATCCATGTCCTCTAGCTCACCTGAACTAGGTTGGTTCTTCTCTAGCTTACCAATGTCTTCTATATACTGATCTTCAAAGAAAACCACATCTCTTCTCCTGACGAGCTTCCTTTCGGTTGGATCCCACAATCTATAACTGAACTTTTCATCATCATACCCTAAGAACACACACTGTCTGATCTTCACATCGAGCTTAGACCTCTTGTCCTTTCGTACGTGAACGGATGTCTTACATCCAAACACCCTGAGATGACTGTACGATGGATGTTATCCAGTCCACACCTTCTCAGGTACTTTTCCATTCAATGAGGCTGATGGAGACCTATTTATCAAATACACCGTCGTGTGAATTGCTTCTCCCCAGAACGTCTTGGGCAACTTCGCATGGGATAACATGCATCTGATTTTCTCTACAATGGTGCGATTCATTTGCTCAGCTACACCATTATGCTGGGGGGTCTTGGGAACCGTCTGTTCATGCCATATACCTAGGGACTTGCAGTACTCATGAAAGTCCCCAACGTATTTACCACCATTGTCAGTGCAGATGCACTTCAATGATCTACCTGTCTCTCTCTCAACTATAGCATGAAACAATTTAAACACACCAAAGACCTCATTCTTGGATTTCAAAACATAAACCTAAACCCTCCTAGATGCATCATATATAAAAGTAACAAAATACAATGCCTCACCCAAGATTTTTGTCCTCATAGGACCACAAACATCAGAATAAATCAAATCTAACTAATGCATGCACTTTATTAACATGAGAAACAGTTTTAACGAATGAAACTCTATGTTGTTTTCCTGATAAACAATCAAGACAGGTTTTGAGAGGCGTACCTGTCATGTCTAGAAGGAATCACTTCCTCGCTAATAGTTAAAGCCCTTTTTCACTCATGTGGCCTAGACACCTGTGCCATATGTCAATAGCTGAATCTTCCAATGCGTTCAACGCACCCTTGCACACACTGACACTTGCCTTGTAAAGGGTGCAATACTTCTTTCCTCTGGTTGTGATTAACGAACCCTTGATGAGCTTCTAATACCCACCAGCAGACCGGCTTCCATAGCCATCATCATCCAACCTTCTTGTTGAGATCAAGTTGAGGCGAAGGTCTGGGATATGCCTCACATCCCTGAGAACTAATGTGCAACCTACATCAGTTCTCATACAAATATCACCGACCCCTACGATCTTCTATACGCTAGAATTCCCCATCTTCACGGTCCCATAGTCACCTGACTTGTAGCTTGTGAAGAAGTCCCTGCATGGAGTCGCATGAAAATAAGCTCCTGAGTCAATCACCCAGTCAATGTCTTGACTCGTAGCCGTGAGACAAACATCATAATCTGTTGAAAGAATAATAACAACGTCACCATCTGAAGCAATCGGGAATCTGATTCATCTTCCTTCTCCTTTCCTTTTCCTTTCTTGTCGTGCTTATTCTTACGACATTCATGCTTATAGTGGCCCTTCTTGCCAAAATTTCAACATTCAAAATCCTTCCTGGTACTTGACTTGCCTCTTGATTTATCTCGGGCCTTCCCGCCCTTCCTGTTCTTTCCTCTCACTCGTTCCTGTGTTACAAGGGTGTCTTGTTGAGTAGACCCCTGAGACTTCCTCCTTGTCTCCTCATTGAAGAGACAACTGGTTACCTGTTCCATGGATATCTTTTTGTCTGGTGCGGAGTTACTTAGAGATACCACCATTGTCTCCTAATTATCAGGCAATGAAATAAGCAAAAACAAAGCCTATAATTCATCATCCAGGACCATCTTCATAGCGGAGAGTTGGTTCATTATATTGCTGATCTCATTCATGTGCTCGGCCACAGAACCACCATCCTTGAACTTGAGATTCACAAGTCGCCTTATTAGAAAATTTTTATTACCAGCTGTCTTCCTCTCATACAGCCCTTTCAATTTCAGTCATAGGCTAGCGGCTGAGGTTTCCGTAGACACATGGTGGAACATAGAGTCATCCAACCATTGTTTAATAAACCCCATCACCTTCCAGTCTAACTTCTTCCAATCATCATCAAACATATCCTTGGATTTTGTTGATATACCTAAAAATGAAGAATATAGGTCCTTACAATAAAGCAAGTCCTCCATCTTAGCCTTCTATGTGATCCAGTTAGAACCATTGAAGCTGATCATCCTTGATGAGCCACCTTCCATAATTCAAAACCGATCCTACCCGTTTAATGAACTTTGCTCTGATACCACTTTGTTGGGGGCCTTGCACAAAACCTTAGGATCTAGCCCTCCAGAACAAACCAGAATTATGGGATAATAAAAGCAATGAAATAAATCAAAGCATCAATCACACAACACCAGGGATTTTTACGTGGAAAACCCTCAAAGCGGTAAAAACCACGAGACCTCGTCCAGATCAACAATCCACTATAAAGCAGAACGTTACAACCGATCACAAGCATACACCACTTGAATTAAACCTTCATCACTCACGCAGGAGCAGATAAACAGTAAGAGAACAAAAGAAAAAACGGAGAGATCTCACTGATTATGAAGATGTGGAAGCACTGAGATATGGTAGATCACCTCTACGAGTATAGCCTCCCTTCCATAAGCTTTCTCTCTCTCTTTTTCTCTCTCTCTTATACCTTTGATAGCCCTAAACCCTTTTGTAAACCCTTGCAAAGCTTTAGGAAACCCTAGAATACCTTGGAATACTCTCAATTTCGGATACACCCCTTTATATAAGAATAGAAAGAGGTAGAACCCAAATAAGAAACAAAATTCGCAGAATCTACATTTTCGCAATCGCATCTGCGGAACTCTTCGATGATATCGAAGGTCTCTCAATAACAGCTTCGATATCATCGATGGTTCTTCGATGATATCGAAACAGGACCAAAAACTGTCCAGCAACCAGGAGTGAAAATTCTAATAATTATCGATGTCATCAAGCTACTCTCGATAACAGCCTCGATATCATTTGAAAGTCTCTCGATGATATCGGAACAGGACAAAAACTGTCCAGCGACCAACGCTGAAAAATCCTGCAATTATCGATGATATCGAAACTTGTTCGATTTCATCGAACCCAACAATGAGGACCATCTTTCACCAGTCCACTCAAAATGAAGAAGATTAAAATTAAATTTTATTAAAAAAAACAGTTGATAAGTTACAATATGATCAGGAGTATACCAAACAGGCCCTAAGAAGGTACAGGTGAATGACCAACTGATCAAAAAAGGTTTTGCCAAGTATTTTTGGACATTGATTGTTTCATTTTTGTAAATACTCTAGGCCTATGGACTGACCTAGGTTTGGCCCATCAATGGACCCAAAGTGTAGATGATCAATGCTGCTACAGCCATCCATGACTATATTGATATGACTGATCATGGGACCATGTGTCCGGGTGCCGTCAGTCAAGTTGCACCTCTCGAAGCGGTCGTGCGCATAAATCTGATGCACTGTCAGAGTTGTGGGGCCCATTGTGGATGAATGATTGTAGCTCCCTGATTTCCTCAGTTAAGCATGTAACACTGACCATTTACTTTTGAGCTATATCATTACATGCTCGCCATTTCGATGGTTAAGATAGTCCGAGCTGCGTGATCATTGGGCCCATGATTAACGCGCACCTGTCGTTTTGTGAGGATGCTAGCGCGCATGCTAATGTGGCATGTATGTTGGGAATCTGGTCCATTCATCAGATAGGTAAATTTGTAAGATTGCAAAACATCAAACAGGTACACTCATCAGTTGGGCCAGAAGAGAGATAGATCAGTGGCCTACCTGATGTGTGGGCCATTTTGGTTTTTGGGCCTGAGAATGCTAAAAGCACGCTATACCTGATGGATGTTCTGGATCTTCAGCACCTACTACTGCTGGCTGTGCCCGCAAGGCACCACGCCTGCGTCAAGCGAGGGAGTACGCCGGCCCGAATGAACGGAATAGCTGTTTCCCACTAGGCCGGGCCCACCATAGAGCCTATCGTGAGTTATCCATAACCATCATTCACTCCCTTAAAGAACATACAGTCGGATTCACCGATTGTGGCAAGCACAAGGCCCACATGGCTCATGTTAGCATGTGACTATGTTGCCTATGGACCACAAACATCTGATGATTAACCTCAATTTGAGGGTTCCGGTCACATCGTTGAGCTAAAAACAAGTACTTCTCAGACACGCGCTTGCAAGTGGGTGTTAAACAGCAGTCACTGCACTTAAATTACCAATTTCCGGGTGAACCGGGTCAACCCGGCCCATTTAATTTTGAACCTCAACTTAGGCTTGGTCCATCTTCAGGATCTGAAAATCAGCTCCAAAGCTCGTCAACACTATAAATGTGAGAGGACCCACGCCAGCTTATCAGATCTGAAAAATAGGCCCATGACCAGCTTGTGGGCCAAGATTTTAGACCCACGAATGAATGCGGTAGGGAGGGTGTCAAGGGGTCAGGTTTGGACCTGGCCAAGGTCTGTCCAAGTCCAAAATAAACAAGCCCATGTCTAGTATGGTCGGTGACCAAACACGCCCGATTGTGGCATAGGATGATTATGTGTTGGGTCCCAGTCCACCCGAACCCAACCCCGAGCTCGGCTGCCTTCTTTTGTTGCAAGATATAGGCTGTTCATTCTACATGCCCAATCATGCACGATATTTACAAAATGTCCTTGAAATTTAAATAAGCGAGCTGGGTCAGGCTGATGTGCTCTTAGATGTAGCCTGCGACCTGCCCATCAGTAAACGGGTTTAAAATGTAGGCCCAGAAGCCTAACCTGATGGGCCAGCCCTGCCCATATTGACAGCCCTAGACGTAGGCTAGACCTGGAAGGTGAATGGACCAACCCAGGCAATTGAAATCATGGGCAGAGGAGCGATTTTGGTGCACCCTATGGTTTACCACTGTAACCGGGTTGTATCGCCTTGCGTGTTGCCCGTTTTGCCCCACCACGGGCCCACGATGGTCTGATACAAGTCTTCATGTTTATGGCCGAAACTGGTACGATGATAGATCTTCGAACATCTTGCTTGAATAAAAAAAATTGCATGCCCTGCCAAACACAGTGCAAGATCTAGGACTTCCATCTGATGGGCCAACGGTTGATTTTACCACTGCAAAAATCAGACCAGCTTGCTAATCGAGTTATCCTAACCATTCGGTTTTGCCTGTTTATGTTAGAACTGTTGATCAATCTTCACAACTGTCCATTTAACGGTCACCGGTCACGTTGATGGGACCATCCAATTTTCAATGTTTGATCCAGGCCCACTAATAATCCGATTGGATGGTAGGAGTTGTTAGCACCGGGAGCTAGGAGTCCTTGCAATATTAAACTTGGATTTGCTACTTTAGCCTCCCAAATCAGTTGCTTGGTTAGATTTGACTGAGTCAAGGACGAGTAAACCCAGTTGACTCCGAGTTAACTCAGTCTAGGGGCTGAGTAATGTAGATCCATAGATTTTGAACGTGACCAGGTCAAGCACCATCTTCCTCATAGGGGATAACTACTCCGAATCCACAGAGCTTCTCTAGACTACTAGAATGGATACCTCAAATCCATGAGGAAAAGAAGAAAATATAAATAATTTATAGAAATTCATAAATTGATTGATAATTAAAATAAATAAGTTTACAACCCTTTAAATAGGGATACTAAACTTTGGAAGAAATTTCGAAATTAAAATACAACTAAAACTCCTAGAAATCATGACTTACTATAAATAGTAAACTTATTAGTCATACATGGTTGTGGTTCTTACTAGTATCATGGTTTTCAGCCAAAAATAGTAAGTGTCCTATTTGGCCCAACCATGTGATTCTCTTAATTATTCTAAGCACTTTTTATGTTGGATGCAACTTCTAAAGCTCAATGGATGAAGAGTTATAATTAAACTAAAACTTACTATAAATAGTGAAAACAGAAAATTCAATCATCGATCTGATGGAATCTCGCACCATGTGTAACCCGACTTAGTGGGGTTGGGTGGCTAAAGTAGCTTGTCCTACCCCAAAATCATATATGACACATTAACTTATTCTGGTTTGCGAGATACGATTCATTTTAAGCTTCTGACGCATGGATGAACATGATGAGGTCAATCACCGTCTTCCTCGGATAACTACTCTGAATCCACGAAGCTTCTCTCAACTCCTCACAGAGACTTCTCGAATCCACGAGGAAAAAAAAAAAGAAAATAAAAATAAATTTTAATAAATTCAGAATTTTTTATAGTAAGTTTCATATATGGCTTAAGCACGTTATTCTCCTAATTATTCTAAGCACTTTTCATGTTGGACACAACTCTTAAAGCCCAACGGATGAAGAGTTGTAATCAAACTAAAACTTACTATTTATAGTAAAAACGGAAATAAACATGGAATTTGACTGCCGATTTGATGAAATCTTGCAAATTCGGCATGGGGTTGGTTGGCTAAAGTAGCTCGTTCTACCCTAAAATCATATATGGTAGGTTGAGTAACTCATTCCGGTTTGCAAGATATGTCTATTTTAAGGTTTTGACGGTCTTGATGACTTCCATCTCTAATCCGGCCTTCTTTGATCCATCTTGGACATGAAAGTGTCTGTGACCCGCTTTACATTAGGTTCTGACGGTCTCGATCACTTTCGCTTTCGATTGGACCTCTTCTGGTCCATCTTGGCCGTGAAATCATTCGCGACCCGCTCCACATTAGATTGAGTTGACAAGTTTTGAGTATGCTCCACACATATGTTGTTTGGTTGATATCTGGGAAGCGAGAAACTATCCTACCTCTGAAAGTACATTTGGCACCAGGGATGTGGCTTGGGGGCCCACCTCATTGTATGTATTGTATATCTAGGCCGTGGATCCATTTTTCCAGCTCATTTCATATCATGGGTCCAAAAATGAATCAGATCCAAATCTCAGGCGGACCACACAATAGGAAACAGTGGTCATTGACCATTAAAAACTTTTGTGAGCCACAATGGATCAAACTGATATTTGTGTTTTCCCTTTATCCAGGTCTGTGTGACCTTGTTGATAGGTTGGATGGAAAATAAATATTACCGTGGACCCTAGGAAGAGGTTGGATGGCCAATAAACATTACAGTGGACCCTAGGAAGTTTTAAACGATGGATATTCAATGACCACTGTGTCTGTGGTGTGGTCCACCTAAGCTTTGAATCTGATTCATTATTGGAATGAGTTAGCAAAATGGATCGGCATATATACAATGCATAAATTGAGGTGGGCCCTATGGTCAGGGTCCCACCCAAGTCACCTGTTCTGGGGTCACTTAAGTCGCATTGAAAGAACTATGGACGTGGCATGTGTGTCGATTTGCACCTGGCAACCCGCTCGTCATTTATTGGGCCTAACTAATTTTTGAAATGGTTAAGACTATCTTAACCATCTAATAAATGGGCCTCTCTGATGATTTTGGAGTTGGACATGGGCCTATGGGGCCTACTTGTAGGCAATCACTAGTGGGTGAGTCCTGAGATTGAATAACTTCTGTCCTCATCCAACCTTTCCTTGCAAAAGAGAGAATGGTTGTCTTGTTAATCACAAAAGAATATTCAGAAATTTTGTCCATGTGGCTAATTCCTTATATGATCTAAGCCATTGATCATAATCTAAAGTCATCTTGACTATAGAATCATACGAATGATAATCGAGGCCATCTTAACTATAGAATCATACGAGTGATAATCGAGGCCATCTTAACTATAGAATCAAAGAGGTGATCAAACATTCCTGCTCCCTTAGTGGTTAGGCGGATCACTGAACATGCATTGTACATCTTTGGCTCTCATGAAGGTTCCATATTGTGTAAGCCATCAGATCTTGTGGGCCCACCAATCCAAGCCATCTTTCATTGGCATTATTGGACGCATCCACATCATCAGTCGCAATGCGGAGAATTAACCTTTAGCTAAAAATCTCTCTTTTTTTAATGGGCCGCCATCCAGTGAACTTGAATATTGGCCCATGTTCTCATGCCATTTGAATTATCTATTGCAACGTCATGATGATTATTCTGTGGAAGATGTTTGTTACAATGCCTATGATTATGGAACAGGTGAGGCCATTGGTTCTTGGGTCACGTTTTAGTGACCAGATGATCTAACAAGATACACAAGACTGCTTAAAAAATCTTCAAGATGGCTGATCCCAAACTCTCAATCAATGTCCCCAAAAAACAACAGTTGAGAGAGTCAATACACACGGGGAAAGAGTAAATGATCATAGTTCCCATCCAGTCAAGCTGTGCGTAGAGCTGGGCACAGGACATCTTGACTCGTCCGAATCATTCAGACCCCACTCGACCCGAATCAAGTGGGTGAGTAAATCCGAACCAAGTAGACTTCATCCAATCTGAACTCAAACCGAGTTGAGTTCGGGTCACCCAGTAACTCGACTTGACTCGACCCAAAATCTGACTTGGTACTGACTCAACTTAATCTGAAACTGACTCGTACATAAAATTTTTGTTTTTTGTTTTTTTTTTTTTAAAAAAAAGGAAGAAGAAAGAACTCCATATTTGACGTTTCAGATCTTAGATGTCGTGTAAGCAATTCTGACAGGAGCACTTAGGTTTCGAGCTATGATTTCAGCCCCCAGATAACTGCCGCACCCGACCCGACTCGATGCTGACTCGAACAGACTTGGTACCTGTGATCGGATCGGCTCAGGCAAGCTGGACTCGGTACTGAGTCGGGTCAAGTTCGGTTCAGGTTTATTTCAAAACCAGGTTGATTCAGGTCAGCCCTAACTCAATCCAACTCGACTCAATGCCCAGTTCTGTGTGGGGCCTACCATGACGTGTCTCTGCCATCCAACCGTACATCAGATATTTCCTGTATTAAGCCCAGAGCCCAAAAATCAGCCTAGTGGAAAAGTCATTCAGGTGGGCCACTCCACAGGGAACAACCGGGAAAATTGGGGAGGGGGAAACCCATCATAGGAACTAACACATCATCTATTGGGGGTGCAACGATGCTGCTTAAATGCCATCCAATTCAGTCATCAAACAAACCCTCACCAGGATGATGGGACATACAGAAATCAGGCCATTCCATAACTCAAAGTGGGTTGTGAAGTCAGAGGCTTTAGGCATGATTTCACATTGTTCCTTGTGGTGCTACCCACCTGAATTTTGGATCAGAATGGTTTTGGGGTAGCATAGTGAACATGAGCCAATGCACCTAATCCATAGTTTGGATTCCATACAAATCAGAGATCTAAGTGAAGTTGGACAATTTGAACATATGTGACATTTATACCATCCTGGTTTAACTTGGATTACTTCCTCAGTTTCAAGACTCCAGTTTGAGTCGACTTTGATCAACTCTTCCTCTAGAGCAAATTTCTCAACAAATGGTTTCAAACGTTGTCCATTCACTTTAAAAACATTACCATTTGAAGGATTTTTAATTTCAACAACCACATACGGATAAACAGTTTTAACAGTGAAAGGGTTGGTCTATCTGGATCTCAATTTACCTGAAAATAGGTGCAGCCTAAAATTGTATAAGAGAATTTTCTGATATGACTCAAATGATTTCTAAAAGATATTCTTATTGTGACGTCTCCACGCAAGTCGGTCCAAATCACCAGTTGTTTGACCATCCTAGAAACTCTAAGAATTGCATAGCAATAGAAGAAGATGAGAACATTCTTTTTTTCTTTTTTCTTTTTTCTTTTCGAATAGTATTATATACTCATGCCCCATTGTTCATTGAAATATCCTGATAATGGATGAATTAGTACTTAGAAATATTCTATCCATTGTAAGATCATTTCTCTACTTTATCTGGTCATTTGAAAGAGGACCACTGCCATATCCTTTCCTTTCATCATCTATTGTTAGCCACTGTAATGAAAGGTCAGATCTTCATGTCTAAATGATTTCATGAGCATCCCTATCTAGAGTGGACCCATCAGATCATCAATTTGGACTCCTGAACCACGGGCCCCACATGCATGGTGCGCCCAATCTGGATCCAGAGAGCTGACAATCAGGACTCATGATTCATCAGTAATTAACACATCGAGACTAGGTTGAAAGAGGAATTGTAAAGGTCCAGTTCATCAGCAAACGAATTTAGCTGACCCCAGTTGAGATGAGGCTTAGATGGCCACAATGATGGTGCGCCCAAGAAAAAGAATAGTTTGTAGACATGCATGATTCGGTATGGCATAGGATCATTATGATTTAGTAGTCAAAACCAACAATATGCCGGAACCCACCATGGACGTATCACAATCTGGGAATTCTCTAGATTTAATTTGTCAACCTTTAGATGTGGTGTCCTGAAAGTAGATGGTTGTAAGAAAATCTACAGAAAAGGTGCACGTGAGACGGTGAAACGGTCAGATATTGATGGCTACAATCTTCCAATATGGGAGATTTACAAGACTCAATCTGGGGATGTTTCGGGTTATATTCCTACTAATGTGATTTCCAGTAAAGCTGAACAAATATTCTTATCAGCCGATCTATTCAATGGTGGAATCTGTCCTACTATTAATGTCGGTATTTCCGTCTCCAGAGTAGGATCTGCCACTCAAATTAAAGCCAAGAAACAAGTAGCTGGCAAATCAAAATTGGAACTGGCTCAATTCATGGAGTTAGAAGCCTTTGCCCAATTTGCTTCTGATCTCGATAAAGCCACTCAGAATCAATTGGCAAGAGGTCAAAAGATTACGTGAGTTGCTCAGCATATGCTGAGGAATTGAAGAATAAATAGTCGGATATGGGATTGAGGTTAGACTAGAACAACCTAAAAATGTGTCTTGACAGTTGACATTGATATTAATGATCCAGAATTTTGACTGAAGCTACGAATGACAGAATCACACAGATTTCATCATGGGCCCAAAATTCATGGAAACAGTACTTACTGATTGTTATTCATGAACCCCTTCTTCTAACCCATTAGAGATTTTGTTATTGGGGTTTTTCTATTATAATTCATAGTTTAAAAACTTAAAAACTCGATTCAATTCAATGTACAGCTAGGTCAGATTGACCCGAAGACTCGACCTGACTCAAAATTTAATAATTGAAACTAAAATTATAATTAAAAATATTAGGTATACAAACAGATATCTAAAATAGCTAGAACTGGCATAAGTTGTACAAAAATATTGTCATGAAACATACTGGTTAAGTGTCTATACATGTATGCGAGGTTGTGGTTTCAATTCCCACCCGGTGTTTTAAATTGTGGTGTCATGTTGCGTAGCGCTCAGCCCTCCGTATTGTGTAGGATGTAACGTAAGCCACACAATACTTCTATTTTTTTAAAATAAAAAAATAAAAAAGATAATAAATAGTAAGAAAAAAAGAGGAAAAAATAAAAATAAAAATGCCTAAAAGATTATTCATGTTTTCACGTATAAGCATGTTCAAACAAGTTATTAATTATTATTTATTAAAAGCCAATCTACATATATAAACCAAATCAAATAATTACCACATTAACAACTTTCTAAGCAAACCACTTTAATTAATAATGTCTGATTCAAGACGCATGTAACAAGTATGAAAAGAAATAAAAATCCAATACAAGTGTCGCATTCCTCAACATTGAATACAGAGAAAAAGTTATAAAATAATAAAAAATGCATTGTTGCATACACTACGTACGCTACACACTATGCAGCCGTAGTGTATGCTATGACCCCTATACTATATGCTATAGGGGATTTATGCTATTTAGTACACTACACTATGCTACGTAGTACGAGCACTATTTGAAACATTGCTCCTACCCTCCACGTGATTCAGTTTGAGCCATATCAAGTTGACTCGGCTGAGTTTCGATCAAGTAAGCGAGTTTTAGAACTATGTTACAATTGACATTGGTCCTTGGCATCTTTTACATCAAGATATTCATCACTGAAATTTCCGTCCAATTCTAGACCACCAATAGCTAATAATTTATATAAAAAGATGGCAAAAGTACAGTAGTCAAGGCTCACTAAAGTTTGGACCAGATTCATGCAAATATTGATATCACAAGTATCGAAATAACTATACATATCCTATAGTATGAAGTTCATACCAATCATATTGTTTGAGTCTGTTTGCTTATTTTGTTTGAATGGTTCAAAGGACCCACCCCTGGATGAAGTTGCTCTCGCCAGCTACGCTCCTCGGAATGTTTGCTTCAGGAGGAACAAAGTGGTGGTACCTGTTTCAACAGTTATTGATATTAGAAATGTTCATGATTGCTCCCTCTCTTGTTGGTGTTTTTCTTCTTCTTTTTTGGACAGGTAAGCTGAGCTTGAACCAAAGATCTTGATGTTGAAGCATGCCCTATCTACCATTGGGCTAGGGGATTGAACTCCATGTATATATTTTTTATTCTTATCATATAAAGAGTGTACACATCCGTCAATGATGTGCTGGTAGATTATTGTGCCAGGCTGCTAACATAAGGAATCCTATGATCCTTGTTTTGTACCCATGGGCCAATGGTTTGTGGGCACTACCCCTGCCAGGACCTACGTAGAGATGGACGGTCCTGTTAGGGGCACTGTGGGTTTTACTGTGATGGATATTTTTATCCATGCCATCCATCCATTTTGACAGATCATTTTAGGGCATGAGCCCAAAAAGGAGGCAGATTGAAGGCTCACTACAGCATGAATTCAATCCCCACTGCTTCCTGTGGTGTGGTCCACTTGAGCCTTCAGTCTGCCTCCTTTTTGGGCTCATGCCCTAAAATGATCTGTCAAAATTGATGGATGGCGTGGATAAAGTATATACATCATGGTGGGCCCCATAGATCCCCTGACAGGACTGTCCGTCTCTAGGGGTCCTGGTGGGGGCAGTACACAATCCGCGCCCCACATTGTATGGGTCATGATACGAAAACCTACTCAATGGAAGTATAGGAAGAAATGCAGCATTGGATTGGTAAGCTATTCATATCTAGGAGAATTTTTTGGGTATGGTTCATCCTAGATCAAGGATCAGATCATATAATTCCTATCCATCCCGGATCAGGATTCATTCACCTGATTTTGAACCAGCAAAAACAATGTAGAAAGAAACCGAGATTTATACCCTATTTGTAAGGTGGGTTCACACTCCATGGGAGCAGCTTGAGGTGCGTTCATAGAAAAGGTATTGTTTCCAACCATGGCTCCAGATTCCCAGGAACCTTGAATGCATCTGAATGGGCCTTGTCCTTCGGCTTCAAGCTGACATCAACCACAAGAAAAATGGAAGAACAGTGATTGTCAGCACACACCCAATTGAACTATGAATATTTCATGAATAATGACCAGGATTAAAGTAAAACCTTAATCTTAAGCTGCTTGTTTATGTCCCCAAGTTGACGTTCCTGCCAATGTAACAAAAAAGGCATATAGATTTTAAACATATAAGGCATCATCATGCTAAACATTTGATGGAGTTTGCTAGAGCCACATGAACCTTTTCACGCAGCACACTTCCCAACTTGGTAAGTGAAGGGCATCTGAATAATCCAATCATCGACCCTTGGTAAGTTTTCTAGACCTTCTGACCCCCTGATGATGGGAGAAGCCTGATTTTTGCCTATGGTCATCATGATAGTGGGGCCCAACTTATGCACAGCTCAGTTGTGACACAAACATGCCAGTATGGCATTTGTGCTGAATGCATGGTGTGTGTGGAGAGGGTGCATGTGGGGCAAGAAAGCCTCTGGATATTGAATGATGGATACATATTATTAAATGCACTGCATTATAATAGGAGATTTGCAGTGAAACTGAAAAAAAAATAGACACTCAAATTTTCTATTTGTCTTTCCAATCAGCTAAAGGCATGTGTCCAAAATTGTCTAGGATAGATTAGATGATTGTCATCTAAAACTGAAGAAAATATTGTATCCATTCGATTCCATGTAAATCCATCTCCACCTGTCCAATGGGAGGATGCTAGAACTAGTTGTTCAGGTTGAAAGTGTTGTAGGGATCTCAAGTTTCTATGAAGGATAGACATTTGACATCAAGGTACAAACAAAAAAGAAGATATCGTTCTCAGCAAATAGTAAGGTGATAGATATAGGACATGTTATGCAGAAAGGACGGCAAATGACCCCCTTTTATAGTTTAAATAACACATCTTGCAATTTATCATCAAGATAAGGAGAAGACCCAAGACATTTGCAAATTTTTATTTTTATTTTTATTTTTTTTTTAAAAAAAAAACCTAGAGAGAGACAAAAATCAGAGAAAAGGAATGGAAGATTTTCATGTATCAACGGCTAAAGACAAAAATCATAAACCATGACAGTCCTAGGATTGAGTAAAAGAAATGAGTTTGACCAAAATGCACTGGATATTTAGACCTCTTCTACAGGAAGGTAAATCTTCTCGGGCTTATCTTGAGATATCCTAGAGGCCTTCCCAAGCAAGCTAAAGGTTTGCACATCATAAGAATACCCTCATAGTACATAGAAACTACATGAATACCCTCGTAAAAGTTACACCACTATTTCTTAACTAGTTACGTTATATAGAAATGGAGTCTGCAAGCTTTCCAAAGATGGGGTCAATTTCATTATGCACACAATAGAGTGAGAACAACATTGTGATGAGGACATCCAAGCACCGGTCAGAGTATACCAACGGAGGAGGAGAGCTCCCATTTCTTTACGGCTAGGTGATGCATACATGGAGCCCCATGGGCCTAATTTGAGTGCCTAGCCCGTTGAAAACTCCACATGCATGATTATGCATCTTTGAAGGCCCCACACTGGGAAGATACATGTGGGCTACTTAGTTGGTCCATTCCGACCGTTGGATCATTGCCATTGGACATCTTGATCGTGAGTCACGAAATAGTTTAGTTTATTTAGTTGTTTATATGTTTTGTAATTTGTTTGTTTAGCTTATATTTTTGATAAGATTAAGGAGTTAGGAAAAGAAATTATTTTATTGAGCGTCTTTATGTGAAACTTTTTATCTGAGAGCATCTTTTTGTAAAAAGTCTTTTCCGAGACTTATTAGGCTTGGGCGTCCACACCCTAGCCATTATTGAGCATATGAAATAAAAAATCTCCTATATTTGGAGTGGTTTGAAGCCTCCTTGATTCCATCTTATCTATCTCTCTTATTTTCTTCTTTCAAAGCAATATCTACACTATTCTTTTCTTTTTTCTCTCTACTTTCCTCAATATCTCTTATTCTCTACTCCTTGATTTTCTTTGTTTTCCTTAAAACTCATCCCCAATCTCCTCCAAAACCCATCTAAACCTATGCCTACTCATACTGTATCACCATACAGACCTCCACATGTGACTGTACGACTATACAGATAAGACCGTATAGCCGTCTGTATGACCAACCATCTCCTCCCAATTTCCCTATTTGATCCTTGTTGCTTTCTCTCTAAAATTCACAACCTTAAGCCTGAAACCCTCAAGTCCAATCCTAGAACCAAGATTTTCCAAAACCCTAACCCTAAATTGTCCTAAATCTCAAAACTCTAATTCCCAAAATCTAACCTCTCTAGTCCTAAATCCTAATCCAATTACCCAATTTCCTAGTTCCTAAAATTAACTCTAACCTATCAAAACCTTAACAAACTAAGAGATTCCCTTTAGAATTAGATCAATTCCTATGCTAAATGGAAGTCCTACCTTCCATAGGTCCTATCTAATTGTATGTTTTATAAGATCTAACTGATGGGTTGTGATTTACTCTTGAATCTGAGCACAGTTAAATACTTGAATTCATTAAGCTTATGATTGATTAACATTATTTTGTGATTTAAATTGTTCTGGTTAATTCGTTGATGATCTCATTGCATCATTCCAAGCTATGCTATCCATCTTGCATCACTCTGTTTCTTGATCTCAATCTTGTATTATGCATGAACTAGGTTTTTTTTTTTTTGTAAATCACATTGAATCATGGTTTGCTTTGTAGAATGGGCTATATACATAGCATATGCAGGAGTTTTCTTAAACTGATATCAATAACTCAGGAAAGTAAATTTTTTTTCTTCAAACATTGATGATTGTATTTCTAAAAGGATGAAGCCATGAATTTACAAGAATAGAAAAATAAAAAGATTTACAAATCCCTCCAACACTCCAACAAGTGAGGAATGATGTTAGATGCTAGTGCCCATTCCATCATACGAGATTTAGCCCTATAATCAACCTCTTACGACTGCCCCTTCTGATTTTTAAAACACCAATCGTTCCTCTCAATCAATAATGCCCAAATACTTGCTAACAAGCATAGGTGCCAAATACTCCTCCCAATCTTCCCTATCCCTCCACCGTGCCACGTTAAAAGTTATCAATAGATCCTGACGATACCCATGCTACTCTAAATAAATTGAAGAAATTATTCCATGTTTCTCTCGTGAATGGGAATTGGAGAAAAAGATGATCTACTAACGCAGGGATGAACGTGATAAGGTTGATCACCATCTTCCTTAAGGATAGCTATTTTGAATCCACGGAGCTTCTCTAGACTCTTCACAGAGACTTCTCGAATCCACGAGGAAAAAAAAAAGCAAGAAAAATAGAAATAAATTCTATAAAATTCGTAATTTGATTGATGAATGAAATAAATGAGTTCACAACCTTATAAATAGGGATACTAAGCGATGGAAGAAATTTCAGAATCAAACTACAACTAAAACTCCTAGAATTCGCAACTTACTATAAATAGTAAACTTACTATTTATAAATGGTCGTGATTTCTACTAGTGCGCAAGGTTTTCGGCCAAAAATTGTAAGTGTCCTATTTGGCTTCACCATGTTGTTCTCCTAATTATTTTAAAAGCACTTTTCACATTGGGCGCAACTCTGAAAGCCCAATGGATGAATAGTTGTAATCAAACTAAAACTTACTATTTATAGTAAAAACGGAATTAAAATAGGGAAATAACCGCCGATCTGATGGTATTTTACAAATTTGGCATGGGCAACCCGGCGTAGAGGGGTTGGGTGGCTAAAGTAGCTCGTCCTATCCTAAAATCATACATGATACGTCGAATAACTCATCCTGAATTGCGAGATACGCTCGATTCAAGGTCTGACAGTCCGGATCACTTCTGTCATCGATTAGGCCTTTTCTGATCCATCTTGGCCATGAAACTGTCTGCGACCTTCTCTACATCAGTCCCCTCCACTTCAAAAGAACTTGTCCTACTTTGGTTCATGATACCCGGTCAGGTCTGCAACGTTGAAAGTCCGTGAGATCACCATATTATTTGGAAGATCAACAACGTAAACGTTGTCATTGATCTTTCGGATAATGGGTATCAGTCCAATCTTCTTATTCTTCAATTTGTTGTACGTCCCAGTCAAAAATCTCCTTGTGTAGATAGACCATAACGTAGTCGCCCACCTCGAGCACTTTTTGTTCTGATGCTTGTCCGCTTGCTCCTTGTACTTCTCATTCGAGGCATGTAGCTTGGTTTATACCTTTGCATGAATGCCCATGATCCTGTCTGCCATATGTTCTACTACAATGCTCATGCGTGGGAGCTTGGGTAAAGGGATCAAGTCAAGTGTGTGGTGAGATACTCGTCCGTAAATAATCTGAAACGAGGACTTCCATGTCTAGTGGTTCACCATGTTATTGGATGTAAACTCTGCTTGAGACAAGGCCAAATCCCACTGCTTCGGTTTTTCACCTGAAATCCATCGAAGGAGGTTTCCCAACGTGCAATTCACAACTTTAGTCTGCCCATCAGTCTGTAGGTGGTAGGCGTTGTTGAACCGAAGTCGTGTATCGAATCGAGTCCACGAAGTCCGCCAAAAGTGGCTAATGAACTTTGTGTCATGGTTAGAAGTAATGGTTTTGGGAACTACGTGTAGCCGCACAACCTCTCTGAAAAATAGATTCGTCACGTATGTAGCATCGAGGGTCTTCTTGCATGGAATAAAGTGTGCCATCTTTGAAAAATGATCTACCACCATGAACACTGAATCCATGCCGCGTTGTGTTTGTGGGAGACCAAGCACGAAGTCTATAGATAAATCCTCCCAAGGGTCGTCAGGCACAGATAACGAAGTGTGGAGACTCGTATTCTAAGATTACCCCTTAAAGGTATGACAAACATGACAACGTTGTACTGCTTTTTTCACATCACATACCAATTGTAGCCAGTAATAATGCTCTTCCACAAGAGCTCGCGTCTTGTCTCGCTGAAGGTGTCCACCAAGGCCACCTCCATGTAGCTCCTGAATAATCTGCTCCCTTAAAGAACTTTGGGGGATGCACAATCGATTCCCTTTGAAGAGGAAACCATTTTTTATATGTAGGTCATTAGGATGACCTTTTGGGCAATTCATCTAAGAATTTTTAAAGTCCTTATCCTCGACATACAGCTCCTTAAGATAGTTGAAACTGACCACCTCACTGCTCATTGTAACAAGTAGTGATGCACGACGGCTAAGTGCATCAGCCACCTTGTTCTGCTGCCCTAACTTGTGCTTCAGAACGAACGTGAATTCTTGTAAAAATGCAACCCATCTAGCATGCACACGATTCACGTTAGTCTAACTATTAATAAACTTTAATGCTTGATGGTCAGTATATAGAACAAACTTTCTTTAAATCAGATAATGCCACCAATGTCGTAGCGCCTAAAAAGCTGCATACAACTCAAGCTCATACGTCAACCACTTCTTTAGGGCTTCGCTGAGCTTCTCGCTGTAGAAGGCTACTGGCCTGCCTTCCTGTGATAATACTCCTCCAATTCCATATATGAAGCGCCACACTCAACCTCAAATAGCTTGTCGAAATTAGAAAGAACTAAGATCGGTGTTGTGGATAATCGATGCTTGATCTCGTGAAAGCTTTTGTCAGCCTCATCGGTCCATTGAAACGGTCCCTTTTTTCATGCAATCTGTAATAGGTGAGACTATCGTGCTAAAATTTCACATGAATTGACGATAGAAGGTCGCCAACCCGTGGAAACTCCTCACTTCATGAATGTTTGTCGGGATCACCCATTCCTTAATGGATCGCACATTTTCATCATCCACACGGATGTCTGTGGATGTTACAACAAATCCTAGGAACAATAGGTTGTCTGTTAAAAAGCTGCACTTCTTCAAGTTGAGGTACAACTTGTTAACTTGTAGGACCTGCCTGAGATGTTCCCTGTGCTTTGTCTCATCCTGACTATACATCAAGATGTCATCAAAATATACTACCACAAATCGGTCAGTGAATGGTTTTAACACTTAATTCATCTAATGCATAAAAGTGTTTGATGTGTTTGATACAACGAAGGGCATGACCAGCCACTCATACAACACTTCCTTGGTTTTGAATGTCGTTTTCTACTCATTACCAGGTCAGATACGAATTTGATGCTGCCCGCTCCTCAGGTCTAGCTTAGAGAACACCTTGGCCCCTTCTAGCATATCGATCATGTCATCCAACTGCGGTATTGGGAACCAATATTTGATGGTAATTTTGTTGATTGCCTGGCTTTCAACACACATGCGCCAGCTCTCATCTTTTTTTGGTATTAACAACGCTGGTATGACACATGGGCTCATTCTCTCTCTCAAAAGACCCTTACGGATCAATTTCTCCATTTGCCCCTGAAGTATCTCATACTCCTTCGGACTCATCTGATAATGAGGGCGGTTGGGCAGGCTAGCCCCAGGTACGAGGTATATGTGATGTTGGATGTCCTTTATGGGGGGCAATCCATCGGATAAATCTTCAGGCCAGACTTTTTTGAATTTGTTTAGTAATAGCCTTAAACTTGGAGGAATGTTTGAGGGCTCTGATTCCTCACCCTTCACCACTATTGCGTATACCTCACCGGTTTCCTTGGATTCTTCCATGAAATCCCAAATGGTTGGAGGGAACTCCCCTCCACTTTTGTATCATTTTTGCAGGAGCATAATATTTTGTCTCAGACATCGTGTGTTCTCACACCTCAACAAAATGGTATTGTAGAACGAAAGAACCGTCATCTTCTTAAAGTCGCTCGTACCATTCTCCTAGGTATGCACCTAACGAAACATTTTTGTCGTGATGATATTCTAAATGCCATTTTCCTTATTAATTGTATTACTTCACGTATCTTGTCTTACAAATCTTCATTTACTATGACATATCCTCATGACAATCCATTTCCTCTACCTCTTAAAGTTTTTTGTTACACATGCTTCGTTCAAATTTTGGATGGTAGTAATGATAAACTTAGCCCCTGGGCTACTAAATGTGTCTTCTTAGCATACACTTAGAGTAAAAAGGGTACAAGTGGTATGACTCCTTGACTCGCAAGAAATGTCTCTGCCGATATTCCATTTTTCTAAGTTCAAGGTCGATCCCCCCGTGATCCTCTTGCGAGTTAGGGGGAGCATGACACTCATCCTCCTCTCACCACTAGTGATCACAGCGCGACTCTTTTCCCATCCGTTCCACATCTTGTTAGTGATTTGGGTGACTCTAACCCTTTGCGAGTGTATCATTGTCGAGATAAATCTTCACATGTTCAACTGTCTACCCTTCCACTCACTTTGCATGTTAGCTCAAGTGATTCTCCTACCTCGAGTCTAGATCTCCCCATTGACTTGTGTAAAGTGTCACGATCTTGTACTTAACACCTCATTAGCAATTTTGTTTTATATGTTCATCTTTCACCGTCATTTCAATCACTTGCAGCTTCCATTTCGTCACCAGACTATTCCTCAAATCTCTCTCACATGCTTTTCAAAGTCTTGACTGGACAAAGGTGATAATGGAAAAAATGTCTGCTCTTAAGAAGAATCATACTTGGGAGCTAGTTCATGACAACGGGGCACAAACTTGTTAGATGTTGAAGGGTTTAAATGATTAAGTTCCTTCCAAATGGCACTATTGATCATTATAAAGCTCGGCTTGTTGTTAGGGGCTACATGCAAACTTATGGCGTGGATTACTTCGAGACATTCTCTCTGGTAGATAAGATTATTTCTATTTGTATGGTGATCCCCTTCGCCCTCAAGTTATCTTGGCCCTTGTTTCAACTTGATATTAAGAATGTATTTCTTCATGGGAATCTTGTAGAGGAAGTCTACATACATCAACCTCCTGGCTTTGTCGCTACCTACAATCCTACGCTTGTATGTCGGTCAAGGTATGTCGCAACAGTAATGGTCGCCGTAATGGTCACCATCGTTACCTTTACGATACAGGTTGTAACAGCTGTTACGGCTCCCGTAACAGCTATTACGGTTATTATTATTAAAAGGAAAACCCTGAGAAACATGTATCTGCCCCATAACATTGGAAAAAAAAAAATTCGAAAAACTAGTACCTACCCCGTAACAAACCATTATGGAGCTATTATGGCCTTTACAAGGGGCGTAATGGGCCATTAATGGCGGTTATAGGTAATTTTTTGCATAACGGCCGTTACGATCCCATAATGTGTAACGGTTGCCACCGTTACCTTTACGTAACGGGCTTTATGACACACCATGATGTCAGTTAAAGAAAGCTCTTTATGGACTCAAGTAGTCCCTGTGTGCATGGTTTGAAAATTTTAGTTAGGCTCTCATGGAATTTGGCTTTGTTCGTAGTCATGCCGACCACTCCCTCTTTATATGTCGTCAATCGACGGACATCATGGTTCTCATTGTGTATGTGGATGATATTGTACTGTCTGACAGTGATTTGATTGTAATGGAGGATGTCGAATAATCTCTTAAGACCAAGTTTGAGATCAAGGATCTTAGTCATCTTCGTCACTTCCTATGAATTGAGGTTGGTTGCTCCATATCCGAGGTGGTCTTATCACAACAAAAATATGCTCTTGATCTTCTCATGGAGACTGGCATGTTAGCATGCAAACCTCATATCACCCATAAAACCCTAACAATCCCCTCTCTAAGCCTAAAAGGACCTAGATCCCCTCTCATATCACCCATAAAATTTCAATTATACGTTGTACCTCTAGAAAAAATCCTAGATCTAAGTTTACATGCATCCTTATATCTAACCCTAAAAACCTTATAATTTCCATTAAAAATAAAAAATAAAAAATGCAGTTCTATATCCCTACTCAACATAAACCATCCATTCAGCCTTTCTAAGTGTTGGATCTATCAACATTTACACGATGTCCATCCTTGGATGTGAGCCGTTCATCATTAGGGGCCAACCTTTAACGTGGGGCCCACCATCAATGTTATTGTCCATCATGTGGGGTTCACCTTCAATATCCACCGCCATCCTATGGATCGTCCATCATGTGAGCCCCACCTTTGAGTGGGTTGTCCATTATGCAAGGCCTAGCTTGGATTTGGACTGTCCATCATGTGGGGCCCACCTTGATGTGGGTCATCCATCTTGTGAATAGAGATGGTCACGGGACGACTCTACTCGATACCGAGTAGACTTCGTCCAATTGGAACTCAAACTGGGTCAAGTTCGGATCACCCAGTAACTCAACTCCACTCAACTCGAAACCCAACTCGTGTGTGTGTGTGTGTGTGCCCAGATTTGATTTTTCATATCTGAGATGTCATGTAGCTGATGGAGAGGCTGTAATTTCCATAGGTACACCTAGGTTTTGAGTTGTGATTTTAGCCCATGGATACCCATTGCACCCGACCCGACTCGGTACCTATGACCGGGTCGGACTCGATCTGGATTAGTCCAGGCCGGACCCGGATCAAGTCAGGTATGATAGACTTGGTACCGAGTCAGGTCGAGTTCAAGTTAGGTCTATTTCAAAACCGGATCGAGTCGGGTTAGCCCTAACTCGGTCGACTCAACTCAATGCCCAGCTCTACCTGTGAAGCCCACATTTGATGTGGACCATCCATCATGTGGGCTCCACCTTCAATGTGGATTGTGCATCATGTGGGCCCCACCTTCAATGTGGGTCGTCCATCATGCGCGGCTCGCCTTGGATGCAGGTCATTCATCATTAAGGGACAACCTTTGATATGGATCGTCTATCAATTGGGGCCCGCCTCAATGTGGGACATCCATCATGTGGGGTCCCACCTCAATGTCCACTACCCATCATGTGGATCCCACCTTTGATGTGGATTGTCCATCATGTAGGCCCCACCTTTGAAGGGTGTTGTCCATTATACCGGCCCGCTTTGGATGTAGGTTATCATTAGGGGTCGATCCATCATGTGGGGCTGCCTACCTTTGGTGTGGACTGTCCATCGTGTGGGCCTCCTACGATAAGGACCGTAAGAGAGTCTCCTTTGACATGGACTGTGACTGAGAGTGAAAAGTAGAAAAGTAATAAGTCAAAAAGCTATTAAAAAAACTTATTGAAATAAGTAGAGCTTTTAGCATTAAGTTACTTTTATAATGATGCTTACCAAATAGGCCGTAAAAATCTATGGGAAGTTTTGAGGATTCATTTCATCTTTCTCGGCAACTTGATTGCTGAGGACAATTCAATGGGTTCATTCCATGGGGTCTAACAACAGAAGCGGGCCATGGAGGGTATGGAGACTATCTACCATCTTGGATAAAATTCACAATCGATACCTATTTTATCTTAATGAAATCCTAGTAATTTAGGGCTTGTTTGGATCATAAGTTACTTTACATAAGCTACTGATACCTCAAGTAGCTTATCTGTTTTCTACTTATTTAACAGATGAGCATGTTTGCTAAACAACATACTAATCAGCCAAAGAGTAGAAAAGTTTGTTTGGCTTACAACATTACATTAAGTATTTATCCCTCAATTTTGTTTGGTCTACCCATAATATCCACCATCCATCATGTAGGGCCAACTTTTGATGTGGATCGTTCATTATGTTGGGCCCACCTTGGCCCAGTCTTCAATGTCAACCATCTATCATGTGGGGCCTACCTTCAATGTCGACCATCCACCTTGCGAGGCCCATCTTAGATATGGGTAGTGGGCCGTCCATCATTTCGAACATTAGATGTGGGTTGTCCATCATGCGGGCCCCAACTAAGAAGTAGGTTGTTCGTTATGTGGGGCCCGCCTTGGATGTGGATCATTCATCATTAGGGGCCAACCTTCGATGTGAATTGCCCTCACGTGGGGTCCACCTTGATATGGGTATCCATCACATGGGGCCCACCATCAATGTTGTTGTCCATCATTTAAGGCACACATTCAATATCCACCGCCCATTGTGGGCCCCACCTTTAATGTGGATCGTTCATCATGTGGGCCCCACCTTCGATGTGCGTTGTTCATCATGCAGGACCACCTATGATATGGACTATCCATTAGGGGGGGGGGGGGGGGGGGGGCGAGAGGGAGTGAGAGAGAGTAGAAAAGTTAAAAGTTAAAAGGCAAGAATTTTTTATTGATGACTATAAGTAACTTTAAGGTGTTGCTGCTAATCTTGATCTTGGGCAGTCAAGTCAGCTCAAGGATCTATAGGGGAAGGGTTCCAACATGAACTCAATTTGCTTGCACTAATGCAATGCAAAAACAATGGGCTCTAAAACTCCAATATAATTCCTTTACATAAGCAAAGAACAACGTTAAGCAACTATAATACACAATTGCCATGAACTAAATATCTTGAAAAGCTTGATCTAATTCATTTAAGAGGCGTTTGGTCACATAAACAAAGAATACCAGCATATAAGAGACCACTGACAGGCTGTAACTATTACATCTGCATGTGGTTTGTCAGCCATCTAGCCAAAATATCATGATGATGAAAATTACAGAAAGAAACTAAACATTACTTTATCAAGATAATTAAATAAGATGCACAGCATGAGAACTCACAATGCTGATGTGACTGTAATTATAACAGCCATACAGCCATCAACAGCTGTCTAATAACAACAAATTCATTAGTTAACCAGATCGATCAGGCCCTTCATTAGTTATCCTCAGCCAATGTTTCTTAAATCTTAAATTTACAGTTTATTCTATTTGTGAATGCAAACCAAACAAAGTGAGCAGCTTTGTTACCCCATTGAGTATTTCTTTTTGTGAATCAGGGTACTAATATTGGTGATAAGGTCATAAGCGGGTGTGCAAAATACTATCAATACTCGTTGAATTTTAATAACATAAAGGTTTTAAACCTAATGATTTGTTTGGAACAAAAAATAATCTCAAGTCATCTCAAAATGGGCATCTTTCATATGAATTCCTTGTTACTTTCTTTCTCAATTATATGAGTCTGTTTTTTTTTTTTTCCTCAAATGCATGAGTTCGAAGAAGCCTTTTAGTAGTCAAGCCCAATGTTTTAAATATTGATGATATTAGCCGATATATCCCACGATATATCTTGTATCCCACTTGTGCGAATGAAACGCACATGCGGTGCTGATATATTATCCCACATGTCGATTCGATGAGCATTTTCAATTTCTAATCCCCTTTTTTTGTTGAAATTATGTTAAATCAGTGTCAAATGGTCACAAATCCATTGGTTCTTCATGTTTTGCTTGAAAATCATGGAATTAGTTCTTCATGTTCTCCATGTTTTTTTCATTTTCAAAAATTTCCTTCAACCAGCTGTTAATTGAGACTAATTTTGAAGTATTTAGGAGTATTTGATGAAATGATCATCACATACACTCTAATTTTGAAATGTGAGTGTTGGTGGTCCGATTTGGGGAAAATTCAAAATTTTCCCAATTTCTCCCAAATTGCTTGCAATGTTGCATTCTAAATATGCATTCCGAATATGACATAAAGCATGTATGAGGGCTGATCTACTGATTTGTTAAGTCCTTGTCAATTTTTGGAAAATAAAACCATTTTTTAATTAAAAATAAAAAATATATATTAAAATAATTTTTTTCAAAATTTCCCTTCAACCAGCTGTCAATCGAAGCTAATTTTGAAGTATTTAGAAGTGTTTGATGAAATGATCATCACATACACTCTAAATGTTATGCATTCAATTTGAATATAGTTGCATTAGTTTAGTTAGACAAATCATAGCTTAAGACCCTATACAAATGAAACCTATTACGTGCACTTCTTTTTCGAGATGCTATGATTTAAAAGTGTGTTAAGGTCTTTTATAATAATCACAGAAGTTCCATTGAAAAATTCAATCATTTCCCCAATGGTTGCCCATGTTTCGTAAAATGTTCGATAAATTACCCGATACAAATGATATATCCCATGCGATAACTGATATGTATCTCTATCCCAAGGATGCGATACATAATGCAATACCAATATTTCAAACACTGGTCAAGCCACAAGCAAGTATACTACTTTTCCTGACTTGGAATGCACTGGGGGTCACTTGGTTTCAGTATGTCATTGTGCTTCTTCCTCTCCTTTTTGCTCAATAAAATTTAGTTGCTATAATATACATTCACGTCCCCACAGCGGTCTATAACCACTACATAAATATTTGATAGTCTACAAAAGAACAGTTATATATATCAAAAGTATGGAAGTACTAATTTCAAATGGTGCAGGAACTTGATACATCACAGCGCACCACTGTAAATGATATGACCTTTTGTTGTAATGTCAGGTAATGCAACAAGAACCATTTACATGCAGTTTAATGCAATACATGCGTACCTTTTTGCGAAGCTCTTCCATCTGCTCTATCATTATTTGTGTCTGCATCATGAACAATATATAATATTTTAATATCTATATGGAAAAAAAAAAAAAGAATCTTAGCTAATAGAAATGGTTTGGTTCTTTAAGAAAACTTTTTTCACAAACAGGTGGTAGAAATTCAGGTTAATATGACAGTGAATTGAAAGACCATGGTAACACTAAATTGTAATGAAGATATAAACTGTAACTTTATCTGGAGTATGGAATACAATTAGAAAAAACTGTACTCTATACCAACAGCGGAAAAATAATTTCTTAATTGAACACAGTTTACATTTGTTTCTCCAACCAAGCATAAGCCTCTTATGTTAAAAATTAAAAATATTAAAACCTTGGAATGTCAGAATAATAATTTGATCAGAAAATAAAAGAAATGTGAGAGCACAGATTGAGCACACACAGAAGTCAAAGATGAAATGGTATCATATCGAACAATCCGGACACAGGCATTCATAATCTGGAGAGTATGGACCAGTGTTTTAAATAGTGAATAGGGTGTAGCATAACGTTCACCCCTCTAAAATGAGAGGCCAATTCTAGATTTTTAATCAAGTTCGTGCTTGGTTGCAATATTCTGCACCAAATTAGACTGATTAATAATGAAATTTAAATTTCATGATATTTGGTGCAACCAAACACAACATAAAGTAATAGGGATCAAGTATTAAGGTAAAGAAAGAGCAACAAAACTAATTTAATATTGTTACTTATATTATAAACACATTGAAAAATAACAAATCATTAAAAACATTAATTGATTTTATGTTGTACTGAAAAATAACTTGTATGTGGTGTAAGCTAGACCTAAATGTGACTTGAGCTATTTTCATGAGCTACATAGAGTTAAGGCTAAGTTACGCTACATGGCATAAAGTACACACTACGTAGCGCAGCTATTTAAAAACTGGTATGGACAGAGTCACTGAATGAATCAAATGTCTGGTTGTCCACCATCTATTTCTGTTGAGAGAGCGAATTGACTGGTGCAATTCTTCCCACAACTGCCTCACTCCCATTCAAGGAATAGTAGCGGCTCAATGATTTCTCTCCCTGGCAATAATGAGAGACGAATCATAGGCCTGCTCTGCCAGAGATGCAGTTTGCTGCTGCAGAGGATTCCATGTATGTGGGGCCATCGCCGTGTTTCAGTCATGCAGGTTGTCAATCTCATGGGAATCCCATGGATGGGATATGAGCAAACCAGTTTGAAAGTTTTAGCTCCTGTCTCTTTAGCCTATATATTGTTTGAGCATGGACCATTTCTTTATTTCTTCTTAATTGTCTATCTGTAAGTCATATATTCAACAGTTAGGATCTTGTCATGGAGGAAAATTTTCAGACCCGGTGCGGTCCATCAGATTGATGGTTTGGACCCCTGTAACATGGGAACATGGACAAAAACCCATACAGCAGCATACTTTATGTTTGTTGCCGAGGATCCTGTAATTCCTCAAATAAGCAGCCTCCTAACAAAACCAATAAATTCTTGCAATTTTAAGTAACTAAGAGTATAGTCAATTGCACAACGCATCATTGTTGTCATGTACGACTGCATATGCGCATATACATATGCAGATCGCATATGCGATCATGGCATATGCAATCACATATGTTGCATATGTGAAAATATGTGATCGCATGCAGCATATGCGATCACATATTGGCCATGGCACATTGAATTTTTATTTTTATTTTTTTGCAAAAAAACAACATTTTGCTTACAAAAAGGCTTCCAAATCTCCTCCATTTGCAATATTCTCACTCCAAAACTCTCTTACTCGATTTTTCTCTTACATTTCTTAATTACAACTGGCCTTAATCTCCCTCTCTCCTGTATTTCCTACTTCCAAGTGATCTCTCTCTCTCTCTCTCTCTCTCTCTCTCTCTCTCTCTCTCTCTCTTACATTCCCTCTCTCTTGGAAGTTGGAAGATCAAGATTCAAGCACTTTTAAGTTTCAAGGAAGATAGCTTGTTGATTTTCTACCATAATAAATAAATAGCTTGTTGATTTTGTTGTTACTTCTTGTTAACTATATTGTTAAATGTGGATGACTTGATGTTTAATTGATTTTATCTCTCTCAAATGTATTTTAAATATGTAAAATTAGTTATCTATTAACTTAGAAAAGTTCTCCTCAGTTTCTTATATTTTTTTTACATTTTTTTGAATTTTTCCCATATATATATATATATATATATATATATTTCAAAAAAAATTAAAAATATATATATATGAGATCGCATATGTGCATAGGCATATGCGATCGCACATGATTGCATATGCGATTCGACAACAATGCAACGCATCTATTTAGCTATTCTAAAGAACATAAGATTGACTAATGTGAGGCAGCATTGAGCTAAGCAACCATGATGTCACATTGATGTTACCAAACTTGAATCTTCTGCCTGTTATATCATTTTGACAGATGGAAGCCAAGGGAGAATGTCGTGGCCATCCAATTGAATTTCAGAAATTCCTATTTTTGGGCTCACTGCCTTATTGAGACACTAAGGGTTCAATCCATTTAATTAGTTTCAAAAACTCCAAAATGATGAATTTTCGGCCAGAAATAACCAATACAAAATCAATTAAATATAGTGGAAATGTGTAGAAAAAAGAAGCAACTACAGTGAAGGATTTCGACCCATAATCTTAAATCTAAATGGAATTAAACCCACTTCAATCCATGAATATACCTGTCCCAAAACTACTGACTCATCAAAGCGAGCTAACAGATTGGAGTACATCCATCTTTGGAGTATACACTATACAACTGAATAGCAAGTTTCTTGAGAAAGGGAGAATCTATGTGGAAGCAAAAACCCAGGGCTACACGGTGGTACGATCCCAAAAGGAAGACGACCCCCCTTTTTCTTTTTCTGTTTTTGTGGGGGGGGGGGTTGATTTCTCCTCGATGGGAGGAAGTTGAGTGACAGACTCAGTAAAAAAATTGCAGGATTTGTTGCAATTAATGAGCTGGTCGATCTTCTCCTTAGTGGAGGTAGGTATGTGGATGAACAATCAATTGGATGTTGAGATGTGCAGCTATAAGAATTTGCATGAAGATAGGAATGCAGGGCTACTTGGTTCAGAAGGGTGAAATCAAATCCTTTTTCCACATGATATTCAACGAAAGACATCGAATCAATCACATTCACAAAGTGTTCATCCAGGATTTCTTGGTGGACGATAAGGGGCAAATTACAAGTGTACCCTAAGGAAGAAGTGTTGAGACAGACACTAGATGATCTCACCTTCAAACGACTTTCCGTGGAGAAGGCAAAATGGGAAGAGGGAGGTTCTAAGGAGGAAGAAATTTGGATTCACAATGACTTTCTTCAATATTTTTTGGTAGATAAGCTGGGTTTGAAACGAATATGCTTCTAAAGGACATAGAATGCAGTTCAGGAATGAGTTTCACAAAACGTCCACTACAAGTAAAGGTTCAAATGCTGCTTTCATCATTTGCATTACCAGTTCGAAGGGTCAGCGGAAAGATTTTTTGCAAATCGATGAAGTGCATATAAAATCCTGTACAAGGGTGATAAGCGAAGCGCCTATGGTCATCTGGATTGTAACCTTTTCCATTCCAGTGAATGGATCTCCCTCAAGGCACTTCTCGAGCCCTAGGATCTTCAAATAGGCGATCGTCTATCCCCGCTCCTGCTCTCTGTTGCGGCTAACAGCTAAGTCTTATTATGGAAAGAGCTTCCATTCTTAGCCTCAATATGGGATACGAGGTCGACAATCTAGAAGTTGGAGGTGACTCTTCTTCATTTTGAGGATGCATATGTCATAAATTATGAACTTCATTTTACTGATTCCAAGCAATTTAAACAAGAAAAGAAGTGTTCAAAATTTGCAAAAACTCACCAATTCAGTTTCCACTACAGCACACTATCCGATCTAGATTCCCATACCTATATCCCCTTTACTCTCCAAACAAATGAAAAGGAATGGACAAAATACCCTTAGGAAGGTAATTAAAGCAAAAAATTGCAGAAAAAAATAGGGATGTGGGGATTTTTGGCAAAATTTTCAATATTTTCGCAAGGGAGGCTGATGCGCTTGAGGTATGTTGATACAGATTAAGAGTATCAACAATACAAAGAAATTTTTTAAAGGCAATAACAAAATATTGCAATGTATCGATATTTGGTCAATACATTACGATATGTAACAAAACATCACACGATATGGGGAATTTCGATAACTAAAAGCCTATTTCATATCGCCCATGTGCGATACCACTACCATCGGCCTGTGTTCCAAAAAGCGCCAATAATATCGATATTACCAGTAATTTGGTGAAGGGATGACACACTTGAGGTACGTTGATATGTTTTGAGAGTATTGGAGATACAAAGAAACTTTTTAAAGACAATAACAAAATATCGCAATCTATCGATATTTGGTCAATTCATTGCAATATTGAAATTTGTGAACTAAAGGCCTAGTTCATATCGCCCATGTGCGATAATGTTACCATCGGCCAGTGTTCCGAATAGCATTGATAATATCGATATTATGGGCGATATCATTGGTATTGCTAGGTTGGCAATACTCACTTAGTTGTCATTTTACCAAATATTGTCGATATATTGACAATATTTTGACATGTATCAAAATTTGCCAAAATACCGCCCGTATAAAAGTTCCCAAAGTCACTTGTGTCAACAATAACATTGCCAATACAAGCGACCCCCTTTCCGTGAGTAAATATGTGAAAAATCAAGAAAATTTCAAAAAAATGGAAAAAAAAAAAAGAAAGAATTTTGTCTTCATTCTTTGTGGATCAAATCTCCCATTTGGGGGAAAACGAGAATGGGTAAAATGTGCATAAATACTACGAAAAACAGAAAAAAAAATGTTTATTTTTTATTTTTTTAGGATCTGGTCGGGAAGTGGATTTCGACCACTTCTCTCTAGTTTTTGTGAACCAACTCTCTAAGTTTGGGGGGAAAGTCAAGAAGGGGAAAAACATGCATAAATATTGCAAAAATCAGAAGAATTTTTTTTTTTTTTTTAAAGGAAATTAAAATTTCTATTTTTTATAAAAGAAATCATTTAAGGGTTAGGTTAGGGAGTGAATTTCAACTACCCCTCTCTAAATTTTATGAATCAAACCCCTAATTCCGTGGAAAACAATCAAGAAGGTGGAAAACGTGCGTAAATAGTAAGAAAATCAGAAAATTTCAAATCCCTAATTCCCCTTCCATTTAAAAAAACTAATTACGTAAAATTTATTTAAATTTTCAAAAATTCAAAAAAGCTATTTTATTTCAAAAAACAGAAAAAACAATTATACTATTTCATGAAAAACATATTCATTTTTTCAATTTAAGGATGAATGTTGAGAAGTGATGTGTTGCATTTTTAATAAAAAATAAATTTTAAAAATAGAGCCTAAAATCTGCAGGAATGCACTTAGGCACGCTTAGGTGTACCGGGCATTTCAAGGGTTGTTGCGCCTAGCATCTTTATGTACACTGAGAAGAATTCAGTTTTGCATGAGATAATATTTGATTCTAGAAAGGTATCTGGATTTGAGACCCCTCTACCTTACCCTTTCCACTCCCAAATCACGAGCCAAGATGCTATGTTAAGGAGTGTTATGAAATCCATGGGAGCTCTATTAAAAAAATAATAATAATAAATCCTTGAGAGCACTATCGCATGTAACATTAATCTCTGTAGAAATTTAAAAAGATGGTGAATTCAGTACATATTGAATCCACCTAGATCTGCTGAAAGAGACTGTTATCAACACTTTTGCCAAGGATGGGAAATTTAGGAAATGGACTATGGATGTAAAGTTCGGTGCCAATTCTTTAATTCCATCTATCTATTTTGTGCGGGGCCAGTGCTCCTTGTGCCAGTATTTTGTAAAGTCCCACACTTCCATTAGTTGAAGCTTTTTGCATGGTTGGACATTGCAATGAAAATACTCTTGAGAAGCTCCAGAAGATCTATCAAGGTTCACTAACACGTGCCTTTTCTGACTCTTGGGTCATCTGTTTCCTCATTGTTTGTTGGCAAGATCAATCTGGTACTTCTTTGAGCATTTTGGGGTGACTTGGACAATTAACTGGATCCTAAAGGAGTTATTACATAGGTGGCCAACTCGTCAATTTTAGAGAAAGAGGAAAATGTCTTGGGTTGTGATGTTTTGATGGATCGTGCACATGTTACGTCAATCTGAGCCCTGTTATCCTATAGATCTAAACCTTTACACAATGATCACAATCAACTTTCTTCACAAGATTTGATAATATAAGCCAAAGAGAAATACATTCTTAACCTCAAAGAGAGAACTTTTCTTTATTAAAGAAAAGGGTAATAATCTGTGTACATGAATAATGGTCCTAATATTGAGCTTTGACAGGTAAGAGAACCCTAAACTAAGAAGAAATCGCAAAAAACAATCCTTCTTATGGCTTAAATAACAATCAGCCCATAAGTAGGGAGATTTTGATTAATTCCTTCATTAAAAAGGACATCAAGGACATTTATTCAATAACTAACTAACATGAAAGGTGATTCTCTGCATGCTTGATCAATCAGGACAATAATACTGAATGGATGGACCACAAAACCAATCAGACCACTGAAACGCGCATGGATAACTCATCTGTCCATTGATCTGGTCCATACCCACTAAGACAATTGGGATTGCTTGATGAAGTCCCAATTGACAACACAAATGGGAAGATGGTCCCATTTGGTAGCTTGGACGATTTGATTTCATAGATCTTTGATCATGACCACTGACGTGTACCACCAGGTTGATCATGTTGTATGGTATCAGCCTCCGGAAAGAAAGGAATAGAACTATCATTGAAAACAAGGGTCTTGATTAAAAGAATGCTAACCTCCATGACGATCAGTTGGCTAATCCTAAGACATGAGTTCAGGGGGACTTTGAACTCAGAAATGCTTCAAGACTAAGAAGAAAGCCAAAGACAAGTGGGAATTGTCTCCCCCGGTGTCTTAAAGCATCATGTAGTAGGGTGCCTAATTTGCTAGTGTTTTGAGAAAAACAAAATTGGGAAAGTTGTGATGACTTTCTATAGTTTGTGTGGCAAGGCGGGGCAGAATGTGGTGTAGTAACTAGCTTTATGAAAGCTGAGAAGGGCCATGTATATCTCATCTTCTCTCTGAGAAGCTAATAGCTGAAGGTGATAGATAGCACAGTAGCAGAAGGAACCAAAGAAGCACACAAAGAAAAAGGCCCAACAAGTCATTGGTGATAGCATGGTACTAGAAAATAGATCCCCTAAACATCATAGAAATCAATATCTAGACTCGTATGAGAGCATTATCACATCAACGTAAATGGCATCCTATGCCTCTTTTAGCAAGTTCATTTTGTCTCAGAAGTGGAAGATCTACCAAATACATCAAGAAGATCGAGATAGTAATATTGATACTGTAACTACCATATTTATGTTTCAGACATCTGACCATATTAAAGACCAAAATCAAAGCACAAAGGCCCCCCGCAACTATTTCCAACAACAATGATCTCCTTGCAGACAAGTTTCAATTTTGCTAGCTGCAGAAGGTGCATTACAGTAACAAATTGAAAGTAGAAGCTGTAATTATTATTGAACTCAAACAATACTAAATACACTCTGGATAATTCCCAACTCCTGAAGCAGGAGCAACCAACTATACCACCTTCTCTTCCAAGTTTTAGCTGGAAAGTCCAAGTCTATAATGCTTTCACAGTTGAAAATGGGAAAACTGGGAGAATTATGTCAAGAACAATATCCAAACAGAATGCTACTTAGAATGCACCGCACCATTTTCACACATTTCGCTTTCAGCTTTTTTATGATTAGATGCTTTCATCTTCTTTTACAATTGGATGCTAAGTGATGTAGCAAATTGAAGGATTTTTACTCAACTTCATAGAAATTGAATATCTACCACGTGTAGGGGTTAATTCCAAAATTAATGCCATAAAATTGATGTTTAGGTCCATGTAATGGACCACAGAATAGATCTTCCAGCAGCCTTCTAGTTGTGAGAGCTAGAAATAGATAAGAAACTCTCCAGATGAGGATAAAGGTGACAGTGGGGATTCTGATAGCTATCTATGGTTAAAACCACTTGAACAACACAAGAATCTAAAAGGCCAAGGCTTGACATGTATTCAAAATGCCATTTCTGCATGTCCTTGTTCCTTACACATAGCAATGCATGTATAGCCTTGCATAAAATAATTCCTATTTAATATAAAAAGCCAAGGGTTAGTTCCTATTTTTTAAGTGTCAAAAAAGAAAGAAAGACAAAACAAACATTCCAAATATCGCTCAAAGATGGACGCATTTACAACCATATAGGATTTAAGGGATGCACGATTTGTACAAACCATTCTTCTGTATGGAGGTTGTATAGAAACCTCGGGAAAGGTGTATGCTTGAACTAGTGGGCTGCACAATCCAACTTGTAGATAATCCAGGCCATTTGACTGGACATCTGGGCCATGCATTCCAATCAGATCATTGATTTGGACCATTTATTTCATCAGGACCCTTGATCTAGACACTAGATGCACAACTGAGACTTTAGTTTCATATCAAACACCATAAATGATTTGAAATGAAAAGAACATCACTAGAACTTCAGAATTTCAAAGAACCCAATCAACAAAAGCACTTCCAAATATCTAATGAAGCTTCATTTTGAAAGCTCTATTACTTCACACTCTTCCAAGTGTCTAACTGAAGGCTCCAGGTAAAGAAGCTCTGATACCACGCTCTTCCAAGTGTGAAACTAAAAGCTATATCCACTACTACTAAGAGAGGATGTAATGTACATAGAAGTGTCTATTAAGAATGACCTGTATAAAGCTGCCTGCTTTTACTACCAAAAAAGATAAAATAGGCTTGGCAAATATAGAAATATGGTATTCCAAATGGCGGTGTCTATTCATCCACTTTTTCAATAGCAGTGTCTATTTATCCACTTCTTCAATATACATCAAATCTAACTAATGAAAGATTAACATTTATAGTACCTTTCTTTGCCTTGCTTGTGAAAGAGCAACTTCGAGTTGTCTTTCAAGGTGCTGCAATTCTTTCACACTCAGTGGTCCAAGATCTTCTCCTAGCAAGTGCCTTACCATCATAATATTTACCACAAGAAGAAGACAGATTTGGCGTGATAGATTAGAACCTTACCAGCAAAAAGTAACATAGATTTTTTTAATCATGTAAGTCAGGTAGGGATGTGTCTGGAACATCCAAGTTGCACATCAGGTGCATCCCATCATGCAGAGGACCTGGCCCAAACCATTCAACTTCCAAACTCGTCAGGTAGCCCAAGGTACATGTGTAGCCCACTTCATGAGTGGACCCGAATGATTTTTTTACAAGGTCATCCACATGGCGGGCACCACAGGTTGCACAGTTCAGATGTCCCATAAAATCTCAAATTGGGATTTTCTACCCCATTTAGATATGCATATGGAGAACCGCATTTGCGCTTAGCACACCTCTAAACAAGAATAGCTCTAGGAATAACACTGATACAGAGATGTATCTCATGGCAGTTTGGAATGGAGATAACCTTTGTGAGCGCTGCAGAGATTCATATTTTGCCTTCAACTTGGAGACTTCCTGATACCATCCCTGCAACAATAAATTAAGCTTAAGAAAACAGAAAACGAAAGGAAAAAAAAAAGGACACTGACATTTTCAAAATCGTATTTAAGAATTCAACTCTCTACAGCTCAATGAGACATCTCGGAAACAAACATAACAGTTCAGACAAGAATAATTTGATTTTGTGATCAAGAAGACAACTATCCATTATTAAAATTATAAGTGGATGCCTGGTAACAGACTAACATGTTTGAAATTCTAATAACTTGATTCATCCAGAACCCCATTATTTGCAAATTCATAGGTGCTTGTTTGAATGCAAAGCCAAAGGAACATTTTCTTCTTCAATCATAGTTTGTTATATTAAAAAGGAAATGTGCAAATAACTGTGACGTTTCAATTATATAAAACTAGACAAAAACAATAAAAGAAGTGATATTGCAAAAAACCCTAAGGTTGCCTTTATACTGCAAAGAACTCCCCTAAAACTCAATTTGGCGACACTTCTGGAGCTTCAAATTCTTCAATGGAGCCCAAGATCAATTTTCAATGATCTAAATCTACAAGTAGTGATTAGGGGGGTAATCTTAATGAGCATTGATTTGATTATCTTCTCTAGCCAGCAAAAAATCGCTGAATGGCCAACCCGTCAACCGCAACCAATCCGTCAACCGCAGCAGGGATTCTATCTTTGCAAAAGGACGTGCTCAAAGGTATCGGCTTCATCCTGGGCAATGGAGTCAATATTCGGTTTTGGGAAGATACTTGGGTAGGAGACACGTATTTGAAAGATGACTTCCCAAACATATTCAGTCTCGCCTCCAACCCTGCCATCCACGTTGCTAACTGCTTCTCTATATCGGCCAACAAAACGGAACGGTCTGTGGCCTGTAGGAGAAACCTTCAGGATTGGGAGGTTGAAGAATATGTGAGCCTTCTTGAGCGTATTTACAGGGGTATTCCAGACATCCATAGCCCAGACAAGTTATTCTAGGAGGCAGATAAATATGGTACTTTCTCAGTTAAATCTTTCTACTCTCTACTGGGCCGTGAGTCAGTCTCTGATGATGATCGTCCCCCATTCCAATTTTGGAAATATTCGGTCCCCCCTAAGCATGCAGTCTTTGCTTGGTTGGTGGGGATCAAAAAGATCCTCACGGTGGATAATCTGAGAAAAAGGGGAATGCCCATCGTCAACATCTGTCTTTGCTGCATGAAGAATGAAGAATCTATTGATCACCTGCTGCTCGTTTGTCCTTTCATCTATCGAATTTGGACAGAATTCCTCATCTGCTTCAACATTAACTGGTGTTTTCCTAGTTTGGTGTCCTCTCTCCTTAAGCTTGGCACGGGGTCAGTTTGGGCAAACAGAAGACTCAGCTATGGAGAATGGCAATTATCGCAATTTGGTGGTCAGTTTGGGAAGAAAGAAACGATAGATGTTTCAGGGATATTTCTAGCTCGGAAGCGGTTATTGTCAGTAAGGCTAAGCGCCTCATGATCGAATGGGCAGTTTTCGTTGTGGATCTTAAGAATTGTAATTTTGTTTTTCTTGGAGTTTAGTCGTGATTGCTTCCTTGGCAATCTCTCTTCTGTCCCCTGTTTTGTTTCCCTCTTTTCCTCTCTCTTAAATATAAAGTGACTTTTCAAAAAAAAAAAAAAAAAACCAATCCATTCCAATTGAGTAATTCTCATTTTGAAAAATGATTATTCCTGTGTTAAAAATAAAAATAAAAATGGGATACATTGCTAATGAAGATTGGCCGGATTGGCAGCTGATTAAGATTGGCTGGATAAAAATGCTCATGTACAGTGCATGGGTTGCCAATTTGTCATTCTTTAATAATGGTTGGCTAACTAAAACCATATTCAGTTCAACCAAGAATATCCAGGCAATCTCCCAAAAATCTCCATGCTAAATCAATCCTAGCCTTTCAGGGACTTAGTTGATACTCTAGCATAGTACGAAACTTAATAGTCATGCACTCTGAAATTTCACATGCGGCACATGTTAACTCAAATTTTAAACTGACAAAATGTCGGGACTCACTGTCATTAGGTTACAATCCCAAAATCAGATTCATTGAGAAATTCTAACCTCTGATTCATGGACATTAATTTGTTGAAAGAGAACCATGTATATTTCTAAATTTTAGCCATCCAATAAATGGCCCACTAATCCAATAATCAGAGGCATAATCTTTTGTTTATGATACATCTAAACTGGGACCCATAACTTTAGCTTAGTTTGAATTATATTCCAAGTATGCAATTTCTAAATGCCTGTATATCCTCCATCACACCCTGCCAGAGTATCAATGCTTTTCTCACCTTTTAACTAGGCCCCTGCAAAGGGATAGTTAAAAAGACAAGTACACATTCAACCTGAAAAGGCAAAAGTTAGGCTATGATGTTCCATTAAGGGATATTTGTGGGAAACGGTAAATCCGAAGTGGGCCACATCAAAGCAAATCAACAATATGGATCGCATAACCATTGGACAAACATGTAAAAAGGGAAAATTTCAAGGATAGTATGCATATCCTCAGGGCGAGTACTTCCAATAAAATTCATATCCATGGTGGCAAAAACAGAATGCAATAATTTGAGATAATTCCATTCACTAAGAACGACATTTATAACAGTGCATTGAAGCAACAACCATAAAAACCACCGCTCCATTTCAAATAATTGTGTCAGAGGAAAACCCAAGTCTTGCTTTCAGATAGAAATGACGGTGATTGTGACTAATGATAATAAAAGGCACCATCGTAGGGGTCGTTTGGATGCCTGTAAATGGGGCAAGTTGTAAATGATTTACAGGAAAATCATTTACACTCTGCATTTACCCCCATCTCATTTAAAGACTCTCCATTTACAACCTAATGGCTATATTTTCAAAGATTGGCTCTCCATTTACAGGATTAAACAATTTACAGGTTATCCAAACACAGACAATCATTTACAGCTTACAGCTAAACAGGACATGTTGAGGGACCCCATTTACCATTTTAACCATTTACCACTATCGCAATTGCTAAAATGCGAAATGGGTGTAAGAAAATTGGTCTAGCGGATGTAGATATTGACAATTTGCGTTATGAAAAGAAAATGTAGAGTGGGATTGAGGGAAGAGAGATTTCAATCTCAGTAACATACCCCATTGATGTTGAATGGTAAAAAGGGCTCTCACTGTAGATGAATGTTAGAACTCCCAAGCTTCCCATCGTTCTTCCGGCGAAAACCTTAAGGGCCCATTTGGCCGGGCGGATTGGAAGGGATTGGATGTTATTGGAAGGGATTGGAAGGGATTGGAAGTTAAATCTCGGGATTGGCAGGGCGTGCCAAACAGACTGGGTGATCTGATCCCAGGATATAGCAATCCCATGGATCTTAAGACAATCCACTGACAACACCATCATTACCTTTAAATCCCATTCAATCCACCCTAATCCATTCAAATTTTCCTGGAACTTGTTTGGTTAGAGGGATTGGAAGGGATGGGAAGGTTTAATCCTGAGATTGGCCTGGCGTGCCAAACAAACACGGTATAACAATCCCAGTATATAGCAATCCCTTGGATCTTAAGACAATCCACTGGCAACACCATTATTACCTTGAAATCTATGCAATCCACCCTAGTACCATTCAATCCCTTCCAATCCACCCGGCTTGATAGTCTAAGGGAGATGTGAACGTTCTTACTATAAATACTGTGCGGGCTTGATAGTCTAAGGGCCTGTTTGGATGCCCGTAAGTTAGGTAAGTGAGAAGTGACTTACGGAGAAGTCACTTATAGGTTGTGTTTGGGGGAGAAAAATCACCTGTAAATAATTTACAACTTGTAAGTCACTTACAGGTAATTCTACCAAAAAACTATAGGGGGATGGGGGTAGAAAGTCACTTCCCTGTAAGTGCTTAACAGTCAGATTTTTAAAAAGAGGAGAAGAGGAAGAAACACACCAACCCACCAAATCTCTCTCCGTCTCTACAATCTCTCGTTGCAGTTACTGCCTTCCGTTACTTCTCCACCTAAAACGGTAGGGTTTCATCTACTCTTTTTTTCTCCTTTGAAAATGGGAGTAGTTTGACGTTGCTTTATAAGGCACGCTGGTATCCAAACAGTCACTTATATCCTATAAATCATTTATCTGGTTGGTCTCATTGTCTGTGGCTTGTGGTTGGTGATCCTGTGATGTACTCGCAATGTTGGTGAATTTCTTTGATTACACAGTTTAAATGTTAGTAATTTAATGATCTACATCAGTGTTGGTGAATCTCTTAGATCCTGAGCATCAAATTCCTCGTTAGATAATGAGAAAAACTTTGATGATAGAGTGGGATTAATGATACGCTGGCCCTTGGAAATTACATCAGATTGCACAGTTGAAATGCAAGTAATTTAATTATTAGATTTTTTATTAATGTTTTTAAGTTTATTGTTAATGCTTAAATTGAGTTATTACTCCATATTATAGATATTTTGAATTCGTTGGCTCACTTTTATAGCCCACTTGATAATTAATTTAGCTTAATAATTATCTCAAATATTCATCTTGATGGGCTTACAAAATAACATATTTGATCTCACATTTTTTATATATATATATATGATTATAACATTTTAGAATGATTCTGCAATCTAAGCTCTGCTCGTTGTGAATATACAGCTTTCTACCTGTAAGTAACTTACAGGTTATCAAAACAGAAAAACTAACTTACCTATAAGTGACTTACAACTTACATCCAAATAGGTTACTTGTAAGTAACTTTCACCTATAAGTGACTTACAGGTAAGTTACTTACAACTTAAAAGAACTTACAGGCATCCAAACAAGCCTTGCTATACTCATTGCAAATGAATCCCTTGGTTCGAGTTTGCTACTTCTTAAATCATTTCCGTCGATCATGACCGTTGAAATCATGGGCCTCATAAATCGTGGCCCCCATTTTTGGTGGGACATGTCCTGACACCTAGGGCTATTTGGTTGTCGGGGATTTCATTTCCTGGAGACGCTCTATAACATCACCCACCTCTCCCAAGACACGGCGGTTGCATTCTAATTATTTAAGATGTGTTGGCTTTCATACCAATTGCTAAGAACCTAACTAATACATTAGGAGCTTGTTTGGTCTGCTATAATTCATGGCAATTAGATATAAATGGGTGACAGTTATTTCCATATTTTCCAAACTAATGTACAACACTTAAATAAAATACGTTTTATATGTTATCCATAAATTTTGCAAGATCATTTTAGGATATGAGCTCAAAAATAAAATAGACCTAAAGCTCAATTGGACTACACCACATGAAGCAGTGGGAATTTGACACCCACAATTGAAACCTATGTGGGGTCTACCATGTTGTATATTTGACATCAAATCTCTTAGTAAGGTCACAAAGACATGGATTAAGAGAACCAACAAATACCAGCTTGATTCAAAAGTTTTGTGGTTCCCAAGAAGTTTTCAATGATGGATTTCCATGGTATGGTTTTGGATCTACCTCTTTTTTGGGCTCGTGTCCTATAATAATCTAAAAAATGAATGCATGGTGTTGTTAAAATGCATCTATAATGGTGGCACCCACAGAATTTTAGTTGGGAAACACACACAATTGAGATTGAGCTTTCCATGTGAAAATACGCTGCTTGCCAAACATGAGCATTTCTTATTATTATCCTCTACAACAGTTCACCTGTGACTAAACCCAAGCAACACAGGCCCTAACCTTAAAATTGATTGAACACGACAAGCTAGGCTCTTTAAGGAGTTGTGATTTTATTTAGATATAGATTGTGGCATATATGTGAAGCTTGATATAGATGGTGAGACATTGACGATGCGCATTGTTACATCTCACATGCATAACATATTGGATGCTTGAAGATTGATCAAAGCGCATATGGTATATTAAAAACATGTGATGCATGCAGAAAAGATCATCCCTCTTATGCTCTGAAGTAAAAACAAGTAATTCCACTGGCTTAGCACATGGTTGTCCTCATTTGTAGTAGGCTCCAGTGGTATAGTGATCAAGACCATTGATTTGATGGGACTCACCTAATAGTGTAATGATCCAAACCATCAATTGGTGGGACTCACTCCCACGAACCTCTCCTCTTATCTTCTTCCCAATCATTGCTTGGGCACCTATTTAAGAGTTAGGATTTTTCCATAGGAAAAAAAATTAAAAAGGAAAAAGGGTGCAGTATAATGAGCATATGGTACCAGGAATTGTATGCACCCCTCCAATGATAAGAACTGAGGACGTGGACTCTCAAATTGTTGGGCCATCTCTCAGATTTACCATTGACCTGAAACTGTGCTAAATGGAAGGGAAATGGGTTGCGGCTTGTGCCTGGACCCAGTTAATGTGCTTTTATTTGGAAGTCCATTACAACTTGTGGTGACATGTAGTTCAATCAAATCGCTCCACATTCCAATACCATTGGGCTATTGTTTCTAATATAGGAAACCATGAATGTTATTACTATAAATCCCTCCTACCTAGTATTATTTCATTTATACGCCTTATAGCGACATGTGCCTACTATTTTTAGGTTGGTAAAAATAGTGATTTGGATCGTAAATGATCAAGATTTGGAACTAAAAACTATGGAAGTTGACAATTTAGGTAACATTGGTTAGTAGGCCTCTTTCCAATAAAAAATTGTCCAATACTCATATGCATCATCAATGCAAATGGACACCCAATCCAATCTTTGATAGTTTTAGATGTATAATAATTCCCATCTACAAGGGACTTTTAGAATGTCCACCATTTACACACATTCATTCGGTCTTCAAGGGCATGTTTGGATTCATTAAAATTAAAAGAGAAAAGTTGATTTTATCGGAAATAATATTCCTAGGAAAATTGATGGAAATGGAGCACTAATCATGGTGTTTGTATTATTTAGATGGCACGATGGATGCTTAGGAGGCAACCAGAAAGGAGGAAAATTTACAAATCATAATCACCATCATCATCTAACCCTTATCTCAACTAATTCAAAGAGAAACCACAAATAAAGAAGAAAAAAGTGGAAAGCAACGAGGAGAGATCTGTAAGTGACACAATGTAGCAAAAACACAGAGGACACGTTTCTTCGTTCTAAAGAGGAATAATCTTATTAATTCAAAAAAACTATTATTATGGTGTTTCTAGCCTTTATAAAGAGCCTTATATCGGTGAAAAATCTTTCACATGAATGTTTAAACACGAGCTAATGCCACGGATCAAATGGCTAGAAAGTCAACCCAAGGTAACATGATTATATGCAAGATAATGACGGAATCCCTGTAATCAATTCGATCGACAGAAGGAAGATTATGGAAATCCATGGTGATCGTTACCACAAAACACATGCCCCTTGTAAATCAGAAAACCACTTGTCATACAAATATGTAGCGATGAATAGAAGGCTATAGTTTACGGAATGGCCTGAAATTGTGTGTATGATCTCAGGGTTAGTTGACATTAATTCTTCTCATTACATGTGGCAAAATATAGCTAGCCAAATGGCTAGTTGATAATGCGGAATCGTAGAAAATAATTTTTATTAAGTATAATCCGCGTGTCTCTAATTGGCCAATAGATGGAAGTAAGAAGAAAAAAAAGTGATTCCTAAGATTGTATGCTATACTTGTAATAAATAAAAGTAAGTGCGAAGTGCTCAAGGCCCACATTAACCCAATAAAACTCTACTTTATAGGATAATGTTGCTTATCCCTCATTCCTTATGGATGCCCTTACTTTAAATTTGGTCTAATTCATCAACTGCTAGCTAGGGCAATGCTATATAAATCATAGACCAATTACATTACTTATACCTTGTTCACAAATACAATGTTGGATGGCTAGAAAGATTGTTCAGTCTTGAATGGAAGGTTGTGGGGCTCTCTTGCTACATACTAAGTGCTTCTGTCGACCACCTCGCTACGAAGCCTAGGCCTCTCAACCAAAGTGTCGAATAGATGTCAAACCATGACCATTTCACTACAAGCTTAGCCCTTCCCTAAGATTTCAAACAGAACGTTACCCCACTAGCTTTCTCAGCATGTGTCTAATCTTTTGAATAGATTTTTGAATAAACTTTCGAAGATCTGCCCTCCATCAACTGTCTCAACATGAAGCTTAATTCTTGTCAAGCAATGAATATATGACCATCTCGCACTAGACGATTGTCTCACTATGAAGCTCGACTTCTAATTGGTAACGAATAAATGATCATATTGGGGATTTTGACTTACGGAATCACACAGATCTAGATCTAGGATAACAATTCAATGACAATAAGCACATAAAAGAGAACACAAATTTAATATGAAAAAATTCTTGTGAAAAAAAATCATGACACAAAACGACAGATCTCCACTATGAAAATAGAAATTACAAAGAGAGAGGACTTACCCGATTCGAACAACTTCGAATCTCACTCTTGCTACACTCTTTGATTTCCCTAGAACCCCTTTAGAAAGCCTTAGAATTATTTCTCATACCCTAGAAAAGCCCTAAAAACACTTACATATAGTTTAGACAACTTCCCTTCCTCATCCCAGTTGTGAAAGGACTCAAAATCCACAATTCGCATAAAATTGCGGAACGAATTTGCATAACCATGACCGGTTGAGTGGACTATACAACCAGTCGATCGCCACCCACGACCAGTCGAGCATGGCTCACGACTGGTCTTAAACGTTCAAATTTAAGACATATCTCAACAATCTCCACCATGTCTTCAATTTTAAACTGTATAGCTTCTTGACTTCTTCTCTTATTTCTGTATCACATCATAGCTTCTTGTGCACACTCTGTCTTTCTTTTACGCCATTGCCAAGCTCAGAGAAGTTACACAGAACTTGAACTTTCATGTAGGAACGATCTAGGTGAGCATGTCTACCGGATCAGCATCTACAAGCTTAACCACCTTTACTCCTATCTTCTCAAAAGAAAAGACGTAGTCTTCTTACCAACTCACCGCTACCCAAAATTGCTTGCCGGGGTACTTGCTCACAACACTGATAGCCTGTGAAATAACTGGTCTAATCTAGACTCTAACATACACTGTCAACCGCATTCGAATAAGGCTTATGAGATATCCTGCTTTTCCTCATTTGTTTTCGGACATATCCTGAAGAAAACTTGAGGAGAGACGTGTAGGGAATACTCTTTAGCTTTACCTGGCCCATCACATCCTTGATAAATACCTACACACAAAGTATTCATCCTTTGATTACCAAAGCCTACTCCTCCTTCAGTCTCAATGCCGAGAACCATCTTTACAGCCCCCCGATCCTTCATCCATGAAAGAATCAAACCACTGCTTAAGTGACAAGTCGAACCACGACGTATTGCAAAGTATTTTCTCAACCCCTTTAACTTCAAACCGCTCTAGTTTCTTTATGTAAATCTGCTTTTCTCTTTCCCTTGCAAAAGTACAGACTCCACATCCATCCTTCCAGCTCAAGATCACATTAGTCAACTAGTGCTAATCACGGATCTAATAGACACTTGCTATACCGTCAGCGCGAATATCTCTGAGAAGTCGATCCCTTCTCTCTGAGCATAACCCTTCACTACCAACCTTGCCATGTATTTATGTTGTATCTTCCTAAAGATCCACCTGTATCCAACTGCTCTCTGGCCCACTGGAAGCTCCACCCGCTCCCATATGTCGGTCTGGTACAACGAATCCATTATATCATCCATAGTCACCTTTCACTTCTCAGCATTAGGCTTACCTAGAGCCATTTGAATATAAGATGAATCTCCTACGATATTGGAGTCGTCCATGTACCTCACCGATATCTTGCAATCATGTCGTGTGATTCTTCTCATATGTGACTACTCCACCTGCTCTGTATCCCAGTCCGCATGTCTCAGCCTTCATGCCCTGCTCGCTCATGTGGCCATGCCCAACATGCCACACACGTGCAGATGTGGAATCCGCTACATCCACTGCAGCTCCACCTTTTGAAGTGCTCCTGATTAACCTATACAAGTTACCGAGTCATTGCGCTTTCATGATCATCCGTGCCCTCTTAGATACTTTAATAGAACCATCAATACCTGTATACTTGCATCCTTTTGCCTTAAGCACACCAAGAAAAATCAAATTCTGCTTTAAATCAAGAACGTGCCTCACATCTGTCAATGTACGCTCCACCCCATCAAACATCTTGATGTGCACCGAACTAACAGCCACAGTATTACAGGCAATGTCATTGCCCATAAATACCTATCCACTATTGCACTTCCTGTAGGTGGTGAACCAACTCTGATGAGGAGTCATGTGAAAAGATGCCCGTGTTTAGCATCCACTCGTCCTTACGATCATCGTATGACCGTCTGAACGAAGACAGATAAAACATCACCATCAGATCCATCTGACGCGACAGCATTGTCCTCCCTACATGAAGCCTCAGAATCTTTCCTCTTCGATTTAAGATTTTCACAATCCTTCTTCACATGTCCTTCCTTCCCATAGTTCTAGCACTTTACCTTTCCTTTACTCTTGCCTTTTGATTTGGATCTAGAACTCGAAGAACCTGTACCTTGTCCAGAATTACTACCCACTGTAAACAATGCATCAGAAGATGTCCCCATATCATTGTTTAGTTGTCTCAAAACCTTCCCTTGAAAGACTGAGATAATGGTGTCGACACTCAGGGTTTTATTCATGCTGCACATAGTGTCTTTAAATGACTTATAAGACGTCGGAAGAGAATTCAGCAATATACATGCTTGTTCTTCATTTTTCATTACTTCCTCCATATCCAGCAATTTACAAACTAATTTATTAAAGTTGCTAATATGAGCCTCTAGATCTCCACCCTCTGCCATTTTGAAGTTATACTACTACCGCTTCAAGTGTAGGCGATTTTCAGAGATTTTTCGCGTAGACATCCTCTAACTTCGCCCATAACTTAGCCGCAGTTTTCTCCTTCATGACGTTGTAGAGAACCTCATCCATGAGACATAGACGGATCGATGTAAAGCCTTCTTATCAGGAGCATTCCACTCGTCATCAGTCATAGGAGACTTCCGCTCCTCACGAGCACTATCTTTGCCTTGCTTAATTAAGGAACTCATCATCTTGATTTTTCATAACTCAAAATTATTTTTCTCTGAGTACTTCTCAATCTCATACCTAGTGCTCGCCATTATTACTAATCCCTCAGATTCAGATCTGTACCCCAACAATAGCTCTGATACCACTTGTTGGGGATTTTGACCTGTGGAATCACATAGATCTAGATCTAGGATAGCAATTCAATGACACCAAGCACATATAAGAGAACACACAGATTTAACGTGGAAAAACCCTTACAAAAAAAACCACGGCACAAAGCGATAGATCTCCACTATGCAAATAGAAATTACAAAGAGAGAGGACTTACTCGATTCGAACAACCTCGAATCTCACCCTTGCTACACCCTTTGATTTTCCTAGAACCCCTTTAGAAAGCCTTAGAATTATTTTTCATACCCTAAAAATGCCCTATAAACACGTATTTATAGTTTAGGCAACTTCCCTTCTGCATCCTAGTTGCGAAAGGACTTAAAATCCGCAATCTGGACAAAATCACGTAACGAATTTGCTTAACTACGACCGGTCGAGCAGATTGTACGACCGGTCGAGCGCCACCTACGACCGGTCGAGCATGGCTCACGATCGTCGAGCACCTCAGACCCCAAAATTTAATGCTCGCTAAACTTTGAGTTGAGCGGGCTACGATTAGTCAAGCCGTTCCCACGACCAGTCGAACCTGACTCACGACCGGTCGTGAACGTTTAAATTTAAGACATATCTCAACAGATCATTCATCAACATAGCTGTTTCACCACGAAGCCCAATTTTTCACTAAGCAATGAACAAACTGCCATGTATTTATTTATTTATTTATTTATTTATATAGTTTTTCTTGCGTTGAATGTAAGCATTACTATAGTACAACATTAGTGAAATACTTTTATCTTGAGATTTTTTTATTTCTTTTTTTTAACTTTTATCCACATTATTGTTAAATTGTGGCTGCCATTATATACTTAATTGAAAGTACTTTTATTTATAAGGCAAAAAGAACTAATCAAAAGGACGAACTCCCCTTTGTAGATTACTAGGATAAGTGAATGATGGTCGGCCAAAATGTATGGAATTCAGTCTTTCAATCGGCACCGTGGTCATAGGCGTTGGTCTAGGTATCAGCATGTCTACAATTTCTCGTCAATGGAATTGGTCTAGTTTTATACCTTCGTTGTTTCGAGTTATTTTAGGCCTTTCTTGTTTTTGCAGCCTAGTTCATGTCAGCATTTATGACTAACGGGCACATTAATGAAAATCCAGTCAATGGCTATCTCTTACTTCACACTCATGGCAACTTTACTGTGATTGATTAATGATGGCTACATGGAAATGTATATAGTTGGGACAGATTTACGAATAGACATAGTTAAGTTTGATATAAGTCTAATAAGACAGATTTATATGATAAGTGAGGCTTTTTTTCTCTAACACTCATTTATTTATTTATTTTTAAATTTTATTTTTAAGCAATGGGCGTCATATGGTGATATACACCAGTCACGGCCCTATACGGTTAAGATCATATAATAATGACCCCACATGTATAACATATAGTTAGGGTCCACTATCAATGGGTGCACTGGATGGTGGTCCGCAATAAACTTGGTTCGGATCGAGTAACTAACGGTAAGCCCACGATAGTTCAAAGGGTGGCAATCGACCAGGTAGCTTGACCAAACTGGATTTGGGCTGGGTTGGACCTACTAGTTTGGCCTGTGGGCTAGGCTTGGGTCTAACATGCATCTTTCCATAATTTTCATGTCGAGCTTGGGCTCAAATCGTTTTAGCCCCATTCTAATCTTCCTTTAGGCAAGCCGTCTATCTTAAAAGTATCGGATGGGGCAAGTTGGACCAGGCATTACCATTTTTTTTTTTTTTTTTTTTTTTCAGGTTCAAACTAGGCCCATTTCCATCCCCACATGGACCCAACATGGAAATACATATGGTTATGATCGACTAACGATAGCCCACATGGTTAATATCATTTATTAATGGGCCCAACATGGAAAAAACATATTGACATACATCAAATTGCGATGAGTGTCACATGGTTAAGGTCATCTGATGATGGGTCAATGTGGAAATACACATGGTTAACCATTGAGTGACGATTGGTCACATATGGTTAAACTCAACATTCAGCAACTATTGGCCCCATGGGGGAATGCATGTGTTTTGGATTGACTAACAATGGAACCCACTCAATAAAGATCATCTAAGGATAAGCCCACATGGCTAACATCATCTAAGGGAATGAGAAGAAATTAAAGTAGACTGAGATGTGGAATGAGAAGAAGAAAAATAAATTTCCTCTCAAGTGAGATGTGGGGCCCCGCATGGTTTGTATCATAGACAGGCCATCTGTTTGATGTGTTCCCTTAGGTCACCTGCAGGGCCTGAAAATCAGCCAAATACAAAACTTTGGTGGGCCATAGCACAGGAACAAGGTGGGAGGGAACACTCACCCTTGATTCTCAAAGCGGCCCACTTGAGTTTTCAAACAGCCTGATCTTTGTCCTAACCCTATATCGAGGGAACATGAAGGGCCGGGTCTGGTCTGGACGGTCTAGATTCTGTAAACAAACATTATGGGTCCCCCACTCAAATCAAGGGTGGGTGTCTTCTCTCAACTTCTATGTGCTGATTTTTGGAAGTTGGGCGGGCCTGCACATTCATTCCAGGATAATGTATGCAGGCCTTGCAACTGGGATGGGGATGGCAAAGGGTCAGGTTTGGGCCTGATAGGAGTCAGCCCAAGCCCAACCAATGCACAAAAGGGCCAAAATTATACCCGACAACGCCCCACTTAAAAGCCATCAAGCCCAAACTGACCGGTTTAATTGTAAATGGGTCGGGCTCGACTGACCTGATTGCGCCCACCAGGGCCCGACTCATCAGGTTTAAGAATTATATATGAATCTCAGGTCATCTGGTCCGGAGACCCATCGACCACCTATATTGGCAGAATGGGCGACGCAGGGTTCAAACCTAGCCCGACCATTTACTTAAATGAATCACATTTCTAGCCAAGGCCTGGCCATTTACTTAAATGAATCACATTTCAAACCAACCCTGACCATGGAGACAGTTCGATAGCTACTATCATTATCTGTATTGTGTGAAGGAATGAGGATTCCAATATTTAAAAAGTGGGGCCTAATATGGATGGGTTACGATTTAAAAATCATACTCATTGACGATCCTAAAAATTCAATAAGAAGGTTTCAAAGGATAGTGAAGAAGATCAATGGTTCAGGAAAAAGCTCATTGGAGATATGATCGGGACTGTAAGTGCAAGCAATGTATGTTTCTCCTTAATTTAATTTTTAACTTTGGCGTTGTTTGATAAACTTAAAACTTAAAAGTGCTGAATTTTAACACTTGTAGGTACTAAAAAATTAGTTTAGTAATTTATTTGAAAAGTCTTGATATATGAAAAGAAACATTTAAAAAAAAAAAAAAAAAAATACAAAATCCTGTTTGGTAAACACGAACCATAAATGTCTGAAAATTAGCAATTTGCCGTATTTGCCCTTAAATGTGTTGTTGTATACGTCTCTCAAACATAATTTTTGATTGATGGATGGACCATGATTTATATTTTTCTTCGTAGAATAATTCTAACCTTTCGATTAATATGTTTGAACTGTACGACTAAAATGCTTGCTAATGCACCTTCACACACGTCTTGGGCCATGTCGAATAAAAGACACTTCCATCCATTTATTTGCTTCTCTCTTTGCTATGGCCCACCAAAGTTTTGGATTGGGCTGAAATTTGCACCGTGGGTGTTTCATGGTGTCGCGTCATGTGGATCGATCAGATTTTGTGTTTCATGGTGTCGCGTCATGTGGATCGATCGGATTTTGTGCCCAGCACACGTGTGCTGCTCACCATAAAAGGTGTGCCAGAGAGAGAGAGAGAGAGTGTTGGCATGGTTAATCTACAATGGAGCTTATGTTGACCGTGTTATGGATTATGGAAAGGAGATAAAAAAAAAAATGCTCGAAATTTTTTCTACAAAGTCAAAATGTCATTTATGCACATATAGCCTGAATATGTAACGAAGCACCAACTTCAACATCCAAGATCTGAGCGCTCATTTCTTCATTCGGAACATATGACCACTTATTCTAAAGCTATCAATAATTACTATGAGATAAATGATTTACATCAATGAGCAGGTTACACTTAATGTGCCAAAAATTGGCCGCAAGATTTTGAGGAAGATGGAAAGAGACAGGCGAGAATATGGGAGAGAACTTAATAGCTTTGGAAAACCTAGAAACACAATGTTGTTATTTTGAATTATTGGTAAGAATATTTTCATCAAAATTTGCTAGATAAACTTTTTTTTTTTTTAAATCATAAAATTTTAGTGATAGTTAAAATTAGTTGGTTAGCTTTTTGTATTTACCAAATGATCTGAATTGTGAAAGTCACCAAAAATCACACCTTTCAGTGATAAGTGCTGAAATTATGTTTTGCCAAATGGCACCTTAGGCAGCTATATGTGAGGCCAATTAGTTGGTTGTCCACAATTTTAGCCGAAATTATGTTTTGCCAAATGGCACCATATGTGAGGCCAATTAGTTGGTTGTCCACGATTTTAGCATGAAGAAACCTTCTCAACTAGAAATGGATGGAGCGCATGATGAATAGATTTGTGAAATGTAAGCATAATAGATGGAGCCCACGTCAATAAAATCAAATGTTAAAATTGAATATTGACAGTTTGTCATGGAAAAATCTATAAGAGAAAGCACCAAGGCTGTGGCAAAGGTGAGGGCACTAGTAGATGGGTTGAACCATTGTGCTACAATAGGGATTTGAAAATTTTCAAGTGAAAAGCAATATCAAGATGATTGTAGAATGTCTTCAGTCCAAATCTTTTGCTCGTCGATAGTAGGATTGGTGGAAACAAATCCAATGTGTTGCAATGGTTTGTTAATTTATTTTTTTCCCATGCATATAGAGAAAGTAATGAAGCAGCGGATGCATTAGTAAAATGAGAAAATTAAAAGGCACCTTTCTAACACGGGGTAAGAGCATTAAAAGGTGAAGAGGAAGATCACTGTCTTCCTCAGATAAGTAAGACCTTAAATCCACAAGATAGTTTATTGAATTCACAAAGAAAAATAAAAATAAAACTCTAATATTTTTTATTGAATAATTGTGTAATATATATTATTCTCAATAACACTAAAATAAAATAAAAATAAACACTTAATTCATAATTATCCAAAATAGTAAAGGTCTAACCCTAATATAAGTTACCCGAAATAGTAAAACTCATCTAAGCTTAACATAATTATAAGTGATTTCTAAAAAAGAGAGTAGGAAATCTAAAACTCTAAAAATAAGAAAAAATCAAAATGATTAAAAATAGTATATTTTTTTTCTTCTAAAATCTAGATTTCGAATTGGAAGTGTGCTTTTCTTGTAAAACGGAGACGCAACGGATTATGTGGGTTGGTTCACCCTGGATTGCCCATTACAATAAAGATTGACATGTCTTGCATCCCATAGTGACACAGGTCAAAATTTATGGTCAATTTATTGCCCACACATCAAACGATAATTTCTTTCTATCCAGATTGAATTTCTTTGAGCCGGATGCACATCTAGCCCAATTACATCATACCTTACATAGAATTGAGCCTAGATATGATAGACTTCTGCTTCCATTTGGCCTTATTTTAGTCCAACTATGCTAGAATGTATCTTTACCAAGTCCAACAGGATATTTTGGGTTTCAAAAAACAAAAAAAAAAACAAAAAAAAAAGAAAAAGAAAAAAAAAGGTCCAACATCACTTCCCAAGGAGGCAAGAGGCAGTTTTTTCTTGTTGTAATTTTGAGGTTGTCTTGAAGTAACTTTTGTTATCAAGATGAAATTTCATTTATAGGCTGAGCGGGGCTATGTATAGCCATCTCACGTCTAGGTGTATCTATCTTTTTACTACTATTGTATTGTAAATGCAGACTTATGGGTAGTTTCATATAAGGGTCAATAGGAAAATGAATTAGATTCTCATTTTAAACTAGTAAATTTGTCTTTTCGTTGAGCTCTGCTTCTTTGTAATGGTCCTTGTATTCGGTGGAAATCAATGAAGTGGAACCCTCTTCCTCTCTCAAAGTTCATGTAACTTTATTCTTTTAGCATTTTCTTCATCTTTCTCCATTCATGATGGAAACAACAATAATTATATTTGGCACCAAAGCCATTTATACGTCAGATAATCCAGTTTTCGGTGGGTTTCGGATTGGCATTTTTCGCCATTAATTCCGATAACAAGAACCAAGATCAAGATTTATGGCCACACCATATGCTATTCTTTTTTTTTTTTTTTTTTTTCAAAAAAAGAGAGGATATACCCCCAATCCATTGATAATATGAACAGAGTGATGTACATCCTAAGAATCAAGTGGGCAAGACAAACAAAACAGGCCTCACCTAACAACTTTCCTAAACAGCATGAAGGAAAAGAAAAAGGCAACCTCTGAGCAGTTACTGAACTGCCAAAGCACCCAAAGGGAGGAGCAAGAAGTCTTCCCTAAAATAACTTCGGGGGGTCCCAGTAGCAAAAAAGAAGGCTGGCCACCTATCGTATACCACCACTATACAAGTGAAGCACGAACCAGGTATGAAGGACTCAGGAACTGGAGGGATAAGCGACAGTTCAAATCGACTCGAGGCCTACCTTGTCAAGAAAGAGCAGTCCCTTTGTTTGTCTGGGCAGGGAGGCGAAGTGATCATGGCAGTTATTCACCTGGGTCTCGCTCCCCATGCACCTTGGCCAAGTCGTCTGCTAGGCTGTTCCCTTCTTGGAGAATGTGTTGAAAAGAGAACGTAGTAGATAATCTCAAGTTGTCCGATCAACCCAAGGTTTCCAGAACCACGGGCATCTTGAGTCACCTACAAGGATGGCAATTACCAGCTTTGAATCTGATTCAACTAATATCCTGGTGATCCCTTTAATCAGACATAACTCTAAACTGTCATAGATTGCACGAAGTTTTGCAGAATTATTTGTACCATGTCCATAACCAGCAAAGAAAGCGAATATGAAGGAGCCATCTTCTTTTCCACAAACTCCACCTCCTCTAGATAAACTCGAGTTTTCCCTTGCTGACCCATCGACATTTGGTTTCACCCATCCAGGAGTGGGGTGATACCATTTAACCAGAACAGAAGCAGACCTTTTTTTCTTGGACGCAGGAAAGGAAGGGATGGCTTTACTGGGATATACGGATGAGACCTGTTCTGAGAATTGTTGGATCATCTGGGTGGCCCACCAATTTATCTGACTGATGGACCTTCGAGCGTCCATGACCTTATTATTGAAAAAGGCTTCATTTTTTGCTTTCCACAGCTCCCAGAGGATCAGCAGCGGGAGAGACGATCTGATCATCTGAGAAGCAGCTCCTGGCACTGACGCATTCCGCCATTGACTGATTTTCCCAAGAACCGAGGAATGGGGGATCGAAGAGACACCTCAAAGACCCTTAAAATGGGCCCAGATTCGGACCGCCTGGTGCCCAGAAAGAAAAAGGTGTCCGATAGATTTCGAGTCTGCGATAGAATCATTGTTCAGAAGACAACATTGGCATTTAGAGGCCAGGGCTATTCCTTCAGCTTGAACTCTAGTATCTAGAGGGACGACATTATGCAGTAACTGCTAGATGAATGTAGATACTTTGGGGGGAATATTGGCTAACCAGATCCAACCACCCCACATCACGTGTGGTTGAGCTTCCCTGATAAGATTCCAGGCCAATTTAAGAGTAAATCTCCCTAAAGGGTCATGCGGCCACACACTTTCTGCCGGATCTTCTGTTATGACGAATCCCTTGGAGAAGATTACGTCGATGATCTCTTGAGGTAGAAATTCAAAAATTCTGTATGGCGGAAGCGGACCAGCCTTCCCAAGCAGGTTTTTCAGCTGCAACTGTTGTAGTTCCAGAGGAATTTGGCCTGATACGAGGTGTTGCAGAGGCCCCAAATCAGTCCAATTATCTTTCCAAATGTTTGCATCTCCTTGCCCCACTATCCAATGAGTGTTTTCCTGAGCTAAACGAATAAAACACCTGATTCTGCACCACATTAGGGATGAGTTGGACTGCACGGTCGTAGTTGTCATCTCTTGAATATTTGTGAAATGTTTGGACTGCATAAGATTCACCCAAGGACCTCTGTTTCGGTCCTACTTCACGTTCCACGCAAGCTTAAAACAAAGGGCGTGCAGTACCTCTCTCAAATTTCTTCTGCCGAACCCCAAAAAAAAATCAGCTAACTTGGTGTTTAGTTTTTGGATCACCTGCGTTGGAATGTGCATAACTTCCATGATATGGATCGGATAGCTACCAAGAACATGGCGAATGAGAGTCGCTCGTCCCACCTGAGAGATGTGCCTGGCTGCCCACCCCGAGATTTTGTTGCTGATCTTATCCTGAAGAGCTTGGAAATCAGAGGTTTTAATTGTACCTCTCACCAGGGGGGCTCCCAAATATGTCAAAGTACCCCTCACTTGGCTGAAACCTAGCATTGCTTCCGTGGATCTAATTTTCGCAGCTGTCCAATTCGCAGGACCAATAAAAATACTTTTACTAGAGTTGATTTTTTGCCCTGTCGCAGCTTGGAATACGCCCAAAAAGTCCCTCATTGAGGAGAGCGAAGATTTACTTACGTTTAGAAAGACCAACATATCATCCGCATACAGTAGATGGGAAAAGCAGGGGCTACCTTGAGGGAATTTGAAGGGGATGCAGTGACCTTCTACAAACAGGGCCTTCAAATTAACTGTGAAAGCTTCCATGGCTATGACGAAAAGCGCCAGGGAGAGAGGGTCTCCCTGCCGGAGGCCTCTAGAGGATTCGAAGAAGCTAGAGGCCTCACCATTGATAAGAATGGAAAACCAGTTATGCACCCAACAGGCTTCAAGGAGCTGCACACTCTTTTCATTGAATCCGAATTGCTGCAAGGACTACTTAAGGTAAGACCAATTCACCCTGTCATATGCCTTTTCAAGGTCGATCTTGATGATAAGATTATCCCCCCTAGTTTTCCTGCGTAATTCTCTCATTGCTTCCTGGGCAAAAGTAATATTCTCGGCGATGTAACTCCCTTGGACAAATGCTCCTTGTTCCTGTGAAATCAACCTATGCAAGATACAGCTAATACGGTTAGAGAGGACTTTAACAAGAATCTTATACAATACATTACATAGGTTAATTGGCCTGAAATCAGAGAACTTGGAAGCCGAGGAGGACTTTAGGATCATGCAAATCAGAGTGGTTTTGAAGGCACGAGGGATAAGCTTCCCTGAAAACATAGCAAGAGCGGCTTTGTGGACATCATCACCAATGATACCCTAGCAACTCTTGAAAAATGCAACTGAGAAACCGTCCGGTCCCGCAGCTCCATCAATGGGGATAGACTTAAGAGCAGACAAGACCTCCTCCTTCGTGGGAGGGCTTTGGAGAGAGTCATTATCCCGCTGGTGAAGCCGCCGCTGGAGGTTTTGAAGAAAGTCAGCCGATTAGGACACTTCCTCTTCCTGAAACAGGCGTTGGAAAAATACCTCTGCTGCAGATTTGATATCATCCAAATTGGATATTTTTAATCCATCTTCCAAAGTGATGGACTGAATGGTTGATCTCCTAATCTTTTGAGTTGCCGACGCATGAAAAAATGCCGTGTTCTTATCTCCCTCCTTAAGCCAAGTGTTCTTAGCTTTTTGTTTCCAAAAGATCTCCTCCATTAATTCGAGACGCTCGAGCTTTTGTTTAAGTTCCATACTTTGATTGGTGAGATCTTCAGAATTGTCGTCTAGCATCCTACTATCCAGGGTATCCAAATCCTCCTCTGTCTTTTTGATTTGCTGGAAAATATTCCCAAACTGCTCTTTGTTCCAGACTCTTAGTAGTTGTTTTGTCTTTTTCAGCTTGAGATAAATATTGGAGAATGGATTTGCAGCACATTCGCCTACCCAAGCTTTTGAAATTACTGACTGAAACAAATCATGAAGAGTCTACATCCTAAGAAATCGAAATGGTTTCGGCTTTGATTGAAGGTGGGAAGAAAGATACATCCGCAACGGAGCATGATCAGACATGTTTCTGGGGAGGTGATCTACCCGGAAACTAGGAAAGGAGGAGGCCCACTAACTGTTCATGAGTACTCTGTCAAGTCTGGCCCAAACTTGGGCATTACCAACTCTATTATTGCACCAGGTGAAACGGTTTCCATTATAACCCGCATCTATGAGCCTAGCCGAATGGATTGCATCAGCAAATTCGGACATGGACAAGCTATCAGGGGGCCGGATCCCCCTTCTCTCAGCACTGTTTATGATTGCATTGAAATCTCCCGTTATGGCCCACGCACCATGTATGGTAGGGGAGAGGGAGCAGAGGTCATCCCACAAGCTTCTACGCTACCATAAACAACTGAGAGAGAGAGATTGGATGAGAAAGCGGCGTTAAAGTCGCTTCAATAGTAATCATTTTGTTGGAGACGAAAATGACAGAAATATTCAGCTGATTCTGATAGAAAACTCAGATTTTACCACCGAGATCAGAGTTAGAGAGAGAGGAGTGGAACCCAATCTCTAGACCCGTTGCCACTGTCCTGTCATCCCCGAGCATCGGTTCAATAATTTCTATGATCCGAAGATTGAACTTTTTCACTAGCTTCTTAAGCGCACGAGTCGTGGGAGCATTCCCAATCCTGCGTGCATTCCAAATAATGGCGCTATCCATCAGTAATACAACCTGAGTTTGCTGCCCGTCTCTTGAACTTTCGGAGTCTACTGTACCTTATAGTGATGGAATGGGAAGGCACTGTTTTCCTGGCTAGGGATTTACTGATATTGTCTGAGCTGTTACAGAGGTCTTCTGTTGGGAGTGTTTCGTAATTTGTTGCAATTGAGTTTGATCTACATCTCCTGAATCTGTTGGCGGGGAAGTGTATATAGGGTCCTCTCGTCGTTGAGTTTGATCCACACCATATGCTATTCAATTGCCTATGCATGCATCATCGTTGTTCAATGATTGCGAATGAAAGAGGGGACAGTTCAGGTACCTGACTACTAATCATGTTTATGTGTTTTTGGTCATCGCGAACGTTTGATGTTAGGCCCATCTTACAATTCAGGCCCTTCCAATGGTCCCATGTAAAGATGTAGACTTTTTTTTTTTTTTCAAAACGTGGACTCTTGCCACCATTTCAATTTACTGAAAATATTTTATTTTTTTTACAGTCTTCGGGCACGGACAGACCAAAAACAACCGGGCCGCGCTTATCATATGGAAAGATAAATGTAAAGATGTAGACTGGATCATGAGGGAGGATCCTCATAACTCTCTATCATGATGAAGTTATTCATAACAAGTTACTCTCCTGCCCTTGGCCTTGGTCCACTATTTTCTTGTCACATGTGAGGCACGGACTTACCTAATGGACCCTACTTAGTGAGCCATCAAGAACCCATTTGTACGACGCAAAAAATCCAAACTGCTGATGTGATGGCGCTCATGCTTGATGGCCATCTCAATGATGACCATCATATGATCCTTTAAACTGTCTAATGGCAACCATCATATTAGAAGTTTAGAACGATAAACGATGGACTCCATTTAACAAGTCAAGCCTGGCACAAATGTTAGGCCTATGTATACCGACTGAAATCATCTATGAATGCAACGTAGTAATGACAGCTAGAGAGTGAAGCAACAGGTGCCGAACATTAGAATGAAGAATTTCAAGGGAGCTGCGGTCAAATAATAAAAAAAAAACACTGGTTTCTTCTATGGATCCATAAGTTATTGATTTAACCCATTGCATTAAATCAGCTAAATTTTACAAAACATTAGATATGATATAGCTGTGGTCAAGCATTTTGTTTAGTGGACATGATCAAATCCTTAAGATTATATGTAATAATGCCATCTGCTGTAATTACAGAACTATGATTTGACTCATCAACATATCTGGATCAGTTTTGGGCTTTGGGAAGAACCGAGAGGTGTTTGGCATGGGATGCCTTGGTCCAAAGAGATCCTACTAAGGGCCTGTTTGATAAAGCTTATTTTCAACACTTATCACTGGATTTTGGTATTTTTAGTAATTTTTTCTTATTCGGGCATTTGGTGAATTCACATAATTAAATGCTTAATTTTGATTTATACTGGAAAAAGATCTTTTTCGTCTCCCCTCTCTCACCCATCACTTAAAGCAGATTGTAGTAACTGATTTTTCTCCATATCAATAATTTAAAATGACAATAATGCACTTCCTCTTCTCAAAAAATAACAACACTTTTGGGGTTGCTGTTAATTTAAGATGGAGACTGACACTGTAGCCATGTCCTTGTTAGTAGGTAGGAGTCGTTGTTTTGTGTTTGTCTAAGTATAGTTTTAAAGAGTAGCAAGTAGCGAAACAGTTGTTGCTATGGAAACATGAGGATTATCATAGAGGATATAAATTGAAAACAAACACAATAATTTTACAGTAAGGAAGCTAAAAAACAAGCAAGCAAGAACAAAACTAAACAACTAGAATTTCCTTTTGGTTCTTAATGTTGAGTCAAGATAATTAAACAGATGGACAAGAAGAGGTAAAATGGCAAAGTCCTACCTGTGTTTCGCGATCAGAAACGACAACATCTTGAGGAGTGTAACAGCATCTTTGGTATCGCTCAAGCGTTTTGTTCGTGCTGCAAATACGATAGAGCATTTAATAAGCTTTTGCTAGAATTTCAGATGATGTTTCTCATTTTCATTCCAAGATATCAATTAGCAAATTCTTTCTTTCATTCAATTGCCCTATAGAACTAATTAATAATTAGAAATATGGGAACAACATTTCCTCCTTTCATTGAGAAAAAAAGAGGCAAGAGAAGGACAAGGACGATACCGATTATAGCACTGAACTCATGGAGTTTAAAAACAGGAAGCACCCTATCAATGTTGGATTGAGAAAGAAATTCAAGGAAATTTGCTTTTCTGTTTTCCTATTTATTCATCATTGCTTTTTCTACTATCTACTCCCCGGCCAAGCTGGCAAGAGAGAGTAAAGAGGTCATTAGGTGGGCATTAAAGCCAACAAAAATCCAATGCAGTATTTGTACTAACCAGAGAGAGAGAGAGAGGCTTATATTAAAATATTTCAACCCTTTAATCATTTGAGTCTTTTCAGCTTTGAACATGTTCTAATATGGACGGTGACATTAACCTTTAAATAATTCAAGTTTGAAATCTTTCATATATGTTTTTTTTTTTTTTTTTTTCAATATCCCCATCCATGATGATGCCCATTGTATAGTTAACCAGGGACATTGTAAGGGACCCCAGTCCAATGGCTAAAGCTCAAACCTATCCACCTCAATGCGTCTGGATGTATTCTAGTAAGCCTCAGTTGCAAAAGCATTTGTACTTGTCCCGATTGAAAGAATTTGGGTAGAAAATACTTTGATGTTTTCACTGATTGGGAGTTCACTTCTGGGTGGAAAGGAACATTTTTTTTCTAAGATTTTGTTTCATAGAAAATGATCTAATTTTTTTTTTCTCCATCTTCTTTTTTTATTATTTTTTATAAATGCTCTCCAAATACTTCTTGGAAATTAACTTTAAAATAAAATGTCGTTCTCTTCTTGTCTTTTCTAACCTTCCAAACAAGCCTAAGGCTACCATGAAAGAAAGGCCTAAGGCTACCATAAAAGAAAGGATAATCACCGTGATTATAGCATACAGGGTTTCCTGGAATACATCCTGATATATTGCAATAGGATATGTAGGAACTTTAGCCATTGGATCAGGGTTCTTTTAGTGACCCAAACCATCTATGTGATGGGCCTTACTATTGATGGATGGTACGCAAAAAAATTATTCAAAGGTCGGAGACAGCACATTTTGGAAGGAAAAAAAGGTCCATAATCACAGAGAGAGAGAGAGAGAGAGAGAGAGAGAGAGAGAGAGAGAGAGAGAGAGAGAGAGAGAGAGAGAGAGAGAGAGAGAGAGAGAGAGAGAGAGAAATATTCTGATGTAACAGTGTTTACTTTTTGGCTAGCCGCAGTCCAAAGTTAAGCCCATCTAAAAAATGGATTGGATCATAGCAAGATGACTCAAATACATAGGCTAAAGTCCCGATTTCCCCTACAACAACATATCTCGATGTATTTACCCACATTTTTTGAGAGGGTAACTCAGTAGTGGATGGCCTTGTGAAGCTCGCAAGCGATGGGCGTCAAAACATGCTCCATCAACATCAAGCGCGACCTCCCTAAACATGTTAGGAGTTCTCTAGCTCTAGACAATGCACGTGTGGGGATGATCAGGAGTCGGCGAATTAAAAAGGATTAGGGCTGATTCGTTTGTGTTGGATGCGGTTTGGGCTGTTCCCTTTGTTTTGTCTTTTTTGGGTTTTTTTTTTTTTTTTTTCTTCTGTACATGTGCTCTTAAGATAGGCAGGCGCCAATCTTTTTGTGGGGCCAGGCCCGAATGTATCTTGTTTCTTATTATTATTACTATTTTTTTAAAAAAATAATCTGTAGATTAAAAAACATATCAGGATGTATTAAGCAGATCTCTATAATATAAATTAAGGTCTATGCCATATGATTTTTACACAAATAAATATATTTGGGTCATACTAGCTAATTAGTGATTTTTTTTCTTGACTAAAACAATACAATACTCGTCATATATATCATAGGATATGCTAATTAGATGGGTACCATTATTCATGTGTGCCGCTACGTTGAAAGGCGATATCTTGAATACTAAGTGTACTGGACTGAGGCAGGCAGCTTGCTAGTAGCCTTCTAAAAAGTAGTAAACAGGCAACCGCGTTCAACGCAGAAAAAGTTACATATGGATGGTTAGAATTGTCTGGTCACCTTGCTCAAGCTATTCTTGGATTTCTTGACAGGAGAACAGGGAACCTTGACTCTCAAAGAAATGCAAAGAATTCGATTTTGGTTCTACGTACATGTTGCCAATGAGCACATGGATGAACACTGCAATGCATGAACTTTTCAGTGATCCAGAACGTCCATCTTACGGACACCGCTGGGATCACCTCCGGCTCCTTGCAATGAACCAACAAGCTCAATTCCAACTTACTAGCATAGGTAATGGCCCCACCTTGGTGACCCGCAGTTAGGATTGGTTAATGAGCGGTGATTTGCACCATTTGCCTGTTATAAATCTATTAGTGCACTGGTTTATGCATCTTCTTTGTCAATCACATGAGTTCGTATGTCAAGTAATTGGTTGAACCATTGAAAGTTAAAGACCTAAGGCATAAGAGGACACGAGCATCAAGGATTAAAGAACAAGTAAATGAGATACCTTGGTGACATTAACCTTTGACCCAAAACGGTCTATTGAACCTCTAGATGATCCTGACCTAATAGATAAATCTTGTTGATCATCCCTTAGTCTTAGTAGCCTAATTCAAATATGTTAAGTAAGGCTATATGAGGTGAAAAATTATCGTGAAATTGCATACCTAAAACAACAGACTTTCAAGCGGTGCTCGATCTCATCGAGCATCTCTCCAGAGGTCTTCAATGGCATCAAAGATCCCTTTAATGGAATCGAGTGGATAACTCGGATCTGTCTAGCAGAGTGATCTTTTATTCGAGTTACTCAATGACATCGAGGACCCATCAAAGAGTCCCCTCAAAGCCATCCAAGTCTACTCGATGACATCGGATAGCAATGCGAAAGCTGTTTGGCAACAATTCAGCTGGAAAATCGATTTTCTTGATATCATTGTAAGTATACTCAATGCCATTGATAAAGCTGTTATTTGCCCTTTTTCGACTATTAGAGCTCGAACTCGGATGAGTTTTGGTGCAATAGAAACTTATGTGATTCCATATGATTATATCTCTTATCTCAAGCTTATAAACCAATGAATTCCAAGTCATTTTCTTGAGAATATATAATGAGGATTCCAACCTCCACCATTTTTTAGATATTAGACATGAATCCTAAAGGATTACAATATTTCATTAGTTTTAAGATATTTACCTAACCTCCCATCACCTTAGTCACCTTAAATGAGCATCACATGAAAATTGTTTAATTTTGGAGCTGAATCATTGGCAATGCATCGACATCATGATTGGAGGAGCAAAATGAGAATTGATTGAAGCACGTGAGAGCATCAATCAAGCAACATAAGACGACGCATTAATGAGGCTCACACAAGCATCAAATCCATACTCTCTTTCCCTATGTATGATTGATGGTAAGAGTTTATGACCCAAACTCGATAGATTCTTGTGTATGACAGAATTTACCGGACATGGGTGTATACATGTTAGTTTTCGTGAGAGCCTCTAGCTGGAGTAAAAGTAGGTAATTGGATTAGAACAGAGGTTGTTGGTTAGCCTATAGAAAATTAACTCAAGTCTCTTACAGGAGCCTTCAGTCAGAGTATACGTTAGTAAGCTCTTATGTATGAGCCAGGTTCGTGGTGAGCTTATAAAAAACTACGTAGATTCTCTTACGTGAGCTATTCCTTATATAGGATTGTAAATGTTATAAGTAAATCTAATTTAAAACGGGTTAGAGGTAAATCTGTTTTAAAACATCTGATAGTGAAATATGGTACACTTTTGAGTTGAGTGTATTCGCCAAGAGTGGATTAGGAAAACCGAACCACTTTACATACTAGTATTTGGGATTGTCTTTTGAGCACTTTTTTAATTATGCTTATATGATTGAATTTTTAATTATATTTATACATTGTTAGATAAATGCTAGGAGTTGATAAGAAGCACATCCCACACATATACACGTACACCATCATATTTATAGACTAGTTGCTTCATTAGAATATTATTTGTAGTCTATGTGATTGAACCCACTAATGGCTTAGAAGCCTTAAAGTTAAATTGCTTTAGTTAGTTTAAGTTAAGCAATATTGTTTAATTGACTAAAATTTTATTTGGTCCTAATCATTCTCCTTTTAGGACATAGCCATCATTTCTTAGCTCTGTCAAGCTTTTATGCATAGCCCTCGACCTAGCACGTGAAATTTCAATTAGTATCAGAGCGGGTAGCTCTTGAAGGGCTTAACTACCTTAAGTTGATCAAATGAGCTTAAGAATGATGTCTAGACAAGAGGGTTGTGCTGTCATATGACCATTATATTTTGACGGATCCAATTATAGCCATTGGAAAGTTAGGATGGTCTTTCTAAAATCTCTTGGCCCTATGGTTTTGGCAATTATTGAACAAGGATGGACGATGCCCATGCAATAAGTCATGATTGACGATAGAACCATTAGCGGTTTTACAGATAAATAAAAATGGAGTGACGATACGAGAACACGATATACCTATGATGTAAAAGCTCTCAATATTATTTACCGTGTGGTTTTTACTGATGAATTTAATCGCAGTTGCACATGTGAAATTGAGAAAGAAATGTGTGACATATTAGAAGCCTCCCACGAGGGAACTAGTACAATAAAGAGATCGAAGAGCTCCTAATGACCTATTTCAAAAATATTAAAATGGAAGAGTCTAAATCTTTTATAAAATTTTACTATAAACTAAATGATTTATGCAATTCCATGTGGGATTTTGGATATTAACATATATAAGATAAAAGTAAAAGAATTCTTAGGTTCCCTACAAACATATGAATTACGCTTTAAAATAGTTAAATCTAAAAGTGATAGCGATGATGATTTCGAAAGAAAATTTAAGAAATTTTTAAAATTAAGTAGATGGAAGAGTTATACCAAGAGGGACAAGATGGTTGAAAAGCATAAAGGTAAATATGTTAAACCACCTAAGCTAGTCTAATGTTACAGCTGTGAGGGTTATGAACATCTTGCCTGTGATTGCCATAACAAAGTAAGATCTAAAGGCAATGCTTGGTGGCAACATGGGATGATACGAAAGAGTCTGAATCCACTTCAGAAGACTCTTCTAGTGTTGAAGAACTTAGTCACTTACATGTCTTAATGACCTAGACCACAAAAGATCCCCTTGCGCTAAATTGTTAAATAAGAGGATCTACCCTCATCTTTGAGCTCAATTGATAAACCTGGGGATTTAAACCTTGATTATGAGCCTAATTAAAAATTTGAGAATTTCAGCCTTATTAGCAAGCACTACAAAAAATTTAAGGATTCTAACCTCATATTGTGCTTAATTGGTAAATATGAGAATTTAACCTCATTTGTATTGATAGTTTAAACTTTAAATTTGCTAAATTTTAATATCACATGCTTTAGCTTAGAATATCATTGGTCATTCCTAATTTAAGCAGTATATCGTTTGAATGACCATAATTAGAATGCTCCATGTTTTTAATGATTATATACACCCTTTAAACACCTATTAATATGTGCCTTATAATTGGTAATTGTATGACATATAAAGTTATTTTATACTATGTTTTTATTGGTATATTTATTAGAACTAACTCTGTGTCAAATACTGATAAAAAGGGAGAGAAAGATCAAGTCCCACCAAAATAACTTTAATTTTGCTCATGGTTCTTGTGTATATCAGTACGTACTCCAATAGTGAAATCTAGTACCCTCATGGGTTGAGTACGTTTGACGAGAGTTGAGTAAGAAAATCAAACCACTATACATGCTTGTGTTTGAGATTATCTTTTGATCACTTATTTAATTATACTTATGTGATTGAATATTTAATTATATGTATGCATGGTTAGATAAATGATAGGAGTTGATAGGTAGCATATCCCACATACACATACACCATATTTATAAATTAGTTGCTTCATTAGCATATCATTTTTAGTATATGTGATGGAACATACTAATGGCTTGAAAACCTTAGTGTTAAATTGCTTTACTTAGTTTAATTACATATTAGTTTAAGTTAAGCAATTATTTTTAATTGGTTCTAATCGCCATCCCTCTAGGACATAGATATCATTCCTTAACTCAACCAAGCTTCTGTGCATAGCCCATGCACCCATTACGTGTAATTTCAAAATCCACCACAAGGAATAATGCACATTTTCTTGGCTTAATTTGAGAAAAAAAGTCCAACATATGAATCCAGTCAGGACTTGTGTATAGCCAAAGTGCATTTACGATGCATGGCTTTGGAACCATGTTCCATTCATAACAAAGAAAAGAATTTGAAATTTGAGAAAGTCTTTTGCCCTTTATAAAAAAAAATAAAAAATGTAGTTACACATTGTGACTTATGGTTATTGCAACTAATTTGTATAAAATAATTAAATTTAATTACAAGAAATTGGTGTAAGTAGTCCATATACAAACTTATTTTGTAGTGAGAAGGGAATCCATCTTTGAGTTATAAAAGATATTATTTCCTACAAACTTTTAGCAAAAAAAAAAGAAAAAGAAAAAAAAGAAGAGTTTGGCTAATTCCTCTTTGATTATGAGTGACTCCAACTCATATAGGTGATTCTTGTTTTCATTGACACAATTTTGTGGCTGAAGTGATTTTCTAATTTTGACTGATCTATTACTTGTGATGATTCATAATTCTAGTTAATGAAAGAGTTTTTATAATCTCTTGATAATTTATCATTAAATCTATTTTCATTCTATAAAATCTAATTTTTTATTTTAAAAAAATTACTAAAATTTTTAAAGTATCACATACTTAAAATTGATGGTTTTTTGAACAGTTTCCTAACGTCCCAAATACAGCTTTATCTGGGTTTAGTCCTTTGTTTTCTTTTCTTTTTACAAAATTAAACACTTGAAGGTTAATTTTAACTTTTGAATCACCTTAATCAAAATTATATTTTTTTTAAAAAAACTCTTTTGATGTATTTTTGGCTATTAAGTTAGGGTATAAAAATTCAGGGTACCATTAAGTTCAGAATAATATGAAAATAAGATAAACTTTGATGCATTTTTGGCTGCACGGTATAAAAATGGAGATCCAGCCAGATGGAAAAATATAGCCTGAACTAAAAAACTAAAGTAACCATTCGCCGCATGTTGATATCATCATTACACGTGTAAAGTGAGTCGTACTGTTTGGACAGTTTGGATTTTGATGCACTCCACATGCATGTATAGAGGCTGAGTGCATTCGTATCTCTGAGCCATTCCCAAACATATATTATAAAAACTCGATAATAATTGGAAACGCTGGACTGCACAAGTACCCAGATTTATCTAGATGTACGAAAAAGGAAACAATGAGAGTCAATGTACGTGGTGGAAAAATAGTCTGATCTTGCTGTCCTCTACGGTTAGAATCAATTGCATTTTTGAAGGGAGTTGCCCACTACGTGTCTCCCAAGTACCATATAAAGACTCCATGTGCATGGACGTCGTGACATATGATTGGACGTCCATAATCAACTCAACTACACCTTGCACTTTATGCTAGGATACGTGCCAATTCGTGAATGGGTTGCTTCAACAGGTGTACCCGACATGGAGAATCATAGCTCTAAGATCATAATGAACTAAAAACAAGTGTACGGTGGCTGCTACAGCGAAGTAAGCAAAGGCCAACTTTCAATGGGTAACACTCAGAAATTAGGATGGCCCAATAAAATTTACCTGTAGCTTACGGCTCTTTGCAATGGAGCCCATGCGAAATAACAAAAATCCCAGGGAATGAACGGATCAGATTTAAAAAATCCTAATTAAAAAAAATCTTAAATGAGATATAAAACACCTGAGTCCTTAAGTTTTGAAGTGTTTGCCAAAAGCAGACAAATCAAACAACAAGACATTTTAAAAAAAGTGTGTGAGATAGATTGTATTCATTACTATTGATTGATGTCTTAGATATGTAAATCAACAGGTCTTTCAAAGATATCTCAGTGTCATTGAGGATTTTTCAATGCCATCAAAGGTTGTTCAATCTCATTGAAAATATTTAAAAATTTACAATTAGTTGTTGAACATTTAGATGTCCTGCTTGATTGCACCGAAAAGGGTTTGATGCCATCGATGAGCCCTCGATGCCATCGAAGTGTCATTGAAAAAATTCAGAAAATACATATTTAGTCGCTGAATCGTTTTTGTGTTTAGTTCGATAACATTGAAAATGTTCGATGCCATCGAAGTGATATGAAATGTGTCATCAAACGATCGCGCAGAGATACATAGAGTTGTGTAAGTGCAGAATTTGTTTCCTATTTGGAGTGTGATTTTCTTAGAGGCTATATATATATGAAAGTAATCGGGAACATGAGATATCTAAGAGCTTTCTAATTCGTTCCTAGGATTTTAAGGTTGTACCTTGAGGTGATTCAAGGCTAGTTCGAATCGGATAATCTCCATCTCTTATAATTTTATGCTTTCATAGTCATATTTGTCATTTTGCGCTGTTGTTTTTTCTTCAAGGAGTTTTTCCACGTTAAATTCTGAGTGTTTGTGATTGAACTTGATTGTGCGGTTGGAATACTTTGTAAATTTGGAGTGTTTGTAATTGAACTTGATTGTGTGGTTTGGTGTGCATGAGATTAAGAGAAATTGAGTTCTGTAACTATTGAGGGTCAAATATTATATATTAGACCCCAGTTATTTTTCAAAATTATGAACATGTTACCGTTAAATGCCCTATTTTAATAGTGTTTGTGCTGCAAGATGAATTTAGAAACTTGGACTGCAAAAGGGTGTTAAAAGCATGAATTTAACGCTCTGAAGTCACCAAGGCAAGAGACGGACCCCAGGGGACTAAGATCGAAGGATTTATAAGCCAGAGATCCGATGAAATCAAGCCGTTCACATTAAAGAGGCCTGAAAATTCATCTGGAATGCAAGATCATAGGGTTCCCACCATCCGTTCGGTTCGAAACTTTATATCTGGCCTGAGGAACATAAATTAACCGTACACGTCGAAATTCAGCCATTGGATCCTTTTAAAAGTGGCTCAACAGTCAGATCAGCAACTAAATCTCTGATTTAATACCTGGATATGCTTCAAGTTTGGTCTTAACCTCTTAAAGGAGGTGGCAAAGCGGATAAATGCAATAGATTTCTCATAAAAATCAAAGTGAACCCTACCTTAGGGTGTGCGTGTGCATAGCACACGTACACTTGTTATGTACCAAGACAGCAAAGATGGTCAATCCGTCTTTGACCGAGAAAGGAAGGCTCTCCGTCTTTGACTGAGAAAGGAAGGCTCTTTCTCCATTCCAACTATGTAACGCCGAACAGGGACTTATGGATGGGTGCAGGTGGGCCACCATCATCGCCTGATCCGATGATCCGCACTGTTTATTGAAACCAGGGGGTCAAACCGACCGTACCCTGGTTAGCGGTCTGAATTTATCGGATAGTGCATGAATATGGGGATTCAAACGCAAGTCGAATGGGAGAGTAAAAGATTCCGTGGGCCACACCGAAACCAATCCATACCACGACAATTCTGACTGGTTTTTCGATAAAAAGCCAATGGTCGGATTGGATTTAGTGGCCAATTGTGATCATGGGCACCACCAAGCAGCAACACAAGCCGGTTTGCGATCTTGGCTATGTAAAACAGAGTGCGACAACTAGTCGCCGATTTCACAATAGTGGGTCATTGTATGACCTTGATCACGTCAAGATCAATGATCCGGACAGTCTAAACGATCGAGTAGGGGGTCCTGATCCCAACCATGAAGGAAGAATAGACAACATGGATAGTTCCTCCCCCGAAAATCACCCAAACGTAAGTCTGTTGCGCAAGAAAAGGTGCGAAAGAAGAGTCAGCTCGTCCAACTCTAGCCGACCTAGGGAAGACCTATATAACTGAGAGAGAGAGGAAGGAAATGGGGCATCCAAGAGCAGCCGTGGAGGCACTTTAGGTAACGTGGAATGTGAGCAGAGGCAACAGAAAAATATGGGAGGAAAAGGGAGAGAGATGACTATTGATGTAGAGACGGTTTTTCTTCTCTTCATTGTTTTTTATTTTTTTTATTTTTCTCTTTGTTTTTCTTCAGATTTTAGTTTAATCAGGTCATGATTAGCTAAACCTCTTAGCTAGGGCTAAGAGGTGAAGCTTGTAGCGTGATGGTTGTGCCTATGACTTGGATTCATGTTTTAATTGAACTCTATTTTTATTCTAGTTTGATTAATAAGATTTCTTTCAGTTTTTAATGGTTTATTGTGACTTAAATAACAATAGATCTGTGATGGCTTTGAGTATTTCCTTTTCCTTATTATGATTATAACATTAAGAAGCCTTGTTGTTCACCATCGTCTCCTGGACATGGTTGGATGACGGAACCCTTACCTTCATATGTCTTTCTGATTGGTTATAGATTGGTTTAATTCTGTTGTTTACTTTGTCTTATGAGCATGGTTTGGTGATGGAATCCATTCTAATTTTTATACCTCTCATCTCTTGAAAACTATATCAAAGGAAGTTCAGATTTGATTTTCATGGTTACATCTTCCAACTAGATGAAGATGAGACTCTAAGTTCAGTTGAGTTCTTAAATTAAGCATACAAATCTCCCTGATCTCTACAAGTGGATCCTCTGAATCCTTAGCTCTCTACCTTTGAATTTTTTAAATTTTAGATTAATATTTCACCATTATTTCCTCAATTTCATTCGATTTAGATTTCATCTTAGTCTAGTTCTAGCCTTAGTTAGTTTTAGATTACATACAGGTTTTAGTCCGTATGGATTCGACCTCGGTCTTGTCGAGTCTATTACTACATCACAACCTTATACTTGGGGTGTGAACAACAACCCTCAATTACGGTCAATTACAGTGTAAACAACGCCGAGTCCAAGGGATTCTTGAAATCCCGTATTGAAACACAGGTCGTATGTCACTGCATCGATCCCTCGAATCCATCGAGGGATTTGAGAGAAAAAAAACCAAATCCCACATAAGGTCTTTCAAATCCATTGAACGGACAACAGATTGAACCGGATGAGACTCTACAATCCATCGTCTTCAATTCTTTTCAAGCTAATGGCATAATCCATCTCATATATAGAGATGAAGGTGGTTCCTCGCAGTTCAACAAGGTTTTTTTCTACTACAAAAGACGAGCGGGTGTCTCCAAGGTACTCATTTTTTATTTTTTTACTATTTTCCTTTTCCCTTCCCTATTCTCATACAATATCCTTTCCCTATTCATGGATCCATTAATTGGAAGGTTTCAAGAAGATTTCTAAAATTCTATGTGTAGTTTCGTCCATTGATTTGTGATGATCAGGCTCTCCGCTCCGTGCTTCGATATCTGGTGCATTTTCAAGTGATTCCATTCGATTTTGGGAAGCATCTATGGAATATAGCTCATTCATTTTCATGGAGATATTCTGAGTTTTAAGGATGGATTCTCCTCTCCAAATTCTCGATATGGATTCTCCTCTTCTAAGAGAGACACAGATCCCTCATGCAGTCCACTGTAGCCGCACCTGTTGTGAAGACCTCATCCAAATAGTCATTACTTTCCGTCAATTTCCAATCCAACCACTCCAAATAACCTTTGATTTGGAATATCGTGTTCTATGCCACCATAGGCATATACGAAACATGGTAGCATTGAGCAATCCTGGAATTGAACAGGAAATTCAACCGTTACAAATACGGCAAGAGAGAAAGTGTTCGTCCACAAATTCAATGGCAATCCCATCGGGCTATATTCGTTACTTTCAAACCATTCCATCCCACTTATTATTATTATTATTATTTATTTTTTAAAGGGGAGCATGAGCCCCTTGAATTCATTGAATTGAGACCTTTACAAGGTTTCGGGAGGGTCCAAACAAAAAGCTGCAGACCACTCCTATTGTATCCCCACAAGAAACAGAAAAAGAGCAAAAGGAAATCCTAGCTAGCCTCTAGCTAATAGATACAACCATGTACAATCCGAACTAAGGCCTTCTCAGGAACCAAGGCTATAGTTATCTATAACAAGAGCACCTTTGATGTGCCTAGGAAGGTCTGAAGGGTTCCAGAAGGTCCTATTTGGGCAGCCCTCACTTGCCAGCCTGGCTAAGGCATTCGCCATAACATTACCTTCCCGAAAGATGTGCTCGAAAAGAAGATTCAGGGAGAGCCTTTTTGAGAGAATTTCGCCCATCAGGTACCAGATTTTTCAAAGGCAGGTCGAAAGCGAATTTTCTACTGCTTGGATGATAACTTTAGAGTCTGATTCAACTATGACATTAACAAATCCCAAGTTGGAGCAAATGTTGATGCCATCTTTCATAGCCCGCGCTTTTGTCACTATGTTAGAAATGATGCCATAATTCCTGCAGAAGGTAAATACCAATTTGCCACAAAGGTCCCTGCAAACCCCTCCACCACCGCCTTCACCTGGGTTATTTCTAGATGAACCGTCTATGTTTAATTTAAGCAACCCACTAGGAGCTTAAACCATCTAACCATTCCATCCCACTTACTTACACCTAATTCTACTAACCAAACACTCCCTTAACACAATTAAAAATGATACACATGGCATATGTTAATTTAAAAATGATACACCTAGCACACACACACACACACACACACACACACACACACACATATATATATATATATATATATATATATATATATAGTCTTATTTCAAGAATCAAGTGTCCATGAAGCAGAGGCCAGGATTATTCAACCATTTTGAATTTTGGATTATTAACAACGATGGCTTTTAAACTTTAGTTTGTTTACCATGCTTTATATATATATATATATATATATATATATATATATATATATATATATATATATATATATATATATATATATAAAGCCACCGTTGCTAATAATCCAAAAATCCAAATGATTGAATAATCTTGACCTTTGTTTCATGAACATTTAATTCTTGAAATAAGACCACTTATATTTTTCACCGTTAACCCTCCAATGACTATACACCAATCCCACATTCACATGATCAAATAACCGTAGCTTCTGATTTATACCCATGCATTTAACCGTTCAACTATGTAATTTCTACCATGCGTCGCACACTACCAAAATACCAAATTGCTGCTCATAAAAATATTGAAGAACCTGCATATGGTATTTCGGACAAAGACCCACGTGTTTTCAGGTGCCACGACCCGCATCTAAAGGGCTATGGAGTCAGGGGCCACGACCCACGTGTTTTCAGGTGCTTCCAAGAAGTACTAACGACTAAATAACCCCTTCCCATAGCTACACAATAGCTCTGTTTTGTACCAGGTTTATAACCAAATGCAGAAAGAATGGGTGAATCTAGCAAAAGGATGGGTGAGTCTACAGGAGCTTAAAGTACCATGAAATTCTGTTATGATGCAGCGGTCGGCGACCAATATTGATGACAGTCCACGCGTAGTACGTCATTCTAGCTATTAACTCCGAGGAGCTTATATGGTGACGTCATGTGATTGACACTGTCGGTGATCTTGCAGTTTCCCAGGTAGTTGCATCCGCGCGTGTGTGATCGCACCATTCACAAGCGCTTGCACGTGCAAACGTATATGATATTTTTGATCCATGCATTCACTAGGCCGGACCGCTCAACATGTGTGATACATTGAACGGGGACTGTTCATTGTACTCTGTCCTTACCGTACACTTTTTAAAACGCTGTGTGGATCATCTGATGTGTGGGCCCACTTGATTCACCATTAGATGGTCAGATGAAGGAACCGGATCTCATGAGGGTAGTGGGCCAGTTGTTTCTAACGTATGCGAATGCAGGACTTCTAGACATAATTCCCTTTTAAAAAACTAAGTGTGAATAAATTGCAGGTGGTATGCTCCAACCTTTTAGCCCTAAGTTTTTTTCTGTGATGGAGACTAGAGAGAAGAAGATGCTCAGAGAAAGCGAGAAAAAGCACAATAACCAAGTGTGAGTAAATTGCAGGTGGTGTGCTCCTACGTTTTAGTACTAAAGAGCAAACTCCACATGAGCATTTACTTCTTAACCATGCAGTTTCCATGCTTTCTTAGGAATTTTTTTTATTTTTTATAGCAGAAATGTGGGAGCTTACCACCTGTATCTTTGTTCATGAATCAAAAAGAGATGTACAACCATTCGGGCAGGCCGTACAAAAGACAGGTCCCACCTATATATCATATAAACTCACCAATCAACGGCACTAAAATAAACAGACTAGCTTGGCTTCAACATCTTCAAAGCCAATAGCCAAGAACTTAATAGTCCCAGGGCCTGCTGCTCCTAATTGAAGGAAAAAGCCCTTGAGGCGACATGGCTTCCCAGCCACCAAAAGCAGCAAACAGTACCTCCTGTCCAGCAGTGCCAAAATTTTCAAGCAAGATGAAGACCCCTGCAAAGCTCTAAATACATTCCCCTTGACATCCCAGCAACACCAGCCTCAATCGAAAATAGCCTAATAATTACTTTCAACTTCCTAAGTTTGGACCGTTTTAACCTTCCTTTGACTCATCCCATTCACTTGTCCCATCCACATGGTCCCACCAGATCTTGAACATGTCCTACGTCATACGTTCCACAGGGATGTGCTACATCATCTATTCTCTTTCCACATGATACATGTAAAACCTAAAACCCTAATTTTTATTTTGCTAACTCCAACTCTACGAAATGTGGGCACTCTATTTACAGGAAGCTGAGGGAGAGGGTGCGGATGTCCTGAGAAGGTGGATTTTACAGGCATGTTTCTACAAATTAATGACATGCTTTACTCTCTACTCCTTCAGTCGTATTCTATGATCAACGCATAAAAATCTCGCAATGCATTATAAACCTCCACGATAGCTTATCATTTTCACCGACTGGTGGTGAGATATAGGATAATGGTAGAATCTCATACATTTATCCCTACTTGGGGCAGTACATTACACCTGTTGGTTAAACGACTTACGTAGAAAAAGATGAACCTGCCATAAGAGAGGAAAAGGCAAGACTCTTAAAATATGTTATGATGAAATCTTGTTACACTCATCTCTCTTATTATATGTGTGTCTCTCTCTCTCTTTTCTGTCTTTCTTTCTTTCTTTCTTTCTTTCTTTATTATTATTATTTTTTTCCTGATTGAGTACTACGAGCTCAAGAGCATCATTTTAGAGATTCGGGAGCCGCTAATATGACTCGGGGGCTCCCCTGGCCATTCTCCCTAATGGCCTAACCACACTCATTCACGTGTTGTCTAGAGAAATCAGCCCTCTAATATGACTCAGGAGCTCCATCCAACTTCCAAAAATCTTGTTGGGACACCCGCTGCCGCCCAACTTTTCCATACTATTCACCACTACATTTCCTTCTCGCAAGAGAAATCTTGAAATTAAGACTTGAAAGCTTCTCATCAATCGCTCCTAGGAAATGTCAAATATTCAATGGGCATTAGGCTCAGGGGTTGGTTATCACTCCTGCAATCACTCTTGTTTCCGACTCAATAATGACGTTGGAGAGACCAAACGAGCTGCAAAGTTTGCAAACATTCACCTTCAACAAATACAATGTATCTTCTCATGTTTCTAGACAATATATAGCTAATAGCTACACAATTCTAAGCAAACCATTTCATCTTCCTAGGCAAGATATGCTACATCAAAGACATTACTTAATGCTTGCAACAAAGCCTAACTTCCAACTTTGATGGTAAACTCGATCCCTAATCTTATTGTGATTTAAGTGGTTTCTTTACAAACTTTCTTTGAGTAGTAAAAATTATCAGAAGAGAAGAAAGTTAAATTCATTGTAACAATTAAAACTCAAAGGTCATGCCTTAGTTTTGTGGTAACAATACCAACTAAATCATAAGCGGAGGGGGAATTGATAAATTAATAGTTGGGCTAAAATGAAGGTTAAATTGGATGATAAATTCCTTTTCCTCAATTATTCTCTAACTCTACACGTAAAGCTTTATCATCTCCAATAAAAGAGTGACCGAAGTATGGTCAATTATATGAAGAAATTGTATAAATATTTAAGCCAGGTAGATTTACAAAAAACCAATGATCCATTGGTAGTTAGGTATTTAAGTAGATAAAAATTATGTCCATTATGAGTTATTTAAAAAAAATTTGGATAGTGGATGGGTCTAAAATTCTTTTTTTTTTTTTTTCTTCAATTCACCCCAATATTGTGAATTTATAAATCTTTTTTGTCAATCATTAAAATTGTAGACAACATGTTCCTGCCTTTTAAAAAAAAAAGTAGTCTTGAAGAAACCTACCAATTAGCCAAGGCAAAAGTCAAATTAAGCAAGACCTCTTTTAACATTGATCTAGCGCGCGCGCGCACACACACACACACACACACATATATATATATATATATATATATATATAAAGCACATCATATCAACTTATCCAATTCATACCATGGTGGTTTGGACATCCCATCCACGACCCTAAAAAATATTGAAAAAGATTTGGTCGACTTCATTGGGGAATGAGGGAATTGCCAAAAGCCATTGGTTCCAATGTTAATTGCAAAAAGAAAGGCCCCTTTTAAGTTGTTTGAGAAAACCTCTAATGTTGAAACTTCTAAAAATACAAAGGTCGTTACATGATTTAATAAACGCCCAAATTCATAGGATGTGATAGGAACTAATGAATGAGTGGCTACCTTACAAGAGAGACACTACAAGAGAGCCCAATCAAACACATGTTTTTAATGTAGAGAGGAGGGCATTTAGCATATGAGTATGTCCTTGAAAGAAAGTAAATAGGCAATTGAATATATTTGTTTATCAACCAATGTTTCAATGTTTATTTAAATTGCTTTTTGTTTAATAGAACTGCAAAAGCTCATAAAATTCAAAAATGACAAACCCAATCAAAACCCTAAGTCCAATATCCGATCCAAATACACTAGTACTACTGGTGGTGGCCCAACATGGCAATTTAAAAAAAAAAAAAAACCATGCATTTCATTAATACGACCAATGTACAGAGCTAAATTTTTCGAGCGGCTACCAGAAACAAAAACTTATATAGAGGAATTACTTTTAATCTCTCGAATAGATCCCAACCCGTGTTATCTAAAAGAACACGACCCTTGACTAGCCTGGGGAGATTGGACACCTCCCGGAAGAATTGTGGTGGGAGTGGCAGGGTGTTGTTTCTCTTTTAGGTGGCCCTCCAAGATCAACTTGCAATGTGGTAGGAGTGTCTTTTTCCAGACAGCCCATGTACCTCTTCCCAACCGAAGTAAGGCCTCGAAGCTCCTTGTGCTTGTAGATAGGATCACACATCATAAAATGTGTTGATAGTTGAACCATTAATAAACTAATCATAAAATATAACTTTTCATTTTTCCAACTTGATGATATGTTGGACATGTTCAATGGTGAAAAGATTTTTAGAAAAATTAACATTAGAAGTGGATACTATCAAATTCATATCCAACAAGGTGAGGAATTGAAAACCATCTTTAAAAATAAAAAATTTCTTTATGAATGGCTTGTCATGCTATTTGGATTGTTAAATGCACCACGTCCCTTCATGAGACTCATAAATCAAGTTTTTAAGGCTTAATTAGAAAATTTGAGATTGCTTATTTTAATGATATTCTTATATTTAGTTCTTCTAAAGAAATATGCATTCATTACCAATAATTTAGTCTTTTAGGCTAAATTTTTTCATCTTAAGGCATTAAGGTTGATGGGAACAAGATCAAAATAATCGTATAGTGGCCAACCTTGAAATTGGTCATGGAAGTGAGAAGCTTCAACAAATTAACAACATCTCACTAGAGGGTCACTAAAAACTTTATTAGGATTATTTCCTTGTGACCAATTGCATAAAGTCAAAGACTTTTCTTGGAATATTAAAGAAGTCGAAGAATTTTTCACCTTGATCAAGAATTTTAACTAAAGTCCATGTGTTTGTTGTGACAAATTTTAATGAGGTATTTGAGGTAGAATATCATGCATTTGACATAGTTATTGGGATTATCTTAAGTTAAAGGGGACACCCAGTAGCCTTCTTTAGCAAGAAACTCAATGATCGATGCGAAGAGATGTTACTCCACTTATCACAGAGAGTTTTATGTTATAATTTAAGCCCATCAAGTTTGTTGTCACTACTTAATACTTATGGAGTTTTTGTTATACTTTAAAAATAAAAATAAAAATAAAAACTAAAAAAAAAAAACTCAGATGACATATATACCATTAACCAGAGAACTTTACATTGACTGGACGACATTCAGGCACCCCTACTAGAAAAAGAGGAGGGCCGCCTATCATATGATTAGGCATTTATAAGAAAGAAACCCCTATCCTACTCCTAGACTATTTTCTAACTGAACCAAGCCCAGTTTTGTCAAGCGCCAATAACCTCCTAATCTGCGTCGGGAGCTCAACCGTACTTTTGAAGAAATAGTTACCCTAGGAGGCACTACCAAGGTGGGCCAAAGCGTCTGCTGGGATGTTTTCTTCCCTTGGGATATGGCGGAAGGAGAAAGATACTCTTTTCATAAGGCCTTCAATTCTCCTTAACTAGTGCCTCCAAGCCCAACTCTTATAAGAATAGCCACAAATGAGATCAATCACAAATGTAGAATCTGACTCCACCTCTACCCTGGCTAGGCTTGAGCCAAGCAATTAAAGAGGCCGTACCAAACCACACGCAGCTCTGCTTTGTTGTTAGACCCATCCCTAAATCCCACCGCAAACGCAAAGAGAAGGTTCCCATTTGGGCCCCTACAAATCCCTTCACCACCTGATAGACCTAGGTTTCCTCGCGTTGAGCCATCGACATTTAGCTTGGTCCGGCCTACCCTTGGCATCTTCCATCTCACAACCTCAAATTGAGATTCATTCAGGTGCCTCTCCCCACCCGGAAAGAATATCTCTAGCCACCAATTAACTCGGGCCACCGTGCCAGTGTTGAGGGTCAAATACTACATATTAGACCCCATTTATTACTTGAATTTACGAACATAATGCCATTTAACGTCCGGTTTTAATCGTGTTTTGTTGCAGGGTGTGATTAGGAGAGTTGACTGAAAAAGAGTATTAAAAGTACTGATTTGATGCTCCAGAGGCACCAAGGCAAGGGACGGACCCCAGGGGACCAAGATCGATGGAATTACACGCCAGAGATCCAAGAAAATTGAGAAACTGAGGCTCAAGTGGCCCGAAATTGGCTCAGAATGCAAGATCACAAGGTTCTCACCACTCGATCAGCTTGAAACTTCATACATGGCCTGAAGACCATAAATGAACCGCACACGTCAAATTTCAGCTATTGAAGATCTCTGGAAGTGGGCCAACAGACTGATCAGCCCCTTAATTCATTAAGTGGGGCCCACCTGATATCTGGAACTGCCTCAAAATTCTTATCAACGGTCAAAATAATATGAGAAAGAGTATGGACGGTGTAGATTTCTCGTAAACATTACGGTGGGCCCTGTGTATAAGGTGTGTGCACATTGCACACATGCACGTACGTGTGCACCGGAATCAACGCGCACCTTCCTAAAACAGCGAATGTTGTTTCCGTTTCAAACGGACGCTGTCCATTTTTTTGGAATGATGTGGGCCCCACCCATTGCCTGTACGGAAGATCTGATCCGTCCATCGTGTAGAGGGGCCTGAAAACTACAAAACGTTGCTGAAAGTTCACTTCCATACGTGCACACGTGTGAGGTACAGGGGTCACAAAAGGTTAGTTTGCGACGTTCAAATCTTATCTTTTTGTAATTTCTTCTCTGGGCCGCATCAATGGACGTTCAAAACCACCTATTCTTGACTGAAATTTCGTTCTGAATGTAATGGATGGGGTGAATTTTCTAGAAAATTCTTCTGTAGGGCCCACCGATCACAACAGCAAAATGGTGCGAAAGGTTTCGCACATCCACGAAAACTGACCTTTCTAGGCGGTTGTGGCCCACCATCTTTGAACGTATGACAGATCTGAACCGTCTATCATGTAGAGGATCCAAGAAAGTCCTAAAGAATGGTATTTCTTTGGAATTTGAGTGAGGAAAGTGGCGATTTTTGAGGCACTGAACTTGGCTGCCAAAAGGCTTTCGCTGCGCATGCGATAGCTTTTCAAATCCGATTCAAGTCCGATTTTCACCACTCCAGCAGCTATATAAGGAGGTTTTGGACGTGGGGAGCAATGGTTCAGACCTTGGGAGGAAGATCCAGAGCTTGGGGAACGGCTGGAGGCTTCGGGTTGGACGTAGAGAAAAGAGAGAGAGTAAAAGTTATTTATTTTTTCTCTTTTCCTTTTTTCTTTTTTTGTTTCAGCCCATTCATGGCTGGCTAATCCTCTTTGCTAGGGCTAAGAGGTGAAGCTTGTAGTGTGATGGGGGACTCTTTCAGCTTATGCCTTTTTATTTAGACTGTATTGACATTGATTTTAGTTTAGTAATTGGAATGCTTTTAGTTTTATTAATGGTCTGTTGTGACTAAAATTACAATGGGTCTGTAATGGCTTTGAGCATGTTCTTCTTCCTTTATGTTTATGACGTCAGGATGCCCTGTTGTTCACCATAGTTTCCTGGGCATGGTTGGATGTCGGTACCCTTCTTAACCTTCATAGCATGTTGACTGGTTAGTAATTAGTTTAATTCTGTTGTTTGCCATAGTCTCCTGGGCATGGTTTGGTGATAGAATCCATTCTAATTCATATACCTTTCATCTCTTGAAAACTATATCAACGGCAGTTCAGTGAAATGATTCTTGAAGCAGGCATAAGATCTCCCTGATCTCAACAAGTGGATCCTCTGAATCCCTAATTTCCTATTTCTGATTTCCCTTAAGTTTTAGATAATCATTCCATCATCATTCCTCAAATCATAATTAGTTTAGATTTCACCTTATTCTAGTTCAAATTCTACTTAGTTTCAGAATACGTACAAGTTTCAGTCCTTTGGGATTCGACCTCGGTCTTACCGAGTTATTACTACATCACAACCCTGCACTTGGGGAGTGATCAAGTTTTTGGCGCCGTTGCCGGGGACTGTCGGCCACGTTTTTCTGAAATTAATTAATTTTAGGATTAGTTTAAGATTAGATTTTCTTTTTAGAATTTTCTAATTCTAGGTTTAGAAGCTTCGTTATTTTCCTTGTTAGAAATTTTTCCTAACTTTAGAAACTTGCTATTCTCCATTCTATCTGATTTTTAGAACTAATCCAATTTTTCTGTTTTGTAGGAAACTTCTAATTTAGTAAGCTCTTTCTAATTTTTCTTTCTTTGAAATTTCTTCTTTTCTCTAGAAATTAGTTTACTTTTGAATTAGAACTTTCTATTCTTGAAAACTAATTTCTTTTGTTTTCCTTCGCAGGTTCTTAACATAGTACTCCAATCTGGTAACTTCTCTCTAACTTCTCCTCTACCTACTTTCCATATTGCTGTAGGATCTTTTCTTCTATTCTTTAGGATTAGATTCAGATTAAGGGTTTCATCATGTATATGAATGAGTGGGCACGTCCGTATGTTGAGATAGCTTATGGAAAACAACCTATGCCTCAAAATTTTTCTGAAAATATCTTCAAGAACCAATCGGAATATGATGCTCCATCGATTAAGAAGACTTTCGGTGATTATTTGTGGGAGAATAATTGCATTCCACGAGTAAAGAGAACATTACGTGATTATTGGAATGATGACGCTTATCAACCCTCGACAGATGACCCGTATGATTCTGATCAGTGGAAATAGAAATATTTCGAAGATGAGTCAGTAAAACATCACGGTAATAACTCCCGTGGATCAACCACTTATGAATATCCACTAGAAACGATCCAGGAAGAGTTATCTCCGAGTTATACAGACTATATTGCTGGCATGAGGAAATTAGTAGAAGCGCTTGAATCACGCATCGATAGGCTAATGTAGGGTAGGTCGTCTCAGCCTCAACTCAATCCAGAAATACAATGCAAGGAAAGTGATCCTCACTCTCTTTTGAAAAACTCTGGAATTTGGAATGACGAGTGGGATTCCCTTAATGAGCATGTGGTTCAATTTCCTGAGGAGTCGATCTCGATGACTGTTCGAAAGAATGGTGAAGATACATGGGTGTCTTTTAAATACACTGATGATGACACACATTCCTTACATGACACACAAGATTTTAATGATAAGGAAGAGGTTAGTTTATGCGAACCTCAACCCATGCTAGGTGTAGAATGTGAGGAAAGTGATTCCATCCCAAATGTGCACTGCGCTGGACTAGAACGTGATTGCAATCCTGAATGTGCAGCTAAAGTTCCCCTAGAATCCCTCTTAAGTTTGGTCCAGATCAATGATCAAGATGTACATGAAGTGGTCGGTCATAATGAGTCACTCCCATCATATGACATGTCTGATTTAAAGGTGGAGGATGAGCCCCTCATGACCGATCCTTCTAACTCTTGTGAAACACGTTTGGACCACTCCCCTGAATTGAATGATAATATGATTCGGGAGAAGGAGGAGTTGCCCGCTACGACTCTAGAATTTGAAACCACTCAGTTGAGGCCACCATCTGAGCTGCACGCATTTAACAATTCAACGCCTCAATTGAGTAATTTCAATGAACAAAGCGATCACATCAATGCCTCACTTATTGATCTTCAATCTGTCTGTGCAGGACTGGAGCAAGAGAGCGTACCTCCATCCACTTTCAAGGACGGTGGATTCTTTGAGCAGATCATCGCGAGATCCAATATGAACCACAATAAGTCACACTAAGCTGAGCTTCCCAACTCTTGGATTTGTTTGGCACACTTTGTAGTTTTAAATAATCCCATGTTAAGAGACAAAGCGGATGTCTTACGAGACAACATCTCAGTAGCTATCACTGACCGAGAGAACCCTTATTCTGAAACCCTCTCTTCCCCTAATCCTAAACGTTTATCAGTAAAGGAAGAGGAGCTGAAAATCCAACCGAAGTTTGGAGCTTCGGAATGTGTTGAGACTACATCACTTCTTAGAAAGTTTTCTAAACTTTATTTATTTGTAGTCTCTGATTCACCATGCGATACTAACGTTGAAACTTCTTCTGTCATTGGTGAATCGTATATATTACAGATACCTCAAGCGATTCAATGGAAGATTTCATATGAGGAACATAAGTCTCTCTAAAAAGTCATGCTCCAGGGCACCCAAGCGTATTATAAAAAAGGCTTTTGGATGATCCTGTTGAGGAACTTACTGAGAAACTTATCAAGATATTGGCCGGAAGGGAAACCTTGCGGCGTGATCGATTCAATTTTTATGGGTAACATTACTGTAAATCCTCACGAGACTACAACTCGTCCACTAGGGGTAACTTAGGGGTTTAAAGGCTTGTTGCATACGCTAAATGCAATCGAGAGCACCTTCGAAAGTGGTATAAGTAGGATTTTATTTTTGTTATTTTTGTTTTACTTTCTCTCGTACTAACCTACTCTCTCCTAGCGATCCCTTGAAAAATCTCTCTTGATTCGTTATTCAGGTACTATCTTCCCATCACTTCACATTTACTTTTGTTGTCTCATGTACATTGCATGTTCATATCTTTTACATTGAGGACAATGTAGATTTTAGGTTGGGGGTGGGAGATTAGGTTGGTTACCTAATCAGTATTTTCTTGGTCTTGAGCAAAAAAATTATGAAAATTTTTAAATTTTGTTTGAAAATTCTTATAAATTCGAAGTGATTTTCAATGCCTATCTTGGATTTAGAATTACAAGATAAGTGATGTTGGTAATTTATGACTCTTGGATTCAGTATCTGTTAGATTTCATAGTTAAGTTTGGACTGTTAATCCAGAATTAGAAGTTGTAAACATTGATTGAGTCATGATTTCATATGTCACATCTCACTTTCACATTAAGGTTTCAGTCTGATATTGAATGGTTAACTTGGTAATCGCTAAGCATGTAAGGAAACCGTTTGAAATTTGTTCGTCATGATCCATTAAAGAAAAAAAAAAAAAATAGATACCTTAGGAAGGGTTGGGAGAATAATCTTCATCATTGGTTTGCTCCCTATAGGTGAGGATTTGATTCCCCATGAATGATATGTGAAAAGAGTTGGGTGTACAATCTTTGCTGTAGGTTTGCTCCCTATAGGTGAGGAGTTAATTCCCAGTCTTGGCATTTCTTATCAAAAGATGATCTTTGAAGCAGGTTTTAGTTTTTATGAATTCTCTTGTTGATTACCAATGATAACCTGAAATAGAGAAGGGAATTTTAATGATGATACGCCAAGATTACACTATACGCCCATGGAATTCAATGTTTAGAATTGTTCTGATTGATGGATTAATATTTTGAATTTGATTATGAAGTTTATTGTATGCTTGAGTACATTAGAAAATAATTTCTAACATTCATGAATCTTAGATTTCTCGTATCTAATTCGTTTTTCAAAATATCATTCGGTTTCATAGAAAATTATCCTGTAGTTCTCAACTTATTTTTCGTATATTTTGCTCTGGACTAGCAAAATACTGATTGGGGGTTGTGTTGAGGGTCAAATACTACATATTAGGCCCCATTTATTACTTGGATTTACGAACATAATGCCATTTAACGCCCGGTTTTAATCGTGTTTTGTTGCAGGGTGTGATTAGGAGAGTTGACTGAAAAAGAGTATTAAAAGTACTGATTTGATGCTCCAGAGGCACCAAGGCAAGGAATGGACCCCAAGGGACCAAGATCGATGGAATTACACGCCAGAGATTCAAGAAAATTGAGAAACTGAGGCTCAAGTGGCCCGAAATTGGCTCAAAATGCAAGATCACAAGGTTCTCACCACTCGATCAGCTTGAAACTTCATACATGGCCTGAGGACCATAAATGAACCGCACACGTCAAATTTCAGCTATTGAAGATCTCTGGAAGTGGGCCAACGGACTAATAAGCCCCTTAATTCATTAAGTGGGGCCCACTTGATATCTGGAACTGCCTCAAAATTCTTATCAACGGTCAAAATAATATGAGAAAGAGTATGGACGGTGTAGATTTCTCGTAAACATTACGGTGGGCCCTGTGTATAAGGTGTGTGCACATTGTACACATGCACGTACGGGTGCACCGGAATCGACGCAGGCTGACCCGCACCTTCCTAAAATAGTGAATGTAGTTTCCGTTTCAAACGGACGCTGTCCGTTTTTACGGAATGATGTGGGCCCCACCCATTGCCTGTACGGAAGATCTGATCCGTCCATCATGTAGAGGGGCCTGAAAACTACAAAACCTTCCTGAAAGTTCACTTCCATACGTGCACACGTGTGAGGTACAGGGGTCACAAAAGGTTAGTTCTGCGACGTTCAAATCTGATCTTATTGTAATTTCTTCTCTAGGCCGCGTCAATGGACGTTCAAAACTGCCTATTCTTAACTGAAATTTCATTCTGAATGCAATGGATGAGGTGGATTTTCTAAAAAATTCTTCTGTGGGGCCCACCGATCACAACAGCGAAATGGTGTAAAAGGTTTCGCACATCCGCGAAAACTGACCTTTCTAGGCGGTTGTGGCCCACCATCTTTGATCGTATGACAGATCTGAACCATCTATCATGTAGAGGACCCAAGAAAGTCCTAAGGGATGGTATTTCTTTGGAATTTGAGTGAAGAAAGTGGCGATTTTTGAGGCACTGAACTTGGCTGCGAAAAGGCTTTCGCTGCGCATGCGATAGCTTTCCAAATCCGATTCAAGTCCAATTTTCACCACTCCAGCAGCTATATAAGGAGGTTTTGGACGTGGGGAGCAATGATTCAGACCTTGGGAGGAAGATCCAGAGCTTGGGGAACGGCTGAAGGCTTCGGGTTGGACGTAGAGAAAAGAGAGAGAGTAAAAGTTATTTATTTTTTCTCTTTTCCTTTTTTCTTTTTTTGTTTCAGCCCATTCATGACTGGCTAATCCTCTTAGCTAGGGCTAAGAGGTGAAGCTTGTAGCGTGATGGGGGACTCTTTCAGCTTATGCCTTTTTATTTAGACTGTATTGACATTAATTTTAGTTTAGTAATTGGAATGCTTTTAGTTTTATTAATGGTCTGTTGTGACTAAAATTACAATGGGTCTGCAATGGCTTTGAGCATGTTCTTCTTCCTTTATGTTTATGACGTCAGGACGCCCTGTTGTTCACCATAGTCTCCTGAGCATGGTTGGATGTCGGTACCCTTCCTAACCTTCATAGCATGTTGACTGGTTGGTAATTAGTTTAATTTTGTTGTTTGCCATAGTCTCCTGGGCATAGTTTGGTGATAAAATCTATTCTAATTCATATACCTTCATCTCTTGAAAACTATATCAATGACAGTTTAGTGAAATGATTCTTGAAGCAGGTATAAGATCTCCCTGATCTCAACAAGTGGATCCTCTGAATCCCTAGTTTCCTATTTCTGATTTCCCTTAAGTTTTAGATAAGCATTCCATCATCATTCCTCAAATCATAATTAGTTTAGATTTCACCTTACTCTAGTTCAAATTCTACTTAGTTTCAAAATATGTACAAGTTTCAGTCCTTTGGGATTCGACCTCGGTCTTACCGAGTTGTAAGACCCGTATCTTGGTCCGTACCTTTCCGTAGACTTCCGCGGTCTTACCGGTCGAATTCCGGCAACCTTCGACCCTTAACCGATATCGACGCGTGACCCTGATTCATGTGCCGACAACCCGAGTCGACTCAACCCGAGACCAATACCATAGCGACCGTGTTGTCGTTGCGGTTCCGATGCCGTGACTCGCGCGCCGAGGCGATACCCTGGTCCAGAGATGTGGGCCAACGTTCGGTGCGAGAAAACGCCGTGCGTTGTGAAACCCAAGGGAATCTCTACGATGTGTCACATCAATCACATCAATCCTATCAAACAATCAATCCATCAAGCCATCACATGTCAAGTACACATCACTTTATTCCCTTTTCCCAAGCAACCACAAAAGTCTTCACCACCCATACCTCTCTTACACAAAAAGCCACAAAAGTCTTCACCACCCATACCTCTCTTACACAAAAACCTCAAAAGTCAAGTTTTTCTTACACAACCATCACTCACCACATCCATCCATCACTCTCTCTCTCCCTTTATAACTCCTCTCTTTCTCATTTGCAAACTCCAAGCTAAAAAAAAAAAAATCCCACGTATGGAATTCCTCCAAGCCTCCTAAGCTCCAAGTGGCCCACTTTCCTATCCCAAGATCTCTCATCTCAACCCTCCATTCTTCATCTCATCCATTGAAGTTGAAGCTAAGGTGCCAAGGAACCCCTAGGAGCGAGAAGATCGGACAGTGGGTGCTAGATCATACTTATTTTCTTATTTTTATGATGGGCCAAGTGAGGCTCACCGATCAATGGTGTGGATCTCACTTGGGACCCTAAAATGTGGCCGATGGCACACTTGGATCATCATGATCTTCTTTAAGAAAGGTCATCTAGACCGTCCATTTTGGTGGAGAGAGGATCTCCACTGTTGATTCTCGATCTTGGTGGTCCCATGTGTTGAGGGACCCTTTTATTGTATCATTTGCTTTTAAGGGAGGGCCCATAATGTTGGGGTCCCTCCATCACAAGGCGTGTCCCACTCTCCATGTCTCTCTCTCTCTCTTTTCTTTCTTTTTTTTAATTTTATTCTATCTTATTTTATATGATAAGGTTGAGTGGCCCACTTGAATGGACCCCACCTTGAGATTTATATTGTTCAAATTTTATTCAAGTGGGGCCCACCTTATATGTTGTACCCTCTTCAAACATCAGTGGTGGCCCACTTCATCAGGGCCCATCACAACAACATTTGTAAGGTAGCCACATCGTCCAGCGTATGGGACGCTGGACGTCCCTGGACAAAAAAGAAAAAAAAAAAGAAAGTTTAGGTGGGCTGGTTATGCAGGCCTCACCTTGATGTTTTGGTTCAATCCGGGCTGTCCATCCTCTTTCCCTCATCATTTTAGGCGTTGAGCCAAAGAATGAGATCAATCCAATGATCAGGCGGGCCGTACCAGAGAAAATGGTACTTTTACTCTTTCAAGACTATTAGTGCCCATTTTGTTGTTTCTACACTCCAAATCAGTGCCAAAGATGAGATTGGTATGGCCTGTTTGGGCCCTAGAATGAAGTGGGCGGAGCGGATTTCTCATCGGTGGGCCCCACATATGAATTTAAAAAAAAGATAAGAGAAAAAAAAAAAAGGTGGCAGCAGCCCTGCCACCATCAGAAGGCAGCAGGCGCTGCCTGCCCACGTACGGACGGACGGACGGACGTAGGGGCCCACGGCCCTGCGTGTGGGGCCCACCGTAATGTTTGTTGTCATCCAATCTGTTCATGAGGTGGGTCCCATCCTCAAGTGGGCCCCCTCCAAATTTCGGCTCGATCCTGAACTCGGGTGGCCCGCACCACAGGAAACAGTGGAATTGAAATTCTGCCATTGGAATCCTTTTGGGGCCCACTGACGTTTCGAACCAAGCTGAAATTTTTATTTCTCCTTCAACCAGGTCTGTTTGACCCTATCAATGGGTTGGATGCCAAATAAATATTACAGTGGGCCCCACATGGGACCCACAATGTTTATGTGTTGTAGTCCACCGTCCAGCGGACGGTAGGGCCCTTGGAATGTATGTGTGGACCTCACTATCCAGCGACAGTGGGACCCACCATGATGCACGTGATGCATCCAGACCGTCCATCCCCTTGGTGGGATCATTTTAAAGCATGATGCTATTGGTTGGGTGGGCCACTCACATATGGGTTAGGCCCATTTGATTTATAACAGGCCTATGGGCTAGGCCCATTTGAATTACAAAAGGCCTATGGGCTAGGCCCATTTGATTTATGAAATGCTTATGGGCTAGGCCCATTTGATTCATTTAAGGCCTAAGAACTTGGGCCCACTTGATATGTAAAGCCTATGGGCTTAGGCTCACTTGATATTTAAGGCCTATGGGTTTAGGCCCACTTGATATGTTTCAAGTCCATGGGATACATGAAATTGGACCCATTTGATATATGTAAGGCCTAGGGGTTTAGGCCCACTTTGATATGCATACAAGGCCTACGGGTTTAGACCCATTTGATGTACCATAAGGCCTAGGGGTTTAGGCCCATTGAACTCATATAATGCCTGTGGGTTGATGTCCATGTGATGTACATGTGGGGGGCCCAATTGGTGTGGCCCATTTGATACATATTAGACTCATGTGACTAGGTCCAATTGATGCAATCTAAGGCCCACGGGTTATGACCCATTGCAATATACCTAAGGCCCAGTGGTGTGGCCCATTTATGTGGTCGTTTGACAAATACAAGGCCCATATATCATGGCCCATTAGATGTACTTAAGGTCCAATGGGATGTACCTAAGGTCCATTGCAATGTGTGATCCCAATACAGACTATGTAGCAATGTTTACGACGATCATCCCTTGGGGGCAATATTGGTTTGATGTCCACATTGCGAGTATAATGTTGGTTGGATGTCCACATTACGACTCTCCTTAGGGCCCATTACTGGGCCGTACTTATTGTGTATATGCCGTCCAGGTCCATCTGCATTGTAAAATAGTTCATTTTATTATAACATGTTTAGTACAGTTCCATGACGCATGATCATACGCATCATATGTATGCTTGACGTGAGAATTGTCTGATCATAGCATTTACCTTCGGGAAGGTTGTTTATGGGCTCCCTGTTAGGCGGTGTTGCCCTACATGAGCGCACAATATGCGCAGGATTTGATGCATGACTGGATAGCGTGAATCATACATATCGCATTTGTATGACATGGATATTGTACGCCCTAGCGACATCGGGGTCGTGACTTTCACAGATGTATCGTGGTTGGTAGGATTGGATACCATAAATCTTGTTCTACATGGGGTACTATATATATCCGTGGGTGAAAGTCCCTAAACCCTTATGGTACTAAGAGATTGCTCCAACGTCTAGACCAAGTGGGTAGATGAGCGTTGAGTGCCGATTACCAGACGGTTACACTCTCCACTGTGTCGTGGTCGGTTGGAAGGGGGTGCGGCCTTACCCGCCCGAGAGTAGGGGGCAATGCTAGGCTGAGTCTGACCAGCTCGAGGAATGGGTCCGCTATCGACGAGTCGCGCTCGATATTGGCAGATGGATAGTGTGGTCTCTTCCACTTACCTTATTACGCGCGATGTGGCGGCAATCTGATTTAGAGTGTACTAGACCCCAGTGATATCTTCTATTTTGAGCTGTATTGATGTGTGGACATAGATGAGGATCTGTATACTTGAGTTGCATTGCACATCGCATGGCCTTGGGATGGCCGATACCATTCATGTCTTGCATCGCATAAGCCTTGGTACGGCTCATGATATTATGGTTCCATCTGCATATTCCGGATTATTCTGACATTGCATGTTCATATTACTACCTTGCGCACACACTTTCACCACCCTCTAAGCTTTCTGTAAGCTTATGCACGACCATTGCGTGCAGGTGACGTTGGATCGCAGTAGCGCTGACGCAGGAGCACGTTGCCGATCATTTTGAAGTCTTTGTTCTTTACCATTGTATTTTCCTTTATGCTCATTGTACTTGTAAAGTTTTTGATCATAGTGAAAATGTAATAGATTTCTTGGTTGTTGTTTGTGGGTTATGCCTTTGGTTATGCTTATTACGAATCAAACTGACATTGAAAATCCTCCTCGTAGCATCCCGGGATCGGAACCTGATGAATGGGCGCTAGGAGACGAGAATGGGGTTCTACGGAGGCTGTCGGCACCGGATTCGGCGATCGAGAATTTTGTGAGCTCGGTTTTCGAGTTTGGGGCGTGACATGAGTTATTACTACATCACAACCCTTCACTTGGGGAGTGATCAGTCAGCACTATACCTAACCTTACCATCCATCTTCATGGAGTTCCTTGCTCACAAGATCTCCCAAAAGATGAGGCTAGGGACCACCTTAATACGTTGGATATTGTTACCTCCTGAAGCCGCTAGCCAACACTACTTCAATCTAGCTTCCGTGGAGAGGGCCATCAAGGATGGGATCTCGAACATTGTCCCAAAGTGAAGCCAGACTTTGGACGCCAATACTCCATGGAGGAAGACGTGTTGGAGAGTTTCCACCTGCTGGCGATAAGTTGCTTCCTTGTCACAACAAACACACTTGGATGCCAGAAAAATGCCCTTGGATTGAACTCTATCCTCCACTGCAACATCCCCCTATAGTAATGTCTAGACAAAGATTGCTATCTTCGGAGGAAGCTTCCCTTGCCAGACCCTTTTGGCCTAGCTCTTACGTTGGGCTATGGACCTGCAGAGGTCCCACGTAAATTTCATAGAAAAGTTTCCTGAGAGATCGAGAGGCCAGAAGTAGAGGTCCGTGTTATCCAACGTCGTAAATCCATCTTTAAAAATAAAATCTAGCATCGGCTGCAACAGAAAGTTGAAGGTAGAAGATGGTGTAAGAGGCCCATCCTTAGCATATCTTTCACTTTCAGCCCTCCAATAATTGCAGGGATTGGCGCATTCGCAAGAAACTTTAGAGGCCCCAACCCAGTCCAATTATCATTCTACAAACTCCTGTCCCCACTACCAACTAGCCACCGAATGTTGTCTTCCAACAAAGGGAAAAGATTTCTGTTAGAATTCCATATGGGAGAGACCACCGCCAATGGCCTAGCACTACCCTCAAGTAGGAAGTCTTGGGGATACTTCGCCCTCATCAACGCTGCCCACTGGCTGACATCCAGACCAAATTTCATTGACCACACTAACTTTAACTTGAAAACCTTTATGACTTCCTTTAGGGCTCTTATTCCTAAGCCCCCTTCAGTTGTAGGCTTGTAAATCGTCTTCTAGCTAAGCCAATGGTGCTTCCTCTTTCCGTCAGCCCAGCCCCAAAGAAAATTAGAGAATTTTCTTTCCAGTTCATTTAGAAAACCTACTGGCACCTTGGACACTGCTAGAACATGGATTGGGATGATTCCTAGGACGTGTTTGATTAGCGTAACTCTCCCAGCTTGAGATAAAAATCTCTCATTCCAGCCATTAATTCTATTCTAGATCTTGTCTAGCAAGAATTAGAAGCCGACTTTCTTACATCTACCTATTGAAATAGGCACTCCCAGGTACTTAAACCCGACGTTGGCTCTCGGAAAGCCCAGCATATGCTCAATGTTCCTGATCCTACTTTCAAGAACTTTATCTGAGCACAAGAAGGAGCTTTTAAGGAGGTTAATTTTCTACTCTGAAGCCTCTTGGAATGAGTTGAGAAAATTCTTTGCCGCCTAGATCGATGAATGCCCCCCGTTCAAAAAAAGTAGGGTGTCATCCGCAAATAGAAAATGCGAGATAATTGGACACCCATGCTTGAGGTGGAACGACTGACGATGCCCTCTTTCCATAAGCCTCTTAAACCCTCTACTTAAAGCTTTCACAGCAATGATGAATAAGATGAGCGATAGAGGGCCTCCCTGGCGAAGCCCTCTTGAGGACTTAAAATAGCTTGACACTTTCCCATTCACAATGACTGAAAACCAGTTGTTAGACCAACAACTCTCCACTGTGTTGATCCATTTCTCACTAAACCTAAACCTGCAAAAAACCTGCTTCAGGAACTTCCAATCCACTCTATCATAGGCCTTTTCCATGTCAATCTTAAGAACTAAGTTGCCCCCCAACCTTCCTGCTGATATCCGTAAGCATCTCGTGAGCAATAGCAATATTTTCTGTAATGGACTTGCCTCGAGTGAACATTCCTTGCTCTGTAGAAATAATCTTGGGCATGAGAGTGTTTAATCTGGCGGTTAGGATTTTGAAAAATACCTTGTAAACACAATTGCATAGGCTGATAGGCCTAAAATCTGCAAAAGAAGAGACCTCCGCCGAGTTTGGGATTAGACAGATAAGGGAGGACATAAAAGCTCTAGGGAATCCACCCCCTTCAAACAAGAATATCGTTGCCCTGTGAAGGCCCTGACCTATAATGTGCCAGCAAGAGGAAAAAAAGTCCCTAGAGAAGCCATCCGGGCTGGGAGCTCCATCCTTTGGGAGGGCAAAGACAGCCTACAGGATCTTGTTTTCCTGAGGGGTGATCAGCGAAGGAATGGGGGAAAGGATGGCGGGGTTGATAGAGGAGCTCTCCTCCGTAAATGAATCTTCAAAAAAATTGGCCGCTGCCGCCTTGATGGCTTGCTAGTCCAATTCGACGATTCCAGTCATTATGCCCCATATTGTAAAAAAAAAATTTGGCCACTGCCACCTTGATGGCCTGCTGGCCACAGATACAAGTTTTTTAATGAGAGAGAGAGAGAGAGAGAGAGAGAGAGAGAGAGAGAGAGAGAGATCATAATGGCCGTTATGGGGCCATTATAGTCGTTATGCCCCGTATTGTAAAGGTAACGGTGGTGGCTGTTACGACCACTGTTACCATTACGGAACACCTTGGCTATTATCCAGCTGAATTTCATGAATTGTTGTTTTTTGAATGCGCTCATTGACAACATTGTGGAAGAATGACATATTGCGATCTCCCTACTCTAACCATTTGTTTTGCGATTTCTACTTCTAGAAGATTTCTTTTATGAGTTTGATCTAGGCCAGTTCGTCCTTCATTGTACCAAAAGAGATCATCCTTCCATATAACATTAGTTTATGATATACTTTTATGATGGTACTTTTGTTTATAATGTTTTTGCCCTCTTGGCAATTGTGGCGGTTGGAGCAATAGTAGATGGTTTATGATTTTGTGCAAGTACAAGGATAAAAAATGTTATAATAGAGAGTGTCTCCAAGGTGTTAGTTGAAGGTTTTGATTTAAACAAAATAGTGGGCTGAAATACTTGGTATTGGTGGAGGGAGTTAGGTACCATTGCTAGTAACATCAATCCATCTGCATCTCATATCATTAGAGAAAGCAACTGAGTTCCTGATATTCTTATGAAGTTGGGAATGCTATGGTGCAGGATGCTCGTTCTTTATTTATTAGAGAGCTACCCAATGTGGTATGGGATTGTGCCTTTATAAAATTGAGTCTAGCTTGATATCTTGGCATGCTTTTCAATGCCAAGAAATTCTTGTAGGGATTACATAGTTCATACTTCTTACACTTGCTAGGAAAGGAATATTTTGACAAGTTATGATCTTTCTTTCCTTGTTTACCAATTAGGAATTGTATGCTATGAAATAAGTTTGATCCCATTGTAGGCCAAGTTTGTTCTTCTTTTAGGTAATTTATCCATTTTATTAGGGAGAACTTTTGGTTGGTAAAAATAATAAAATAATAAAATTCAACCTATACATCAAAATCAGCATTTGACATGAAATGATGAAAAGATCCATTTTCATTTAAAAAGGAAATCCATAGTTGAGAGGCCTACTCCCAACTTTCATTTTGTGGGAAATCTGGCTCAGTAGAAACAAAAAATAGATTTGATGGTAAGAGGATGTCTATTGAAGCCATTAAGTCTAAAATCCTTCACTAGCTGAAAGAGTTGGGAAATCAAATACCTATCAAGGGGAATGAATCTAAGTCAGAAAAACTCAATCTTTGATGCTTTGGCCTGGATGATCCCGTGCGAGGGGATGATATGATTATTAGGGTGGTTAAATGGAATAGGGCTAGGAGGGAATGGCTAAAGCTTAATGTTGATGGTTTGGCAGGGGGGATCTCGCCAAAGGGGGAAGTGGTGGTGTCTATAGGGATCATAGGAAACATCTCATCTTTTTTTTTTTTTCACAATTCATAGGGCCAAGTCTTGAAAATAGTACTAGAAGCTTAGGCTCTCCTGGATGGTGTAAAGAATTGTGAGAGTATGGGCTTATCCAACTTATGGTGGAAATAGATTCAAGGATCTTAATGGAAGCATTAGAGAATCTCCAATATGAAGCATGATGGAACATATGATATTGAATAGGCATCATTCAATCCCTTAAAGATTCTCTTTCCATTCAAATTTCTCATGTCCCGCGTGAGGCAAACTCAGTGGTGGATGCCTTAGCAAAATTGGGAAGTGGAGCTTGGCCTAATACAAGATACCTTTCTAGAGCATAGTTATCCCTCGAAATTAGAGGCCTCCTCTCCATAGATAACGTAGGTTTGGGGGCAATCAAGGAGGGTTAACCGTTGCTCCTCATTGCGTACATGTGTTTCTTCCTTTTTTGTTCTTCCTTTCAGTGAGCTTTGAGTATATGATAGGTGAGGTTGCCATCATTTTTGTGGCACCCACCCAAATGTAATGGTTGTCCATATTTTGCTAATAAATTCTTTCTTAAAAAAATAGAAGGGAATTTACAGTTAGCCATCCCTTCAAATGAATTAACATCAGGGTAGAAGATGCACACCTTTCGGTTTTAAAAAAAAGAGTCTTACTTTGCCTCTATTGTTAGGATGCTTTTGTTTTTGAATTCATCAAGAATGCTTGACACCTTAAAGTAATTCTTTTATTCAATTTGTTCAACATTAATTATAATTTGTTATTTTTAGGGAATATATTTTTGTCCCAGTGGATGAGGCGATCTAGAGAATTAGGATCAGTTTGGCCTCCAGACGCACCTGCTACGACGACAGTGCCCTCTCCAATTTTTTGCCCCCAAGCCGATCTTCTCAGGCTAGTAGGTACCTCCAGAGAGCAGCCCGGTCAGATCTGACAGCCCTCCTTGCAGTAGCCCCTCTTTGCTTCAAAGGCAACCGCAACTGTATCTTCGCCCCCAACCTCTCTCCCACATCCGTCTAGCCCCCAATAGCCAAGTTTACAATGACCCTCACCTCCATCCCCTCCACAATCCCCCAATGTTGAAAGCCTTGACCACCTTCTCTATCACGTATAGGAGCATTTCTTCGAAGGTTTGGTCCTAATTTTCCCATCTCTTGCATGTTCCTCACCTCGGCAACTAATCGATTGAGCAGCACATCCAGCAATGGAGCATTATTGCAAGGAAATCCTCGAGATGGAAACTTCTCTGTGGCATTGCTTCCCCATTCATTATATAAAAAATTTGGCTAGGCAGAAAAGCAACCAGATTTGACAATTCCAGATTTTCGTCTTCCTAGATGATCTTCAAAGCCTCCAACTAGCTGAATGAGATAGGAAAGTAACTTCCAGGTTCTATTGGTATCTCCTCCAGAGAAGATTGGATCATGCAAGTGATGGGCATGAATGGCCGCACTTCCTCTCCTAGCACTTCCATTCAAATTATCAAATGGGTGAAACTAAATAGGGTTTGTTTGAAACTTAGTTTTGACGTCTCAACTAGGGGCAACCTAGGGCCAGGAGGAGGAGGAGGTGTCTGCGGGGACCACCTAGGCAACCTGATCTTTTTCTTTTCACAAGAAGTATGACCTCATCTCGAACAGCATTACTGAGGCAGATGCGATGATTGATGGGCTGTGCATCTGTTCTGAGAATAGCCTTGGTAACGTTATTGTAGAAACTGACTCTCGCATCATTTTTGAAGCTGTCTCTGCTTCTCCTACCGCTTGCGACTGGAACCTATGGTACCATCTTGGCATCATTCTTTGGTTCTCTCAGTCCCTCAACATCCACTTTTCTCACACTGTTTGTGAAGAAAACTCAGTGGCAGACGGTCTAGCCAAGATTACTAGCAGTGGGGCTGCGGATAAGATCCTCTCCTCCTGCTCCTCGCTTCCTCCTATCGTCAGGGGCTCTTTGTTGCTTGACAAAGCAAACATCGGTCTGCTGAGAAAAGACAAACCAAAAATAGGAGTAGGTTATTAGTGCGGGTAGCGCTCGTCATGGGCTTCTCCCCGGGCACCGCCCCTTGCCTAGCCCCTGCTAATCGAATTTTGGTGGTAATTGGCCAGATCCTCTAGCAGTGCTTCCATGAGAGAGTTTAGATTTGATACAGACTTTGCTCGTGGGTTTTTTTCGCCTCCCATAGTAGTAGCAATGCTGGGCTAGAGGGCAATGGGGTTGTTTGTCTGCGCCTGGAGGGTCTGGTTTCTACCTTCTGGTGATTTTCTAAAGTCCTTGCCGGGGGCTTGGTTGATGGAATTTGGTAGAATGCTTTATAATTGTCAGCAGGTTTGGGATTGGCCTAGAAGTTTGTTTACTTGTTCTAGGTTGCTAGTGGATGTTTGTTGAGGAGTTGGGTTGTGACATGATCTGTCAGCTGAAGTTGTTGATGTCTAATTTGGTCAAGTGTTTGTTGAGGGGTTAGATTGTGGTATGTTTTGTTAGCTGGTTGCTGGGGAGGAGCGGTTCTCCCAATAGACGAAGGTAGTTTCTGCTTGCAGGTGCTTAGAGAAGCTCTTTGGGAGATCATGTCTGTTTGACAGTCATAGCTCCTTTGACATTTCATTGTGAGTGTTGTCTGGGATGACAGTTGTGTGCGGGCTGTAGCCCTTTTCGTTTAGCATGGTTTGAGCAACTTCCTATTATGTTTGGCTATTCCCTGAGCTTTAAAGGAGGGATGTCTACTTGCTGAGCGTCTGCTCTCTCCCTGATTTGTTGTAAGGATTTGCGGAGCAAGGTACCCGTGATGTAGTGGTTGTCTCCAGCTAGTTTCGAGTGTCTAGTTTGGACCCCCTTTTTCTTTTTTTCATTTTCTGGTTTCAGTTTAGGCGATATGATAAGTGAGGCCCTTTATTTTTGTGGTGCCCACATGAAAGTTTGGTTGTGCATCAACTATTCATATTATCAATATACAGGGGTTTGACCCCTCCTTTTTTTTTTTTTTTCAAAAAAAGGGATTGTATTTCATTTTTTATTTATTTTTAAAAATTTTTTTTCTTCACTTGGTTAAGGTTTCCATTCCCTAACCCTTGAATTGATTGATATAATTGCAATCATGAGTTAACAAAATGCTGTAAATACCAGCCACTTCATTAAAAGAATAGTGAGTTTTGCATATAACCCCTTGCTTTTTATGTACTGCAAAAATCCCCCACACTTGTGTATTTGTAAGAGTCCCATTCCTTTTTCCACATATGTGTGAACTGTCTTGGGTTACTTTTTTCTATTAACAAAAAGTGATGCTGTTAAGTGTTTTTTAAAAATTAAAAAGAAAGGAAAAAAGAAGAAGAAGAGAAAATGCCCCTATCTTTCTCACCCATAAACCAAAATCCATTACACCAAAACTTTAAACCTCAAAACCCATTACCCTACATAATAAAAGCTCCCAATTCTCAATGCCCTCAACCCATTACATCCATATATATATATATATATATATATATATATATATATATATATATATAGAGAGAGAGAGAGAGAGAGAGAGAGAGAGAGAGAGAGAGAGAGAGAGAGAGAGAGAGAGAGAGATGATGATGATGATGATGAAAGAGAGATGGTGGGAGAAGAGAAATTGAGCAAGAGAGAGAGAGGTGATCGAATGGAGTAATAAAATGAAGCTGATAGAAGTCAAAGAAAGAGGGCATAGAGGAGGGGCAAAATGGCCATTCTTCTCCCAAGTAAACTCAGTTAACTTGAAAGAAACTAAATGGGACTACTTTTCTAACATTGCAAAACGGCAGGGGGTTGCTTACAAATATGGGAACTACATGGGATTATTTGCATTAATATACCTATATATATATATATATATATATATATATATATATATATATATATATATATATATATATATATATATATATATACGAGAAGAAAACATCCTAAGAAGTAGCACTTAAGCTAACATAAGGTATCATAATCAAAGTTCTCAATCATAGTCACTAATATGAGGTAGGTCAACTACCTAAATACAACCTCTTCTATGAAATAGAAATCCATTTTGAAAAAAAAAGAAAAAAAAGGGGGAGGGGGGCTAAACAAATGTATGAGACAGATGAGCTGAGTAGCAAGACTTGATGACTTTATATATTTCTTGAGGCTCAGAAAATCACCTTGACCATTGATGTTGGCTACGTTCTACCTCAACCTCAATTGTCACTTTAGCCCTCGACCCGGCCTAAAGAATGACCTCGACCTCGGGTGCTAACCTTGACCTCAGAATAGAAAGAAGAATTCTCTTCATATATAGGTGGAGTTATCTCCCGAGATCTCCGCCAAAAATCACATCAATCGAGGTAAAGTCGGATATATTTTTGAAATTAGAGTCCGACTTCAATATGACCCCTCCATTAAATCAACTTAGATATGCAGACCACCTAGAAAGCCTATAAATACATCCTCTGTCATGGGTAAAAGGTATAGACAACTATCCTGATTTTACTACGCGAGTACATAAGCCTGTCTTAGGCATCAGAGGGTCTTCGGCCTTAACCGACGCCCACAATGTCTTCTCTTATTCTCCATTAAATTGCAAGTACTTAGTGGGTTGAATGAGGTGAGGCAGGATCGACCAGATTTGAGCATCAACAGAACTATAAAAGGAGACTTTCATCCCTCTTATGCTCTTTCTGTGTGGGTGTAACGACAAATGCAGCCCAAGCAAATTCATTCACCAACCAAATAAATAACTGAGATTGCAAGACATGGTCAAAAGCCTGTAAAGGAAATAAACAAGTAACTAAAAAAAGAAATAAATGGAAAATTAAACTAATTGGGCTTTCTCTTCTTGCTAATTGAACCTAGAAGAGAAACAACATGTTTTTTCGTATAGTTGAGCCTATGCTTATGTATCTTAGAAATCACTGATACTAGGGTCTCACATACAAGGGAGTAGTTAATTTGACTCCCACTTGGTTCGTGCTTGTAGGCTGGCCCATAAAAAAATAGACACATACATTTAGGCCTAAAAGTTCCAACCCTACTTCCAAATTTATTTATTTATTTATTATGCCACTATATGGTAGCCTCACACGTGGGTATTGCCTCACACGAGCCATCCGCCTCCCACGGGCCGCCCACCCTGAGGGTGCCCCTCCATCTTACTGGCAAGTCGAGGCATGTGTGAAAATGCTCCTGCATTACCAAGAATCACCGAAAATAGTTGTACAAGTATATGTACGGATAGAGAAAGAAAAGGAAATATGTTTCCAAACATTTCCACCACCACAACAATGTAGAGACTTCAATTAAAACTTTTATTTTCCTTTTAACACTCATATGGGATTGTGACAAATGTGGTAGATGAATGCAAAGCGAACGTCGATGAGCTTAGGTATTGCTATGGGTTAGGCTTAAAGAACATGAAGTTGGAATTGATTAGAAGATTATGGTGTACTCTATTCTCTTGGGCTCAATTTGTTTTCCTCGATGGATGTGGTATTGGTGGAAAATCATCAAGTACATGGCTGCAACAGATAATATTTTTCTGTCATTTATACAAGGAGAAGAATGGTATGGCAGATTCCCTCGCCAAGTTGAGAGTGTTGATTACATAAATCTTTTTTTTGTTTTTCCTTTTATCAATAGGTGACATCCCACGTGAGATAAAAGATAAAATAATCACGACTGTTGGATCAAAGGCCATGCGGTTAACCATTCGACCTAGGTCCCCACAAAGATTTGCTAATCAAGATCTTTCAAAAACAGCCTAACCACCACAAAGTCAACTACCCACTATTGCAGCCAAAGAGCGGAATGAAAAATGAAACTGAGGATGAAAGGCATGGAGTGGTCTACATATTTTCAGTGTTTCTCTTCACAGAACATGAGAAGAAGGGCTGATGGTTGGACACAGGAATCAACCGGCACGCCGCAAATTCCAAAGACATATTCAATACCGTTCATGAATTCAAGAGTTCATGAAAGGGTGGTATTGTAGTGGCACCAGCAATTCTTTTGGCATTAGTTCTGTGTGATGCAGGGTGGTGGTTGGTTAGGTTGTGGCCCAATCTATTTGGCTATGGGTTAGTGGTGGTGGTATAATGAGGCGCCTTGCTATGGGTGGCTGAGTATTTTGTCTGCAGATTTCGTCTAACCGACTTTTTTTTTGGCTATACAACCGAGGAAGACACATTCAGGCCACCCGATAGCAAAAAAACCGCCACGGGCTGCCTATGATGATCTTTACACCCAAATAAAGCCAAAGAGGGGCTAGTTGTCTCTAAAAATAATCAGGCCCAAGCAATCCAAAAAGAGGGAACCTCTGATGGAACGAGGAAGGTCGGACGCCACTTGAAATGTCCTCCCTAACGTGTCTCGCTCCCTAAAAGAGCCAAGGCGTCTGCAACTCCGTTGACTTCCCTCGGCTCAAAAGCAATGGTAACGTCTAAGCCCCTCCTAAGGAAATCAACTTTGTTTAACCAGCTGTAGATTCCAAGCACGAGCCTATGAAACTCGTAGCTCTACTAATTCATCTTCTTTTTGTAAAAGAAATTAAAGAGTCGATGGAAAAAATGATGTATATGGGTAATAACACCAACTCAAATATACTAAGTGTGTTAACTTGTGCACTGAAGTGTGAAAAAAAGGACCTTTTTTAATCGATGTATTTTATTTGTTAACTATAAGGCATAATGTTATGTCGATCGTCCCGCTTCTGATATACAAAGGCTTTGCTGTTTGCTTCTGGTCATTAAAAGTATCCATCAGAAAGCATGTCATGTGTTTGCCTAAGGTCATCTAAATAAAGAAAAAAAAGAAGAAGAAGGAAAACGACTTGTTTATATGAATGTAGTTGAAATTGTTTGAAGTAATAAAATAGGCCTTTACTTCTTTTGCTTATATAATTTCTACAATTCATTGTAATGCTTGACACCTTAGACATGGCACATTGAAAAAGATAAAAATGAAATGACTTTGTTATAACAATGACACCTTAGATTATGGCACATTGAAAAAGATAAAAATGAAATGACTTTGTTGTAAATGGGTAAGAAGATAAAGTATGTAGGTTAAAAAGGATTCTTATATAGTTTAAGACAACCTTGCATAATTTCTACTATTCATTGTTACGCATGACACCTTAGATTGTGGCACATTGAAAAAGATAAAAATGAAATGACTTTGTTGTAAATGGGTAAGAAGATAAAATATATAAGTTAAAAAAGATTCTTATATGGTTTAAGACAACCTTGCATAATTTCTACCATTCATTGTCACGCATGACACCTTAGATTATGGTACATTGAAAAAGATAAAAATGAAATGACCTTGTTGTAAATGGGTAAGAAAATAAAGTGTATTAGTTAAAACAAATTCTTATATGGTTTAAGACAACCTTGCATTAATGATATTTGACATTCCATTACGCTATATTCCAATTAGGTTGTAAAGCAAATAAGGTAAATCCCTACATATATATTTTACATAGTGAAGGTTGATTTACTATTCTATCTTTATATGTGGATGACATACTGTTAGTCAAAAATGACATAGACATGATTCAAAAGATAAATTGGTGGCTAAGTCAAAAGTTTTAAATGAAAGACATAGGAAAAACATCTTATGATCTGCAAATTAAAATAATTAAAGAAAGAGATCTCTTTTTCTTCTTGGAGAAAGGTGGGATCACACCACCTGTAACTATTTAGAGAGAAAATATTAAATGTTATATTTAACATAAGAAAGATATCTTGAAACATTAATGAAAAAAGATTTAGAATGAAAAAAAAATAAATGTAAAAGGGCATTCACTTTGGTGGAAAATGAATTGAAATTATCTAGAAATGATCAATTGTCAGAGGAAAGTACAACAAAGATGAAATATTCCCTATGCTCAAGCAATAGGCAACTTGATATATGCTATGTAGTGTATAGGGCCAAATAAAAGTTATGTAGTAGGCCTTATTAGTAGGTACCAAAGTAATCCCAATGTAAAATGCTGACTAGCATGTCTTATATATATATATAAAGATGCAAAGTATTTGAAGTTGTATTTTGAAGTAGATAAGCTTGAGGTTTTATGTTAGTCGAATATGAATTTTGCTAGGAACAAGGATGATAACAAATCCACCTCAGGTTATGTTTTCTTTGGAGTTATTGTTTCTTGATCTAGTAAGAAACATGGATATATTGCAGGTATACTAAAGAAGCTGAGTTTATTACTTATAGTGTAGCCTATACTTTTATTATTTCGATAAAACACTACATAACGGATATGAAGTTGGATATAATTGATGAGTCAAATGGCAGTTTCTATGATAATCAAATTGCAATTAGACAAATACAAAGCAGAGCTAATAGCTCAAATGGAAAATACATTGAAGTGTGTGTGCACGTCTCTCTCTCTCTCTCCAAACACTAGGGGTGCACATGGAACCGATAGAATTGGTAAACTGGACCGGAACTAACCAAATCGTATGGTTTGGTCTGGTTTTAAAGTGCACCAGTTTTGGTTCTGAAAATTAAAGAACCGATTAGTTCGGTTTGGTTCTCAGTTTGGGGCTATGTAGAACCGAACTTAAACATGAACCGAACTGTAGATCCGAACCATGGAACTGAACTTGGAATTGAACTAGGACCGGACCAATACTGAAAAAAAAGCCATAAACTATTTATTCTCCCTTCAGTCTTCACCCGCCACCTCCTTACTGCAGTGTTGCGGCTATCCTCATCTATTCTTCTTTTTCTTTTTTTCTTGTTTGTCTTCTTCTTCTTCTTCTTCTTCTCTCTCTCTCTCTCTCTCTCTCTCTCTCTCACACACACACACACACACACACACACACACACCCACCCACCCACCAGATAGCCACCTTCCGCCCTTCGGCCAGGTGGCCACCAACTGATGCTCCTCTCTCTCTCTCTCTGGGTTGGATTATAAAAAGCCCAGAATCATAGAACTGATCCGGAACTAAACCGGTTTTAACGGTCTGGTTCCGGTTCGATTCTAGGGTGTCAACGGTCCGGTTCCAGTTCTAATTTTCCTGGAACTGTTAGGAACGGTTCTGTTTCAGTTTCACCCTAGAACCGGACCGAACCAACCCATGTGCACCCCTAACACAAATATATATTATTTTTTTTTTTTAAAGAAGAGAAAAAAATGTTTTTATTGCTTTACAATAGCCATTAAAAGAGAAATAATGTAGAAGTAACACCACAAATGACACTATTGCAACTTACACAAGGCTGAACAACTTCAAGATTGTTAAGAAGGGAGAAGTAACTATAAGTTATTTGCCTTTAGGTGATATGATGGCCCATCAATTGATAAAAATTGTAAGTGCAAAGTTTTTCACAAAGCATGTAGCCGTAATGAGATTTAGAGATGCCTAAGTTGATAAAATACAAAAGAACTTGGGGAAAAAAAAAAATAAAATCATAAGTGGCTTATTTGCAAGAGCATGAAAAAAATCCGATCGGGCCTGGGCTCAATTAGAGGTCAAAGATTTTTCTTTTCTTTCTTGTTTGTTCCTGTTTAGGCTCACAATAGGCTGCCCCCCCTCCTCTTTTTAGTGGTGGGGTCCGCCCGAATGTGTATTTCTCAGTTTTTCTCCATGAGAAATATACATCATTAAAAAAAAAAAAAAAAAAAGAGCATGAAAAAAAAATCTCATGAGAGAAATATTTATATAAACAGTAAATCCACTGACATGTTCGCCCCTCATGGCCAAGTGAGAGATGTTCAATTAATGACCATGAGGTCCTCACAACGGTTTGCTAATCAAGATCATTAAAACCTTTTTTCTTTATGCACACACCCTCACACACCACCCCGGATAGGCTATTCCTCCTGCGCGTTCTGCTGCCATCCCTTCTTTTCTGGGTGATTTGGCTAGAAAGGAACAGGCCGAGGTTTGACAACGCAAGGTTCGATGCTCTTAGGGTAATTTCCAGGATGCACCACTAGATTCAGATGTTCGATCCGTTCCTCCCCTTCTCTAGATCTCTCAGCAGGCAGTTCAACTCGCGCCTGCTGAGATATCTAGAAAACTACAGTGGAAGTGTAACATATATCAGATAGTAATTTTCAATATGGATATATTGTCGAAATATATTTTGCGACATACTCAATATAGGTATAGACACTCATCGGTATAAAATACAATGTAGTTTATGCTACAGACAGGTTTTGACAGATAGGTACATAATCAATTTGTGCAGGAAAAAGAAGGAAAAAAATCGGTTGAGCATGTTTACAGTGAGAGCGACTTGTGCTTAGATCGAGGTCTTGGTGGAGAGTAACTCGATCTTAGATTGGGTCACAGGAGTTCAAATTGAGCATGTTTAGAGGGAGAGCAATGCAGTCGCCAATGACCTCACGCAGAGGGCTAGTTCATTAAGATCGAATGTTTGTTTTGGCATGCGGCGAAGATCCAAAGAGACATTGAGGACAAGGACTATGTAGGTAGGTTGGCTCTTGTAAGCTCCAAAATGAGGTGATTGTATATAATAGCTTATCTTACTTGCTGGTGAATTGCATATGGGCTACAACTTCGGTGGTGTTTTTAGTTTAGTCTTTTTAGTTCAGTCATGGTTGTAATGAGCCTGTACCTGTACCTGTAGGTGGTTTTCAGAAGGTTTAGGTCTTTCTCATTCCCACCTGAATGTCTCTGGTGGTATGCTCCCCCCTTTTTCTTTAAAAAATAAAAATAAATAAATAAATACTGTGAAACAGATTGCAATGTATTGCATACGATACTGTACTATTGTGTATTATATACTGTATTGTATTGTATTGGTTTATGTGTGGTGAAGTACCCATTATCAACCCAACTAGAATACAAGTCCGTATGTGAGAAATGAAGTGATTGTATCCTACTAACCACAGATTATGAAGGAAAATGATTCTTTTCCCCTAGTAAATAAAAACCTTTAAGATATTCTTCTATCTTCTCTAGTCTTTCATTCATGATAGATGATTGTCGCCTCCCCAAAGCTAGGTTAGAATTGTATACTGCAAAAGCAGGTAAGATCTTCCAATCCTAACCGTATATGATACTGAACTGATTATTACAAAATACATTTTCTCACACTATCTGAACCATTGCTTGTATCATGATCTTCTGATGCTATTAGATATTAAGCTCTTGTTATAAATGTTCTTATCATCAGAAGGGGCCAACTCTGATGCGGCAGTCAATCTAGACCACCCATCTAGTGGGTCCTATCAGTGGATGGCCTTGGTTGAAAATCCACCACATGGGGTGATCCAAGCCATTCGTTTTCCTCCCGAGTGTTCATCTTTTCACCTGTTGCTGTTCATTTGATGGGTTCTTCCCATCAATGGGCATCCATGATTGGACCCACTAGATCGGCAGCGTGGATGCACCACCAATCTGCCACGTGTCCGAGATGGATGCCCCTCGATCCAGCCTACCAAACGTAAAACCTTAAAATTTTTTTTTTTTTAAAAAAAGAAAGAAAAAAAAAGAAGACATCTACGTTAGCAATAGCAATAGCAAAAGCAAAAAAAATACAGTATAATAATATCCGTCCATATTCTCCAAATATTGGAAAATCCATGAATAGTAGGGGATCATTAGCTTCACAGGAAGAAGAAAAATCAAACAAGATGAAATGATTTTAACCATATGATATAACAGGTTGAGTGCAGACACTTGTGCATGATATTTGCAACCGTTCATCCTCCATCTACCGATTGGACGTTCACGATCGGTCGATCAGTTCGACATCCAGGTATGTCCCATCCACTGCAAGACACCTCGGAGCGTCCAGATTAATGCACGATCATGCCACGTGCACGGTAGAAGAGTGATCACCATTTCAAAAAACAAAGAAGTTGGGGGAAGTAACAATCACTGATACCTATACCAACACGACAATATCTACAAAATAAATGATGAAATCCAACCGTACGGAAGTGATGGATGTCAGGAGATGGCGCAAGCAAAAGAGACTCCCAGAGTCCGGCGCACGTTAGCATGCGTCATGTCCATTCGAACCGTGCAATGGAGGGAATGAGATGCACCGGACAAAGATTTAACAGCAGATAAGAACCGTTGGATCAGAAGAGATTTCCTACGACATCGGATTCATCTCTTCGTCAGAGCATCGGTAGAATAGAAGGAAAAGAAAAAACCTAGACCTTGCACCGGCGCTGGTCCGAACGATCGTACGGCACATCAAAAGACGTCAATATCCAAACGTAAGAGAAAAATAAAAACGAGAAGGAATATCTTCGTATTTCGAAGTGCAAAGCGTCAGATCTCATTCAAGAAAGTATCAGATTTCATGTATGTATGAAAGTACGGAGAGAGACAGAGAGAGAGAGAGAGAGAGATACCCAGCGCTGCCGAACTCGTAGAGTTTGCCGCGGCTGGAGAAGATGATAAGAGCGACCTCAGCATCGCAGAGAACGGAAAGTTCGTAAGCTTTCTTGAGAAGACCGTTGCGACGTTTGGAGAAGGTGACCTGGCGGTTGATCTTGTTCTCGATCCTCTTCAGCTCTACGCGACCTCTCCCCATCTCAGATTTTCTCTCCTTTTTCTTCTTTCTAAGAAGAGAAGGAGAAAGAGGGAAAGAGAGCTTTTATGGAGAGAGAGAGAGAGAGAGAGAGAGAGAGAGAGAGAGAGAGAGAGAGAGAGAGAGAGAGAGAGATATCTAAGGGTAAATCTGGGGAACGTGAGGATATTATAGTTACAGGAGAGAGGATTTGGGGTAATAAAAGGGAAAGGAATAGCAGAAATAGGCCTTTCGAGAGTGAAAATTCCTTCTACTAAAAAAAGGAAGGAGAGAGAGAGAGAGAGAGAGAGAGAGAGAGAGAGAGAGAGAGAGAGAGAGAGAGAGAGAGAGGAGAAGAGAGAAAGAGGGAGAGAAGAGAAGGTTATTCTCACGACTTAGCCGAAATAATACATAGAAACCACACACTATCACTTGCTAGCTCGAGGATCCTCCTTCGAGAAATAGGAAATGAAATAGGTTGCATTTCTCTAGCATCTGTCTCTCTCTTATTGAGAAAGGGAGGTTTTTTCTTTTCTTTTATTTTATTTAATTATTTTTTTTTTTTTTAAATCTCTCTCTCTTTCCTAGTTTTCTCTCAATGGAGGACGGGTGGACCACTGGAGGTGGACACTGCGAGTGAATAAATGTAAGGTAAAGGGTGTCAGGCTACGTGTCGGACAACGTACGTGGCGTTTCTTGTCAAAGGATCCATCCATCAAAATCACTCTCTCTCTCTCATCCTCTGTACGTTTGTGTTCTTCGCTGCTGCAGTCTCTTTTAGATGCTGTTACCGCTCCCTCTCTCTTGCCCTTTCCGTTAAAACGGGGACTCTGGCGGGAGCATCCATCTTCACAAAATGACACAAATGCCCCTGCAATCCAGGAAGGGACTCTGTGGGTCCCACCTTGATGCATGGTTTTTATCCACTGCGTTCGTTTTATTTATTTATTTATTTATTTGCAGTTAATACTAATATATGAACAAAAGAAAATGCAGATCCAAGCTCAAGTGAACCACACCACAAGAAACAGTTATGGTAATGACTACCTCTGCGGAAACCTTACTAGGGCTACCGCAATGTCTATTTGCCATCTAACCTGTTCATAACGTCACAGATACCTGGATAAGGTAAAAAACAAAATTTTCAGCTTGATTTAAAGCTTGAATAGCCCTCAAGAAGTTTTTAACGGTGGGTGTTCAATCCCCACTGTGTGGTCCACTAGAGCCTTGGATCTGCCTCATTTTTTTATTCATACCCTAAAATTATCTGTTAAAAATGGATGAACGGCGTGGATAAAACCAAGGTGGCCCCACATAGCTCCTGCCTGGACCGATTCCGTCTAGGCGGAGGGGCGACGCAATCCGCTTCCCACAACCGGAAGCTCTGTGGTTCTATTTCAATATTCGTGCGGCATCCACGCCGTCCATCAGTTTCCCATCATTTTAGGATGTGAACCCAAAAATGAATTGCATCGAAAACTCAGCTGGCGTGGAAAATCCAACCATTGAAACAATCTGGGACCCACAGTGATATTTATGTCATCCAACCCCTTCATTATCAGCATGTTGCAGGGAAAACACAAATATTTGTGGGCCCCTTTTAATGGTGGGAGTTCAATCCCCACTATTCCTTATGGTGTGGCCCACAAGAGTTTTGGATCTATTCTCACACTTTAAAATGTATGGTAATGCTGATGGACAGAATGGTTGTCACACAGACGTCCCTGTGGGCCTCGCAGAGGTTTCGTCTCACACGCAACTCAGTTCCAGTGCAGCTGCCCATTGGTCCGAACGTGGAACACAAGTCCGACATTCGGCCTTTTTATTGGGTGGGGCCCACTCATCAGATCAACCTGTGGGACAGACGTTCATGGTGAAGATGGGCGACACTCGGCCTGTTTGTTGGGTGGGCCCCACTCAGGATCAAGGATCTGTGGCCGCCAACTGAGTCCCACATGCTCAGTATTCCAATGATCCGAACCGTCCATGTTGCGACTATGAGCTATATGGACCACTGCAAAATATAAAAAGAAAAGCGCTAGATTGTTACCAAATTTCAATGGTTTAGATTCAACTCCAAAAATCAAGAGTGAGTACCATTACCCAAGCGTGCTCACGGACCAATAGCTTATTTATAGTAGTAAAGAGAATATGGACGGTTCAAATCACTAGGCCACCCCCGGTAGGCTGCGAATAAAGGATAAATATAAGAAATCACACGTATGGGTGTACTTCTGTGCACGTGAGACATTAGTTGATGTAGAGCGGGTCATGGACACTTTCATGTCCAGATGGACCAAAAAAGGCCCGATTGGAGGCAGTGATCTAGACCATTAGAACCTCATACCAAACGTATTTCAGAAATTGGAATGAGTTACTCGAGTATCATATATGATTTTGAGATAGGAGAAACCACTTTAGCCAACCAACTGGGTTGCCCGTGCCAAATTTGCGAGATTCCATGAGATCGACGGTAGAAAATTCATTTTACTTTCATTTTTACTATTTATAATAAGTTTTAGTTTGATTAAAACTTTTCAGCTTCGGGAGTAGCATAAAAAGTGCTTAGAAAAATTAGGAGAATAATTGTGAATAATAAATTGTTACAAAATTTAGCGAGTTTGAGTTGGAATTTGATCCTAAAACTTATTCTAAGGTTTGGTATCACTATTTAAAGGAATGTAAATTCATTTTTATTATCTAAAAAAAATTTAGATTTTATTTCTATTATTTTCTATTCTTTGCTCATGAATTCGAAAAATCTATGTGATGAGATTTGGAGTAGTTATCCTTGAGGAGGACGGTGATCGACCTCATCACGTTCATCCCCGCATCACCCGTCCTCATCCCCACTATGAGAACACGCATGATATAAGCCCATGTGCACATTTGGTGAGCCACACCTGTATAAAAGAAATGGAACGTTGAAATACGACTAAGGGTAAATGTTTAACTTACTCTTTTTTTTAATTAAAAAAAAAAAACACCGCTAGATCTTCATAGATGAAAATGAATTACAACCATTCATGAGTAGCCCTACAAAAAGGAAGGGGACCACTCCTATCATATAAGCTAAACTACACATGGGGGGGGGGGGGGGGGGGGGGGGGGGGGGGCAACAAACAGACCAAGGAGAGGCAGGGGCGCGGAAAGAACCGAAACAAAAAAGGACCGACCAAACCATCAGATACACCTTAAGTTCCCGAGGCCCGCTTGATCAAGGAGGAGAGCGCCCCAGAGCTTAACCGAGAGGGCAGACTTGGAGAGAAATAAATTATTCAGATTACCGTCACTAGCTAATCTAGTCAGCGCATCAGCGATCGAGTTCCCTTCTCTGAAAATATGACTGAATGAAAGGTTGAGAGGGTGATGAAACTCCTGAATAGCACCTATCTTATACTAGATGTGCCAAGAGATAGAGGTATTCCTGTTCTCAGCTGCCTTAACGATGGTCATCGAGTCTGAATCGAAGATGATGTTGCAGAGGCCCAAGTTAGAGCAGATCGAGATGCCATCCAACATGGCTTGAGCTTCAGCAATTGTGTTTGAAGAGTATCCGTAGTTACGATGGAAGGCAAAAATGAGATTGCCAAGGTGGTCCCTACAGACCCCTCTCCCGCCACTCGAACCAGGATTCCCTCTGGAGGAGCCATTGACATTCAACTTGAGGAAACCCCTGGGGGGTTTCAGCCAAGTAATAATGGAGTGGTTTCTAGGACGAGGAGACACAGACTTTGGGATATAGAGGAGCTGAAGCGTGATGGAATCCGTGAAAGAACTCCTATCCTCGCCTGGGATAGAGTGGCCAATTTCAGTCAGCCAATGAATAACTTTGGAGATGATCTTGGGGGCAGACATCGTACGGCCTTCAAAATGGGCCTGATTTCTGCTAAGCCAGATTTTCCAAACGATCACACAAGGGACAATACCAAAGAGACGAGTCATTCTGGTATTCCTACTAGCTTTCGAAAATTAGAGATTAAAACGCTGTATTATGGGCTGATTGGGAGGAAGTTGACACCCAAGATCCTACTGAAGTGATCCCACACCGAGCCGGCAATGTTACCTTAGCTGAAGAGATGGTCTCGGTCCTCCTCCCCACCGAGAACTGAAACAGGAGAAGCTGCAAACTGATCAGCGTCAGAATTAGGATGTTGGTCAGACACCAGTCGACGAAGAAGAAGCCGACGAGAGAAACGTTGTGGCTGATCGTCATAGGAACTCCCAGTTAGATGATGCTGCCTGAGAAGATGCTGATGGTGGTGATCGATAGGAGGAGACGGCGGAATAGGCTGAATGGAGTCCTGGGCAGAGGAAGGAGCTTGCAGGACTGAGGGAGGCAGGCTGCAATAATCATAGCGGGAAGCCATAGAAATTCCAAGGTTTTGCAGGGATTTGTCCACTGGGACAGCATTTTTAAAGTCTTCGAGACAAAAATGCTCATCTTAGGAGGGAGAGCCTTATTCCAAATCCATTTAGTCCAATGAAGATGAGGAAGGTGGGGCCTGACTGCATTCCATGCCGTTTAACTGAGAACTTACCCAAAGATGATAGGTCCCAAATCATTCGGTCTTGTCTGTTGGTAGAATTGGACACAGATTTTGGGATGCTGATGGCAGCAAGCATATGAATGGGGATACTTGATAGGACGTGCTTGATTAAAACCAATTTAACTGCTTGATTTAGAAGCTTAGCTTTCCACCCATCGATTCTGCAAGCAATCTTTTAGACAACCTATTGGAACTGCGGAGCCGGAATTCTCCCTTTGGATAGCGGCACTCCCAGGTACTTAGTGGGAAGAAGAGTCTGCTTGAAGCCCGTTATGTTGCTGAGTTTTTAAACTTTGGTTCTGGAGCATTTTTTTGGGATGATGAAATACGTCTTGGAAGAATTCACCTTTTGACCAGAAGCATTTTCGTATTGAGTGATGAATCTGAGCAACATGTGCACATTAGATAGCCTGCCATTAAGAAATAATATTGCATCGTCAGCATAGAAAAGGTGGGTGATAGTAGGGTATTGTTGGGGAAGCTTGAATGGTTGGCAGCATCCCGAAGAGAAGAGCTTTGATATACCCCTGCTGAGCACATTAGCTGCCAGGATGAATATGGAAGGGGAGAGCGGGTACCCCTGCCTCAAGCCCCTGGAAGACTTGAAGAAACCGTAACTTTTTCCGTTAATGATAATAGAGAACCAGATATCTTCCCAACAGTGCCACAATTTGGAAATCCATTGGCTAGCGAATCCAAATTTCAATAACACCTGGGCGATGAATCATATGCTTTCTCCATATCAACTTTAATTATCAAGTTCCTGCCAAACACCTTACGGTTGAGATGGTAGGCTATTCCCCTGGCTAAGGAGATGTTCTCAACTATAGATTTACCATGAATAAAGGCACCTTGCTCTTCAGATATGATGTGGGGGAGGATGAGTGCGAGCCTAGAGGCCATGATTTTGGAGAGAATCTTCATGATGCAATTGTATAAACTGATGGTTCTGTAATCGGCAATAAATTCCGGATTCTTCTTCTTAAGGATGAGACTGATCAGTGTGCATTTGAAGCTCCTAGGAATTTCACCACCATTGAAAAAATCCGTAGCCGCTTCAAAGAGATCATTCCTAATGATATCCCAGCAACAAGTGAAGAACGCATCGCCAAACCCATTGGGGCCCGGGGCACTGTCAGCGGGGATGGAGAAAGCTGTGGCTTTTACTTCGTCAATGGAAATTGGCTTGGAGAGATCCGTATTCATGTCATCAGAAACTGTATGAGGAATGAGATTTACGATATCCGCAATGTGGTTATTGCCATTTGAGGAGAAGAGGTTGGAAAAAAAGGAGACAGCTTCTTCACCAATATCTTCGATTTTGTCGATAGTAGAACCAGACACCTTCTTTAGATTCCTGATGTGAATTTTTCTATGGTATTCCAGGACGGAGTTATGGAAAAATTTTATGTTCCTGTCCCCCTCAAATAACCAAGATATCCTGAATTTTTGCTTCCAAAAAATCTCCTCTTGGAGGTAGGCCTTTTTAAGATTGGCGTGGGCCCTGTTGAGGTTGAGCGTATCGGTTTCCGATTGCGAATTGAGAAGAGAAAATTCAACCTTGAGAACTGCATTCTCAGCTATGTGAATGTTCCTGTTAACGTCCCCAAAAGTCTCCTTGTTCCAAACTTTGAGAACAGATTTCAACCTTTTCATTTTAAGAAAGAACTTGATCATAGGAGTGCCATGGGTTTCCTCATTCCAAGAGGCCTGAACAGTGGAGGTAAAGTCCTCATGGGTGGACCACATTCGTTGGAATCTAAACGGACGGGGGAAAGAAGTCGAATCAACTTGAATGGAAAGCAGAAGGGGGGAATGGTCAGAGTAAGTACGGGTGAGATGATCGACCTTGCAACTCGGAAAACATTGCATCCAATCCGAGTAAAACAAAATTCTGTCTAGCCGTGCCCATCTACGACCAGTCCCCACTCTATTGTTGAACTTACTTGTGTGGGCCAACATATCAGCAAATAGGCTTGCTTTCTCACCCAACGAATTTAAATGTTACCCACCTTATAAGAGGCTTGGTGGATCTAACATTAGCACTTTTCCATTCCCCAAATGATAATTACACCTTTTCTTTTTTCGTCCTGAGCTGTAGAGTTAAAGGTAATTATAGACTAGTGTTTCTCACTTCTTCTTTTTTCATTTCTTTAGTGACAAATCACTTGATTTCGTGTACAAGATCTGAATCGATAATCTGGTGGCTTAGATGGGCCATTCCACATGTGTAAGACATGGGCCAATTTTAACTATTCTATTTGGAGGATTTTGTGGGATAAAGAAATAGATGGTTTCAAAACATCAATAATAATAATAATAATAATAATTGTTATGGGAAATTCGAGCTTACAATGCAACACTGCTCTGAGCGCTGATCCGAGTCGAGGCGTGATTCTTTCGACCCGTTTCGAGATGCGACCCGCCCGAGCAGCCGACACAGTTGAAGTGCGACTCAGGACTATACTCTGATCGGATGACCTTCTACGCCGAAACCACACTTTGTTCAGGGAAGTCAGCCCTGCCAACTATGAGGGAATCAACGGAGCCAACCAGGTGGGTCGGATCGGTTGTATGTCCCATTCGCTGAGCCGAGCTGAACACACGTTCCGAGCCGAACATATGCGCATATCCCATTTGCTGAACATGGAAACTGCCATAATCGAACGTGGCCGATAACTTCGCGCACAGATACGCATAATCCGCCTGATATGCTATACGAATCGATAGATTGTAGACGGTATCTCCACAATCCGGGAATCCCCCTGATCGTGCCGAGATTATCGGATCCAGACCACCCCACAGGAAAGTATAAATAGTGCATCACGCCATATCTACAGGTACGTGAAATTGAGCTCTCCTCTACTCTCGACATAGAACCTGATTCCCTGGTCCTAACTTAGGCATCGGAGGGTCCCCCGGCTTAGCCAGGTTCACCTTTGTCCTTTTTCTTGGTGCAGGTTTCAGGGATGATACGCGGAGGGTGAGGTGGAGAGAGGGCCGACCAGATTTTGTCATCAACATTTTTTGGCACTGTCTGTGGGAACCTGAAACTAGAAGTCAGGTTCTCATTCACCCAAGCAATGGCGAGGAAGAAGAAAGATGTAGTTGTGGAACCGGTACCAAGTGAGCAGGCTCGGTCATCATCAACACTTCATGCCGAGTCCACACCAAGACCTTCTCAACGCTCTCGTAACCGCTCGTGTAAATACCGCGCCATGTTGAACGAGATCCAGGCCCTGCGCGACGAAATCAACAGAATAAAGCAGTAGAGGGAACCAGAGTCACATCCGGTTCAGGAACAGCCTGTTCTCGAACCAGTGGGACTGTTCTTGGAGACCCGCTCTGCGCCAAGGAGTATAAGACCTAAAGCCCCTCAGCATTCAGGAGTGCCGCGTTCAGGACAGAACCCTCCTATGGTGCACATCGAGGGATCCACGTGGAATGCTGCTACCCGGGTTCCCACAACCGTTCATTCTACTACATCCGCTCTGCCGCCCACGGACTTCCGTCATCAGTTAGAACGGAGGAGAGAAGGGAGAACGCTGGAGGTCGAGGATACCCCAGAGGTCATAGCAGAAAATAGGGACCCATGGGAAGAACGATTTGCGGAGTTGAAGGACAAGTTCCTGACATTGGAGAAGAAGCAGCAACAATCAACAGTTCTAGCCACGATCCAGACGATGATGGAAGAGACCGAGCCTCCCTTCACCTCAGCCATCATGGCTGAAGTGATGCTGTAGAGGTTTCGGATGCCTCCCGTTATCCAGTATTCAGGATCTGGGGATCCATCCGAACACCTGAAGTCTTACCGATCGTGGATGTAGATCTAGACTGCAACGGATGTAATGATGTGTACGGGGTTTTCCATCACCCTCACAGGATCCGCTCGGATTTGGTACCGCCAGCTCAAGCCAAACTCCGTGGGCTCCTTCGTAGAGCTAAGCCGACTATTCCTCACACAATTTATAAGTGGTAAGAGAAGTGAGAAACCTAACACCCACCTGCTTACTATCAATCAGGCTTCGAAAGTGTCGTTGAAAGACTACATCGCCCATTTGAATGAAGAGGCGTTGCATGTCGAAGACTATGATGACAAGATGGCTCTCGTTGCCATCCTGAGCGGACTGAAGGAAGGAAAGTTCGCCTTCTCTATCGGCAAAAATCCCCCAAAAATGCTAGCGGACTTCATGGCGAAGGCTCAAAAGTACACCAACACTGAGGAGTTCACTAACGCCCGTAAAGGACTACAAGTCACTGACTCGACAAACAAAGGGAAGAGGCCAAGGAACGAAGACTCCCAGCCAATCAGTAAAGGGACCGATGACTGCGCTACCCGCGATCGTCGTCCGAGCCGTAGGCCAGAAGGAAAATTCCGCTCCTATACTCCTCTCAACACATCTGCCGAGCAGATTCTGCTAGATATCCGAGGAGACAGGCTACTTAATTGGCCAGTCTGCATGAGGGCTGACCCCGAGCAACGGGACAAGTAAAAATTCTGTCGCTTCCACTGAGATCATGGTCATAACACGGACGACTGCGTGGACCTGAAAGACGAGATCGAGTCCCTCATCCGTAAGGGACATCTACGACGTTACACTAAAAGAGAAAGATCCGCTCCGCTGGAAAAGCCAAACAACCCCCCAGAAGAATCAACCGAAATTCGTACCATCTTCGGGGGTTCGGCTGGGGGAGGGGATTCAAACAGGGCTCGAAAAGCCCATTCCAGGAGATCCGAGTCGGAACATCACGTTCACCTGACAGAACGTCCCAGCAAGAAATTACGAGTCACTCCGTGCAGCCTGACATTCATGAAAGACGATGCGCGTGGGATCCAGCATTCACACGATGACATGCTAGTGGTTACCATGACCATAGCGAATCACAAGGTGTTCCGCATCCTGGTCGACACCGGGAGTTCGGCTGATATTATGTATTCCGAGGCGTTCGAAAAGATGAAAATTATATGGTCTTGGCTCCGACCCGTGAAGACTCTCTTACACGGCTTTTCGGGAGAGAGAGTAATCTCTGAATGAGCTATCTCCCTCCCAGTAAAAGCGGGAGAAGGGCAACATCAAGTCACACTTTTGGTGGACTTTTTGGTTGTCAATGTTCCATCTGTCCACAATGTAATCCTAGGTCGACCCTCCCTCAATACAATGAGAGCGGTCGTCACAACTTACCATCTGATGATGAAGTTCCCAGCCAAAGGAGGGGTCGGCTATCTCCGAGGCGATCAACGCGAGCTCCGAAGATGTTATACTATAGCGGTTAGGAAAGGAGCCACTAAACAGGCTCTCGTCGTGGACGCCTTGGACCCCTAAGGACCAGTAGAAAGTTCATCAGTCGAGGATCTGGAAAAAGTCCCCCTCGATGAATCAGACCCGGGCAAGACTGTCTATCTCAGGTCATCATTGAATTCCAAGCGGAGGAACGAATTATTAGCCTTCTTGCGGCAGCATCGAGATATCTTCACATGGTCTCATCCGAATATGTCAGGGATCTCTCCTGAAGTGTTAGTTCACAGGTTGAACGTGAACCCAGATCATAAGCCGGTCAAGCAAAAGAGAAGGTCGTTTGACACCGAACGATATGAAGCTATTGCCGAGGAGGTTTCCGTCCTGCTCGATGCGGGCTTTATAGAAGAAGTATACTACGCTGATTAAATAACGAATGTGGTTCTCGTCAGGAAATTCAACGGAAAGTGGAGGATCTGTGTAGACCACTCCGATCTGAATAAAGCATGCCCTAAAGATAGCTTCTCGTTGCCTCGATCGACCAACTGGTGGACAGCACAGCCGGGCATGAGCTGCTCTCGTTCCTGGACACTTATTCCGGGTATAATCAGATTGTTATGTATCCCCAGACAGGCAGAAGATGACCTTTGTCACGGACAGAGGACTACTGTTACCGGGTCATGCCATTCGGCCTGAAAAATGCTGGGGCAACATACCAGAGGCTGGTGAATCAGATGTTCGCCAAACAGATCGGGCGCACCATGGAGGTGTACGTGGACAACATGCTAGTAAAAAGTATCAAAGCCTCCGACCACCTTGCTGATCTCGAAGAAACGTTCAACGTCCTCCGAGAGTATCAGATGAAGCTTAACCCTACCAAGTGTGCGTTCGGAGTTGAGTCAGGGAAGTTCCTTGGCTTTCAAGTCAGCCAGCGAGGGATCGAGGCCAACCCGAATAAAATTAAGGCCCTCCTCGATATGAACTCGCCTCAGACTCTTAAGGAGATACAGTGTCTCATGGGAAGAGTTGTCGCCCTCGGACGCTTCATATCCAGGGCTACAGATAAATGCCTTCCCTTCTTCCACCAGCTGAAGGGCCATAAGAAGGCGGAGTGGACGCCAGAGTGCGAGCAAGCCTTTCAGCAGTTGAAACGGTACTTGGGTTCACCGCCTCTATTGTCCAAGCCTAAAGAAGGGGAGCCCCTGTTCCTCTACCTCATAGTCTCAACTTCAGCTGTCAGTTCGGCTCTGATCAGAGAGGTCGGAAGCAAGCAGTACCCCGTGTACTATGTAAGCAAAGCCATGGTACCAGCTGAAATAAGGTACCAGTCCTTGAAAAAACTGGCGCTTTGCCTCGTCGTATCGGCCAGAAGACTGCGGCCATATTTCCAAGCCCACACCATAGTTGTGCTAACGGATTCTCCTCTGAGGCAGGTCCTCCAGAGACCTAAAGTGTTAGGTCGGATCACCAAGTGGGCCGTGGAGCTCGGAGAGTTTGACATTCAGTTCCGGCCTAGAGTGGCGATCAAGGGTCAAGCGGTAGCCGATTTCATCACCGAATTCACCGCTCCGAGTGAGGAAAAGATCAATAAGCTCTCCCTGATCTCTACAAGTGGATCCTCTGAATCCCTAGTTTCCTATCTCTGATTTGTTTCATAAGTTTTAGATTAATTATTCTACAAGTATTCCACCATTGCTAATTGATTTAGAATTCATCTTATCCTAGTTCTAGTTCTAGTTAGTTTTAGATAACGTACAAGTTTCAGTCCCTTGGGATTCGACCTCGGTCTTACCGAGTTATTACTACATCACAACCCTGCACTTGGGGAGTGAACACCGATGCCCTAGCAAGACTCGCCTCGGCCTCCGACGGAAAAATACCGTGTTTTGTTCCCGTCGAGTTTGTCGAGCATCCGAGTATCGGTCAGACGGAGAAGGTCAACCCCGTCCAATCCATTCCTAGTTGGATTGACCCGATCTTCAATTATTTGTCATTCAGCGAAATCCCTGCGGACAAGTTAGAGGCAAGGCGACTCAGAGTCAGGGCAGCTCGGTACGTCGTATTGGACGGAGTGCTGTACAAGAAGGGGCATTCTCAGCCTTACCTTAGATGCCTCCGACCGGACGAAGCCAACTACGTGATTCGAGAGATTCACGAGGGAATTTATGAGAACCATTCTGGCAGCCGAGCCCTCGCCTTGAAAATACTTCGCCAAGGGTATTTCTGGCCCACTCTTAAGCAGGATTCGAAAGACTTTGTTCGAAAGTGTGACAAGTATCAGCGCTTCGCGGCTGTGCCGAGACAACCGGCAGAAGAAATGACTCCCATGAGCGGCCCCTGACCGTTCACCCAATGAGGGATCGACATCATCGGTCCTTTGCTTACAGGGAAGGGACAGGTCAAGTTTGCCATAGTTGCGGTCGACTATTTCACTAAGTGGACCGAGGCCGAGCCAGTCGCCAAGATCACCAAGCAGAAAGTGATCAACTTTGTGTGAAAAAATATCATTTACTAGTTTGGAATCCTACATACCATCGTCTCTGACAACGCTCGCCAGTTCGATAATGATAAGTTCCGCGGTATGTGCAAAAGACTTGGCATCGTGAACGCCTATGCATCGCCTCGGCACCCACAATCAAACGGGCAGGTTGAAGCAGTCAACAAAATTATCAAGCATCACCTTAAGACAATGCTTGAAAAAGCAAAGGGAAGCTGGGCCGAGGAGCTCCCCCTCATCCTCTGGGCCTATAGGACCACAGCACAAACTTCGACAGGTGAGACCCCGTTTTCGTTATCTTATGGCTCAGAGGCAATGGTGCCAGTGAAAATCGGGCTCCCAACGGTGCGGGTAAGGAGCTTTGAAGAAAAGCAGATCGCCGCTAATCTGGATTTGCTCGAGGAACTCAGAGATGTTTTCAAGATCCGAATGGCGGCTCGACATCAGCAGGTGGCACGTTTGTACAATTCTAAGGTCAAAGTCAGGCGCTTCCGACCAGGGGACTTAGTCCTTCGACGGATTTTTCAGAATACAGCCGAGCCAGGAGCAGGAGCAATCGGACCCAACTGGGAAGGACCATATTGTGTGGTCAGATCTGTCAAACCGGGCTCGTACCACCTGGAAGACCTCGAAGGTCGCCAGCTCCCTCATCCCTGGAATGCTGAACATCTAAAGATCTACTACCCTTGAGGAACAAGCCTTTAAGGCTCATAATAAAGTGTATGCCTCTGAGCAACTAGCCTTTAAGGCTCTTAATAAAAATTCCAATTCGGCCTCGGATGTCTACTCAACTGTCTTGGTTAGTACGACTAGGACCTGATGGTCTGACCCCCAAGGGGTCGGTTCCTACTCCTACAAAGATCGACAAGGCATCCCTTTGAGGAAAAAAGTCTAATCATAATCAGACTCTCCTATGGAGTATTCGGCTCGACATATGACAATGAAAAGCTCTTGCCCGATGAGCGACGAACCGAGCACTCCAAAAGATCGGACCCAACTAAGACTTGGGCCGAAAATGGATTAAGCAACAAAAAAAGGGCTAGACCCACAAAGAAGTCAGCTCAGTCACAAAACGACATTGCGAGTAAAAAATAGACAAGTCCAAAAGAATGTTTCTCATTAAATTCCCTCGTAGGGGTAAAAAGTACATCGACACAAATTAGTGTCGATAGTCCAAAGATAAAAATAAAAATGATAATGTCTTCATGTTGGAGGAGCTTGGGCGTCGAAGGCTTGGTCCGAGTGGGCAACTTTAGCAGGGGCATCCTCGGGGTCTTCTGGCAGGAGAGAGTCAAGATCGAGGCTTGGGTATAAACCCAAGACTGCCTCGAGACAAGGATCGAAGCTGCGGTTGTAGAATTTCACAGTTTTAGCATCCCTCTCCTTGGAGGTCTTGAAATCATCTACTGCGGCAGCAACCGCTGCGGCCAGGGAGGCCTCGTCTTTGGACCGCTGAGCCTCCACAGCCTAATTCACAGCTCGGGTCCGCTCTTCAACAGCCTAGGCCTTGGCACATTTCAGGGCTTCACTGAGCCGAGCGGTCTCCATGGCCAAAGAGTCCGCGTGCACCCTGGCGCGGGTCAGTTCGGCGGTCATTGCTTCATCACTTGCTTTAAAGTTATCCACCTTATCCCGCAGATGCAGCTCCCTGGCTTCCAAGTCAATGATGACTCCTTGTAGTCGCCTCGCCCTGGCCCTCTCGCCTGAAAGTTGTTGGCGTAGATTGGTCTGCTCAGACCTCAAGGCCGCTGCCTCGGTCTGGAGAGCCTCCAACTCTACCTCCCTCCTCCTGTGCTTCCGCACTCTCTTCCGAATCGAGAGCAGCAACGGGACGGTCTGAAAAGGAAGCAAAGATCAGAATCTACAAAATATATACATAATGATATGAAAGAAAGAGAGTCCTCTCGGAAGTATACCATGTAGCACACGGAGGCGAAGTCATTCAGAAAGTCGCTTTCCGACCACTCAAGGGTCTGAGCGATATCCTCCTCCTTAGCATTCTTAGCAGCCTACGAAGCCAAGCACGCCATATGATAGCCCGCTCGAACCTCCCGCAGCTCGTGCCCGCTTGAGAAGAGGCCTTAGCTCCCTCGGCCCCCACCGTGCTGCTGGCCGAGTTTTGACCCTCGGCGTCGATATCTCTCCCGACCTCGGGGGGGGGGGGGGGGGGGGGGGGGAGTCATATTATCGGCCATTCTCATGGCCTCCTCTCGCTCGGAGGAAGAGGGGACAGTGATGGGAGGGCTCAGGAGCTGCGGCAGGAGCCTCCGCGGTGGGGGGAACGGTGACGGCGGGAACACGAGGAGCAACATAGCTCAGAACGACTGGGGTGCCGGCCACAATCGTTCCGACGAGCCCTGGAGGAGGATGTACCACTAGGCGTAAGACTACCGAGGGAGTCACGGCAGTGCTAGGTTGCATCGGAGTCGGCTGTACGGAGGAAGAGCCGACCGGTCTCGGCGCTGGGGCTGATGGGGTCAGCGCAGCGGTAGATTCCCCCACGCGAGGAGGAGCCGGCTTCTTCCAAGTGATCTTCACTCGGGAGGCTTCTTTCAGCAACTTCGCTGCGGTCGGAACTACTTTCCTCTTCCCAGCCCCGGATGCCTCGGCCATGCCTGCGAAAGAAAAGGTTGTCAGCTACTAAATAACCAAAAAAAAGTCCATTGGGGAAATCAGGGTAACTTACTGAGTGATGTGAGCAAAGGCTGGGATTTGTAGAGCCCGGACCAGTGGAGGTTGGCCCCGGTGATCAGATCACCCCAGGAACGGAGCGTCTCCGTTCGCGCTTTGGCCTTCGCTATGCGGTTTTTCTTGTCCGAGTCGAGGAGAAAAAAGAAATTTTACTTCGACTGAAACAGGGAAAAACTAAAGCAGCAACCTGTATGTAAAATGAAGTCTGACCTGGTTTTGTAAAATGGGTCGGAACCGGAGCCGTTGAAGTTCTAAGCTCAGCCGCTGGTGTCTCCCATTCACCGGTCGCCCAGAACCACTTGTTTTTCCAATCCTTGTTGGAGGACGGCAGGTGCATCACCAATCCCGACCCCTTGCTCCCCCGAGTCTCAAAATAGTACCATGGATCGTTGTTGTCATGCTTGACCATGTACAGACTCAACAGTTCCTCTGGGGTCAGCTCGAAGTTTCCAACTTGTCTCCAGATGATATAGGTGAAAATCATCACTCTCCATGCATTAAGAGCAAACTGTCCGGGAGCCAATCCAAGGTAGATTGCAACCTTCCTGATGAATGGGTGTAGTGGAAGCTGGACCCCGCACTGTAGCGAGCAGAGGAAGATGGCTACCTCTCCCTTGGCAGGAGAGCCATCAACGTCCAAAGGACCGGGAGCCCTTATTTGAACTGAGTCAGGGATTTGAAACTCCAAACGAATCCACTCCATCTGAGATTCTGACATTTCGGTAGTGGTAGTGGTGCGTAAATTCGTGGGCATTTCGGTAGTGGTAGTGGTCTCTACTCGGTGGGCTCGGGTGGCTGTCTTCTTACTGAGCTGCTTGGTCTTAGAACCCAACATTTTTTGCCTCCGAGGCTGGGGGTATAGGGTAGTGGTCTCGAAAGGACCTTTGGAAGACCCACTCCCACTTTCAGTACTCCCCGGCTCGGAGTCATCGGCATATTCACGGACCATCTCGAGGTCGGAAGACATGGCAGAAAGAAGAGTGAAGATCGATGGGACTCACAAGGGTGGTTGCCGAAAATCTCCTTCTATCGGGAACTTCGAAGTCGCTCGGAATTGCCTCGTCGAAAGTTGCCTCCTCCGGTGTGCTTTTCTAATGCAGAATGTAAAGTGGAAATGAAAATTCGGAGCGCCTTATATAGGCAGCGAAGGGATTATGCATTAATGGCGAGCCTTAATGGTAGTAGCCGAATCAGCACGAGCCGATCTCTGAGGACACATGGCAGCGTTGCATTGGAGGGATACCGAACCGATCGTACGGCTCTGACATCAGGCAGCGTACCTCGATATGCGAAGCGATGCCCAGGCACTCGAAGCCGTCAGGTACACGCCTCCTTAGGCCTGCGTGGCAACCTCTCATAGGCTAGGGAGAGATTCAGGATCGTAATCGTCGCTACGCGTTAGCTAGGGCGACCAGCGCGTGCGTAATTCGAGATCCGTCATCATTGCGATAAAGGTGGGAGATTTCCTACATAAGTATTCTCTAAGCCTGCAAGCAATCTCGAAGAGTAAGTGGCTTCTGTTATGGAAAATTCGAGCTTACGATGCAACACTGCTCCGAGCGTCGATCCAAGCCGAGGCGTGATTCTTCCGACCTATTTCGAGACGCGATTCTTCCGACCCATTTCGAGACGCGACCCGCCCGAGTAGCCGACACGGTTGAGGTGCGACTCGGGACTATACTCCGATTGGGTGACCTTCTACACCGAAACCACACTTTGTTCAGCGAAGTCAGCCCTGCTAACTATGAGGGAATCAACGGAGCCGACCAAGTAGGTCGGATCGGTTGTATGTCCCATTCACTGAGCCGAGCCGAACAGACGTTCCGAGCCAAACATATGCGCATATCCCATTCGCTGAACATAGAAACTTCCATAATCGAACGTGGCCGATAACTTCGCGCACAAATATGCATAATCCGCCTGATATGCTACACGAATCGATAGATTGCAGACGGAATCTCCACGATCCGTGAATCCCCTTGATCGTGTCCAGATTATCGGATCAAGACCACCCCACAGGCAAGTATAAATAGTGCATCACGCCATATTTATAGGTACGTAAAATTGAGCTCTCCTCTACTCTCGACATAGAACCTGATTCTCTGGTCCTGACTTAGGCATCGGAGGGTCCCCCCGCTTAGCCAGGGTCACCTTTGTCTGTTTTCTTGGTGCAGGTTTCAGGGACGATACGCGGAGGGTGAGGTGGAGAGAGGGCCGACCAGATTTTGTCATCAACAATAATGATAAAAGTCAACCTAAATATCAGTGATGGGCCATTAGTTTAATCTACTTAGATTTGGATTGGTGGAATAATCTTTTCTACTATGGAAATAAAGTAACTTTTCTCATATGCGACTTTTTTCGCCTTGGTACAAGGTGGGTTGTGGAGTTATAAGGATTTTTTTGGAGAAAGGATGATTTTTATTTTCTTAAAAAATAAGAAACAAAGATTTTCAGCTAAAATTGGGAGCGGATTAGGTGTTACTCGTTTAACGCCTTAGTGGGTTACCATTACCGTGTGGGGCCCACCTTGATGAATGTGTTGTATATCTATGCTGCCCATCCATTTTGCCAGCTCATTTTAGGATGTGATTCTAACAGAGGACCACATCACTAGAAACAATGATACATGAATATTAAAAAAAATAAAAATTGTAGGCAATAAAAGCTTTAGATCATGTTGATATTTGTATTCTTTTCATTGGGGTCATCTTGACCTTATCAAGAGGTTAGAATGCAAATAAACATTGCGGTGTGCCCTAGAATGTTTTCAATGATGGGTGTCAATCTCCACTGTTTCCTGTGGTGTGGTACATTTGAGATTTGAATTTGCTTAATTTTTGGGATGATGTCCTAAAATGGGTGGGAAAATGGATAGACGGTGTGGATATAAAACACACCATCAAGTGGACCCCACAGTAAGCATAACACCAACTAAGGTGTATCTCATGTAACACCTAATGTGCTTGGATCCTTACTCTTGCACGGTAGTAGACTCTCAGGAGTTTCAACACCCAGTCAAGGGTTCGAGTATCCATAGTTGGTAAAATCCCACTGAGGCATGAGTGTGTGGGTGTGTGTGTGCATGTGAAAAAAAAAAGAAAAAAGAAGAAACACCTAGTGCGCTCACATTTAGTTAGATTTATTATTATTATTATTATTATTTTTAAAAAAGTTGGACCACACCACCTGTAATTTTGTTAATATAACAAAAAGAATGTACAAACATATTTTGAACCCACTTAACAATTAATATAATAGGTGAGCTGTATTATTTTTGTGGAGCCATTTAGTTAGATTCTTTTCCATAGCAAATGATTAGAGAGTTCATGTACACGAAACCTACGAGGGGCCTACTGCGATCTGTGAGAAATCCACTCCGTTCATCATTTTATGAAGCTTATAAAAGAACAGGAGCTTAAAAAATAATGTAGATCTAACCTTCTTTGTTTTTTTCTGTTTCTCTTTTCATACCTGATAAAGGGGCCTTCTTTCCCTTTTGTTACTGGCCCTGCCCGAACCACGCATTGTACAGCCTTAGCTCATTTTCATATGATATAAAAGTAGCCCTTTTTTTTTTTGAAAAAAAAAGAAGAAAAAAAGTGAGAATGAAAACGTCTCCCATTGAAACCTTCATGGGGCCAGAAAAATTTTCGATCTTGCCAATATTTATGTTCTCGGTTCATCCAGTGGAAATAGCCTTATTAAGGGCTTAGATGAAATATAAACTTCATGATGGCTGGACAAGTGTGTACGTACTCAAAAAAAGAAAAAAAGAAAAAACAGTGGGTACGTACTCTAGGGGAGCCTTGTGCACGAGAAAAGGCAACACGTGTGACTTTAGCTAACTCTTTCTAGCATTGCTTCTGTAGAAATGCTTCTTTTGCGCTTCTCTTCCGAGTGATTTTTATGCAACAGGAAATAGGACACCACTTCCTCCCAAAAGTTTTGCAACCCAAGGCTATCATTTGCCTAGTCAATGTGAATTTTCCACCAGCGCATTGACGGTATGACCAAGCTGATGTTCGATGTGGATAGCATCCACGTGTGGCAGTGCCATGTATGTATATATATATATATATATATATATATATATATATGTGTGTGTGTGTGTGTGTGTGTGTGTGGGAAAAGGTACAATGCCCTCGAGCTCACGGCTCGGTCCCATGCAGTTGAGCTGTGTGGGCCCCACCGTGATGCCTTTCAAACATCTACCCCATCAGTCAGATGCGTCATTCCATCGTGAGCCTAGGTCTCAAAAATCAAGTCAATCCGTACTTGTGTGGGCCACACCACATACAGAAGTGGAGAGGGGCCGTGCACCATTAAAACATTTATAATCATTTTTGGTGCCCACAAAAGATGTGGTTTGAAAATCCAGCCCATCCATTATGTTTGTCCCACTTGTATGAGGGTTTAGACCAAGTTTCAGCAGCATTCAAAACTCAGGTGGGCCCCACCAAATGATTTTATATGTTTTAACGGTGTTTCATATAATTTTAGATGGTATGGCCCACCTGAGTTCCGTATATAGCTGATTTTTGGGTTATCCCATAATTTAAAGGGTACCCATCAAATGCACGGTGTTGATGGTCGACACGCATCACGGTGGGGCCCACGCAGCTCGACCTCATGGGAGCTTACCGTGAGGTCGAGCGCATAGTACCGTTTCCATATATATATATATATATATATATAACACACTGACATTCTATCTTTTCTTTTAATCTAGTTGTTCTTTAGATAAGGTGGAGCCTGAAAGGTACATATGTAATGATTCATTGCTCTCATATGAGAGAATCAAGGTTGCAAAAGTTCTCACATAGATGTTTAATAGTAGTATTGAGGCCAGCCTTGCTAGGCCCCAACACCTGTACAAGCCCATCTAAATGCACTCAATTGCTAAAGTTGAACACACATATGAGGTCCAGGATGTCCATTGGATGGGTCCCCCCTGCTCATGATGGTGACTAAAAGCCATATCCGTCCATTAATCAGTTTAACCACATGTTACTACATGTTAGTGGACTATTTTTTGAAGTGGCCTGTCCATTTAAAGTAGTGAGATGGGTTAGGCTGGATCTAAGTCGGATTGAAATTGAACGTAGATAGGTCCTTTTGGGTAATCCTGGCAGGGGTGGTGTTTGCAGGAAGTGTTCAGACAAGATCATATTTACTTTCATTGATTCATATGGTAGTATCTAACACAATTGCTGATCAAAACTCTGGTTGCATGCAGTGAAGATTTGCACGTTTTAGGTTTGACTGAGAAGTGTGGTTGGGTTGGTTCGATCTAACTGAAGGTTATATCTAGTATGACCGAACGGGTAATGTAGAGTTGGAAAAATAGGGCTATTTAAGTCTTGAGTGTGATTAAGGCTAGTACTTGTGCGGATGAGTATTTTCTCTCTAAGGGCAAAAGTTTCCAAGGTGGGAGGGTTTATAAACACTTATAAGGGCTTGGTAATGGATTTTCTTAAGGGATTAGTGTTTTCCTAGGGTTGTTAATCGCAAGGAAAGATCAGACGATTCTATAATCGAAGAAGGTGAGTGGTGTAAACTCTAAGGTTTTGATTATAGTAGATCTTTGTTACTTTATGCCATGGTTTTTTCTGGTAAGGGTTTTCCACATAAAATATCTTATGTTTGTGGTTACTTATTTGATTGTTTAGTTATTCTACTTCATTGTAATTATTATATATTTGTTAAACATACTTGCGCAAAGCGAATAGATTAACAGTGGTATTAAATCCTAATTTCTAATACATAGGGTCGATCCAGGTTTGTTATGGCTTGGATCACATCATAGTCGTATGAGATAAGAGCCAGAACTCTAACAAAGTGGTATTAAAGAGTCAGATTTAAAGATGTTCAAGAATTCAAAAAAGATGTTAGAGTTGAAGTTTGATATACAAAAATTTGATGGGAAGAACAATTTTAGTTTGTGGCAGAGGAAGATTAAGGGTATTCTAGTATCACAAGGGTTAAGTAAGGCATTTTTGGAGACTAAACCGGAGAAGATATATGATGATGATTGAAGAAATCTCAGGGAAAAGGTTATGAGCACTATCCGTTTATGTTTATCGAATGAAGTTATGTACAACATTCTGAATGAGAAATCTCTCTTGGAGATATGGAAAAAACTAGAAGATCTCTACATAGTGAAGTCCCTCACTCGATGCTTCGGCTCATCTTCATTTGTCGCTCCAGCTCTCCCAGCTGCTGCCTTGCCTTCCCTTGGCTGTCTTTCTTGCTGTCTTCTGATTGCCTTGTATAGATCTCATATGATAGGTTGGGTCCAACCCCTTTTTGTATGGCCCAGCCTGAAAGGTTGTGCTTTCCTGTTCATCTATATACTGGTGGTGGCATCTTCCTACCTTTCTCAAAAAAAAAAAAAAAAAAAAGAGTCCCTCACGAATAAATTATTTGTGAAGAAATAAATTTTTGGTGGTGTGCTTCCACTTTTCTCCAAAGTTCAAGAGGTGTGCTCCTACCTTTCTCTAAAAAAACCTTTTCAGGCTACATATGAAGGAATGTTCCAATCTCTTAGAGAACATGAACTCATTTGTAAAAATATGTAGCGAGTTGTTAAGGCACGGAGTGACGTTTGCCAATAAAGACAAAGTGATACTATTTATAAGATCGCCTCTCACATCATACATGCAACCATCTCATCACTACTCTACTTTATGGAAAGAATACAATGAAGCTGGAAGAGATCACTACAACTCTCATTTCCAATGAGATGAGAAAGAAGTCATGCAAAGAGGACTCTTAGGCAGAAGGGCTAGTCCTAAAGGGGGGTCAGGGGCATAGGAGATCGAAATCAAATGTTGGATACTTCTATTATGACATTAGGGGACACTTCAAGAGAGACTGATAAAAATGAAAGGATGACCTAGAAAGTAAGGGTAGTAGTAAAAAGAACACAGGTGAATCAACTAGTGTAGTGGAAGAGAATTTGGATAGAAACCTCCTCTCGGTCTCTTCTGGTATAAGTCATCTTTAAGATACATGGATTCTCGATTCATGATGTTCATATCACATGTGCCCAGATAGGACTTGGTTCAATTCCTATAAGTCTTATGACGATGGAAGTGTTCTGATGGAGAATAGCGTCTTGCACGGCCATTAGAATATGGACTATAAGTCCTATGATGGTAGAAGTGTTTAGATTAAGAATGACATATCATGCATGGCCATCGAAATATGGACCATCAAGGTAAGGATATTTGATAGAATCATTCGGTGTTTAAGTGATGTCAGACATGTTCTGGATCTAGAGAAAACTTTAACATCCTTAAGGGTTTTAGATACTAATGGGTGCACGTTCACTACATTAGGGGTATATGCAAGGTCACTAGAGGTACAATGGTGTTAATGAAGGGACATAAAATGAAAATATGTATAAGTTGATAGTGAGCACAGTTATGGGTGAGGCCACTACCACCTCACACATAGAATCTGACATAGATGACACTAATCTATGACATATGCGATTAAAGCAGTAGGAGAGGCATGATGGAACTGCATAAATAGGAATTGTTAGAAGGAGTTAAGGCGTGCAAGATGGATTTCTATGAGCATTGCATCTATGGAAAGTAGTGCACGGTAAGGTTGAAAAGTACTACACATATTAGCAGTGGGGTGCTCGTCTATATTCTTTCCAATGTCTGGGGGCCAGTGACAGTACCATCTAAGGGAGGAATAAGATACTTCATGAGCTTCATAGACGACTACTCGAGGAATGTTTGGCTCTACTTCTTAAAACATGAGTCTGAGGTGTTCGCTAGGTTTTAGGAATCGAAGGCGGAAGTGGAGAAGCAAATTGGGAGATAGGTTAAGTGTCTCAGGTTAGATAATGGTACGGAGTACAGAGATGCGAGATTTATGTAATTTTGTAAGGAACAAGACATCACTAGGCACTTTTCAACTTATGTAGCCCACCGTAGAATGAGGTAGCAGAGAAGATGAACAAAACTCTACTGAAGAGGGCGAAAAGTATGTAGTTGAATGTGGGGCTGCTCAAAAGCTTCTGGACAGAAGCAGTTAATATGGTATGCTTTGTAATAAATCATTCACCATCTACAATGCCAAAATCCGAGGTTGTAAAAGAAGTCTGGATAATTAAGGATGTCGATTACTCAAGGATGAGAATCTTCGGGTGTCCAGCATACGTTGGGTGTCCACTTAAAGAGTGAATATAAGAATAAGTTGGATCCAAAATCTAGGAAGTGCATCTTTATCGGGTATAAGAAAGGTGTTAAGGGCTACAAGTCTTCGCATTCAGCTTCTTAAAATATGGTCATTAGAAAAGATGTCATCTTTGACAAGGCATCAATGTTGAAGACCTATAATGAAGCTGCAGAGAAGTTGAAAAAGCATGGCGAAGCTGAGAAGTTGATTGTGCAGGTGGAGTGAGTTATGCCTGTTATTGAAGAGAAAATTCAGGAGTAAGAAACCAAAATAATAAGCATGATACCTAGGAAAGTATATCTAGGAATAGGAAGAAAAGAACCATTATTGAAGAGAAAGTATGCTTTAGAAAAGAACCATTATATAGTAGCAGAATCTAATTTGAAGCAGAATCTAATTTGAAATTTGAACAGCTCGATGTGAAGATAGCATTTCTTCTTGGGAACTTGGAGGAAGTCATTTACATGAGGCAGTCTAAAGCATTCGAGGATCTTGGTAAGGAAGGTCATGTGTGTAGGCTGAAGAAGTCTTTGTCTGGGCTTCTATTTTTTTAATTTTTTATTTAATAAGAGCTTCATTTATATGGCTAAAACTTTTTACAACTTAGGCTATTTGGGTGGGGCTTGCAGCTACACAACAAGCCCGCTTATGATATCCTATACATTTGGGAGATTATTAAGCTCTCTAACAGCACCTAAACCGGCTTTGTCCAAAAGAAAACGGCCCTTAATCAGCCTGGGAAGGGAGGAAACCTCCCGGAAGGATTTGTCTGATTGCATCCTACTACCCTCTTTAGCCAGCCTATCTACTGGCTTATTCACTTCTCTTGGGATGTGGGACATCTGAAAGGTTCCCCGATCGTAAAGATTCTTGATTCTAATTAGCCAATATTTCCATTTCCAAAGGCGCAGATGGACTTCCCGATTATGCAATCCACTACCCATCTGGAATAAGATTCTTTGTGCAATCTATCTAAACAGATTGACACACAAAACTCCATACCGTCAAAAACAACCCGCATCTCACCCGTGTTGTTGGATGTAATCCCATACCCACTGAAGAAAGCAGAATATCATATCGCCATGACTATCTCTCCAAATGCCCCTGCCACCTGTTGGCCTTGGATTAGATACAACGGAGTCGTCCACATTTAGTCTAGGCTGAAGTTGTCTCTAAGGTACTAATACAAGTGGTTTGATTCTTATATGGCGAAGATTGGGTAATTAGGTGTGAGTATGACTATTGCGTGTATTATAGGGTGATTGAGGACGTGTCCTACATTTTACTAATGCTTTACATTGATGATATGTTGATTGTTGTAAATGAGAGGATGGACCCGCATTCCAAATGGAGAATGCAGAGAGCGGTCTACGGTTATGGCAAAGGTTGCATGGGAGGTTTTAAGGCTTACTTAGCAGAATGCAGTTAAGATGGAGATTGTTGTGTAAGATATCTTAGATTCTGCCAATCCCTTGTGCAAAGATGTCTTGTCTCAGTTTGATTGAGGCCAATTTTGGTTCGACTAGAAATTGGGTTGTTTTTTAGATCTTGCTTTCAAGATTTACACATTTTAAGTTAGAACGAAAAGTGTAGTTGGGTTAGTTCGGTCCAACCGAAGGTTATATGTGGTCCAATTGAAGGGGTTACGTTGAGTTACAAAAATTAGGCTATTTTAAGCTCTAGGTGCAACTAGAGTTTTGTATGTACAAGTGTTTTCTCTCTAATGACAAGGGTTTGCAAGGTGAGAGGATTTATAAACACTTGTAAGGGCTTGTGAATGAATTTTCTCAAGGAACTAGAGTTTTCCTAGGATTGTGCATTACATCGGGAGATCAAGCGATTCTATAATTGAAGAGTGAGTGGTGTAAACTCTAAGATTATGATTATAGTAGATCTCTATCATTTTGTGCCATAGTTTTTTTTCCATAAGAGTTTTTCAATTAAAATATCTTATGTTTGTGGTTGCTTAATTACTTGATTATTTGGTTATTCTACTTTATCGTGATTGTTCTATCTTTGTTAAACATATTTCCATAAAACACACAGATTAGTGATCGTGTGAGATAAGAGTCAGAACTACAACATATCCATTTTTTACTTTTAAGGTAGAGAGGCATATATACAATAGAGGATATAGAGAAATCTACAATTATATTGAAGTCATGTACTATTATGTCGAGAATGTGGCATGCATAGTCTATTTTACAAGAGCTATATATAAATATTTCAAAATGGTCTAGAATTTTGAAGTGATTTTTAGTAGCTTGAAAATGTGTAGAAAAGTGTAAAAGTTTTCAAGACTTTTTAGTAGCAATGCAATGTTTCGCCTCATTAATAAAATTCTTTTTTTTTTCGAAAAAAAATTGTAAAAATTTTCAAAACTACTCACAGATGTTCCAAAAATCCTACATGACAAAGTACAAGATATTGATGTAAAGCGTCTAGATAGTTCCCATGCATATATAGATGGGAGTCCCTCTCATCTCAGTCGGGAACTCAGTCCATCGGTGACATCCTAAGCCTTTATGGACCGACTGGTCTTGGAATAGGTTTGTCCCTTCGAAGATCGCATCATTCGTTTGGAAGATCATGAACAAGGTAGTGCATGTGGATGAAGAGATTCATAAAGTAGGGGTTTAGCTAACATTGGAATGCAATGGCTTTGATGTCTCTGATTTAAATGCCCATATTCCAGCTGATCGAATCAGAGTATACTCTCACTGGATATACCTTATTCAAGTCAGCACCTATCAAAATCCCAAGAAAAGGCTCAAGAGGATCAGGAACAGGGAGAATTACTTGGGGTATCTCGACAGAGGTAGCAGGCTGAGGTTCTTCTAGCTAGAACATCCCATTTTCCTGCAACTTAGCAACCTTTTGGGGTGGTTCCTCGGATCGACAACGCTAAGATTACAAACATCAGAGCTACTCCTTTTGTGCTACAAGATCATAAGGAAGATAACACAAGCTCTCCCCTCCATTAGTAGCCCCTCCTAGCTCCACCTCCGATGCAGTCGCTAGTGTGCAGTGGCGTTGAGAATACAGATCACCTATTCTGTAGAAGCATCATAACAACTGATTTATGGGCTCATTTCTCCTGTGTTTTGGATTGCATGTCCAACGAAATCAATCAATCAATTAGAGGATCAATCTCTAGGTTGACGGGGCCTCCTCCTCATCAAAGTTCGTGAGACTGAGGGACTTAATCCCATTTTTCATTGTTTGAGAGATTTGGCTGGGGCCCAATGGCAGTAAGTATTATGATAAGAGGATGTTATCAGGATCCATTATTGCTAAAGTTAGCAATTGGCTGAGAGAAGTGGGCAATCGATTATCAGAGAAAGAGAGGGTTTCCTTGTCTATATCAATTTCCTAGTAGTCTCTAGGCTTACTAAGCAACCGAGGGGGAGAGGAAGAGAGTTTTCAAGTTGTTAAATGGGGTAGGCTGGGGTGGGACTGGCTCAAGCTTAACATAGATGGGTATTCAAGAGGAAACCTAGCCAATAGAGGAGGGGGAGGGGTATGAAGAGATCACCTGGGTAAGGTAATCTTTGCCTTCGGATTTCCAATATAGTAGTTGAAGCCCAAGCGTTGGTGGATAGTTTAGAGATCCATGGAAAAATGGGCTTAAGTAATATTGTAGTTGAAACGGAATCTCGTGTTATTGCAGAAGTTGTTTCTAATTTGTAAAGGGATTGACCTTGGAATATTTGGTACTAAATGGGAATAAAAATGCACATGGTTGGTCCATGGGTTATGCTTGCAAAATCTTGGCGAGGCTTTGGAATGAAGGCTATGTCGTACATGGTGGTGATTGAGACCAAATAAAAATCATGCCTTTTAAACACACAAATGCTTACTTAAACTAATATAAAAATTAATCTAAGTAATTTAACATTAAGGCTTCTAAGCTAAGAGTGGGTCCAATCACATAGACTATAAATCATATTCCTATAAAGCCATTACTTTATAAACCTGATAAAGTACATGTGTGTGAAGGATGTGCTAACTATCAATTCCTAACATTCTTTTAATCATGCATACATATAATTTATCAAATTAAATCTATAAGTATAATTAGGAATGTGCTCAAAAGATAATTTTAAATACAAGCATGTATAGTGGTTTAGTTTTCCTACTCCACTCTTGGTGAACGCACTCAACCAATGAGTGTATCAGATTTTTCTATCAGAGGTTATAAATCAGGTTCACCTCTAACCTTTATAACCCTACACAAGGACCTATATAACGTACACTCTCATCAGAGGCTCCCACAAGAGACTTTAGTTGATTTTCTGATGATTAACCAACAATATCAGTTCTACATAAGAATCTGCACATACACACCCATGTTGGTGGCCTACAAAAAGACTTAATTTAGTTCCTACACAAGAACCTAATCGAGTTTAGCAATCAAAATCTTACTCAATCCTACACAAGGAAGGAGTGTACATAGACTTAACAAATAACAAACTTACTTATCGGATTGAGTCCAATTGATGTGTCATCTCGAGATGCTTCGTGCTTTGAATAAGCTTCTCATTGTTCCCCCAATCGTTAATGTCGATGCATTGCCAATGCTTTAGCTCTAAAATCAAACACCTTACATGCAATGCTCTGATGCGGTGACTAAGCTGATGGGAGGTTGGGTGAATCTCATACAACTAGTGGAGAGTTGAAATCCTAGAGGATTCACCTAGAAGGGTCTTCTAGAGGATTTAGATAAACATTTGACTATGAGCTCAGTGTCTAATATCTAGCAAGTGGTGGAATTCAAGATCATTTTAAAGGTGGAGGTTGAAATCCTTATTAGAGTGAAAATCTCAAGAAAGATTACTTAAAACTCATGAGATAAGAGATCTAGGATGTTAGATATCAACATGGAATCACCTAGTCTTATTTTGCACCAAAAGCCCTAATTTTTTCCAAGAATCGAATGCCCTTTGATAAGAAACAAATTTACAATGGCTATAAAATGCCTAGTTAATGACTCTATCGATAGGATTGAAAGGCCCTTAGATGGAATCGAAGGACCTTCGATGGGATCGAATCATGCGTTGATCCCATCGTGAAAATTTAGGAATTTCTCTAATTGTTGTTGGACTTATTCTTCAATTTGAATGAGTGGACTTTCAGTTCGATTGAGTCTCATCGACAGGTTGTTGATGGGGTCGAGGACCACTCGAAAACTATTATTTTGGGCATATGATTTCATAGTAAATTTGTACCTCTTCTAACCTTATTTATCATATTTCAATTAAACTTATAAGGCTAAGGGATGATCAACACTGCCTACGTATATAGTTAGGATTATCTAGAGATTTAATAGTTATTTTGGGTTAAGGATTAGGGTCACCAAGGCACCTCATATACCTGTTCTTTGCTCCTTAATGCTTCACGTATACATGTGTCTTCAGTTTTTAACTTTTAAGGGCTTAACAGATTACATGACACACGAACTCACATGATCAACAAACAAGGTACACAAATCCGTTCACTAAAAATCTCTCCCTTTACCAATTACATGATAAAAACCTAAACTAGATAATGTCATGGTCCATACAAATGAAATACCAAAAAAATTAAAATATTAGATGTCCAAGATTATAATGATTTAAAAATTTAAATACAAGACTTGATACATGTAACACTAGTAATGCTCTCCCAAAATTTTTCTCCATATCTCATCAATTCCTAGAACAATAAACCAATCCTACAAAACAAAATTAAACTTATTTTGGTGGGACTTGATTTTTCTCCCCCTTTTTGTCAGCATTTGACAAAGACTTAGTTTTATGAATATACCAATAAAAACATAAAATGAAATTAAACTCTATAAGTCACATATGTTATTATAAGCAAATGCTAACAAGGGAATAGGGTGCATATTTTTATTTTTGTAAATAAAATGAGATTTCATTAATAAACAGAATTTACAGCCTTTTCGGGAGGGTCCCTACAAAAAGAAATAGGACCACACCTATCGTGTACTAAACACAAAACAGACAAAAAGCCCAAGAGGTTTCCACATGGAACAAAGTTAGGTACACTGCGAGGCCAAAACTCCCCAGAGGGTTAGGGAAGAAAAATTAAGGGGATCTAATCCTACCCAACCCCATGTTATCAAGCACGAGCTCACCTCTGATGTGCCTAGAGAGTGAGGCTCGACTAGTGTAGGTAGTGTCCGGGTATCCTTCACTAACCATTCTCGCAAGAGCATCTGCCACTACATTACCTTCACGGAAAATATGAGAGAGAGATAGGTTAAGGCTGTGAATTTTGGAATGGATTTCCCCCAAAATATACCAGATCCTCTAAGGAATGGAAAAGGAAAGGTCCTTAGCTGCTGACACAATAAGCTTAGAGTTGGACTCCACCACGATGTTGGCTAGAACCAGGTGAGAGTAAATGTTTAACTCGTCAAGCATTGCCCGGACTTCAGCCATTATGTTGGAAGAAGTCCCATAGTACCTGTGAAAAGCAAAAATCAGATTACCGGAATGATCCTGACACACTCCTCCACCTCCGCTTTCACCCGAGTTGCCTCTTGAAGATCCATCAATGTTTATCTTTAGCCAATCCTTAGGGGGTTTAGTCCATCTCACAATAATTGGTTTAGTGAATGGAGTTGGGGATGGGTTGAGAATTTGAAGGGCGTTTAGGATAGTAATTTCGGCCATAGATTGGCAGGCTGAGAGTGGAATAGACAATCCAATCTCACGCATCCATCGAGTGACTTTGAAGATGATCTTGTTGGCAGATATATGTTGAGGGTCAAATATTGCATATCAGACCCCAGTTATTACCTGTTTTTATGAACATGGTACTGTTTAACGGCCCGATTTAGTTGTGTTTGTGATGCAAGGTATATTTACAAGCTTGGATTGAAATGGAGTGCTAAAAGCATGGAATTAATGTTCAGAATGCACCAAGGTAAGGGATGGATTCCAGGGGACCAAGATCGACAAAATTTACATGTCGGAGATTTGTAAAAATTGAGAAACTGAAGCTCAAGTTGCCCGAATTTGGTCCAGAATGCAAGATCACAGGGTTCCCACCCTTTGATTGATTCGAAACTTCATACACGTGATGAGACCCATAAATTAATTGTACACGTAAAATCTCACCCTTTGAATATCTCGAGAAGTGGTCCAACGGACATATCAGCCCCTTAATTCATTAAGTGGGGCCCACCTGCTATCTGGATATACTTCAAAATTTGTTTTGACGGTTTAAATAATATGAGAAAAAGGATGGACGGTGCCGATTTCTCATAAACATCATGGTGGGCCCTGTGTATGACAAGTGTACATCATGTGCACTAAGCGCACGCCGTGCACTAGACCTGCACCAGCGCCAGCGCCTGCACCCGCTCGACCGACTTCAAAGAAAACGGAAAGTTTCCATTTTCTAGCCAGCATAGCAAACGGCGCTGTCCATTTTTACGGACGTCAGTGGGCCCCACCCATGGCCTGTCTGGCCAATCTGATCCGTTCATTGTGTAGACGGCCTCGAATACTACAAAATCATGTTGAAAGTTTATACCCATGTGTGCACATATGCGTGATACAGAGGCCATGAACAAGCGGTCCTGCGACATTCAAAACAATTTTTGGTGTGATTTCTTCTCTGGGCTGTGTCAATGGACGTTCAAAACCATCTACTCTTGACTGAAATTTCATCCTGAATGCAATGGATGGGGTGGATTTCCTCAAAAATATCTCTGTGAGGACCACCGATTACGATAGCGAAGGAGTGTGAAAGCTTTTGCAGATTCGTAAAACTGACTTTTCCAAGCGGCTGTGGCCCACCATCTTTCATCATATGACAGATCTGAACCGTTCATCATGTAAAGGGCTCAAAAATGTCCTAAGGGACGGTGTTTCTTTGAAAATTGAGCGAAGGAAGTGGTGAGTTTTGAGGCATTGAAACTTGGCTGCGAAAAGTTGCACTCCGTGTTCTGCTGCGACTCTGCCACCGACTCCAACCTTCCAACAGCTATAAAAGGAGGTTGGGGACGTGAGAGAGGGGGACCAGAGCTTAGTGGACTGGACGTGGAGCACAGAGGAGAGTGTCACGTCACAAACTCAGAAACCGGGCTCACAAAATTTTTGATTGCCGAATCTGGCACCGACAGCCTCCGTAGAACCCCATTCTCGATTCCTAGTGCCCATTCGGCAGGTTTCGATCCTGGGATGCTACAAGGAGGATTTTTAATATCAGTTTGATGCATGCACTACCAAAAAATCGACCAAAGGCTACGGACTTTGAAAGTTTGTAGCTACGGATATAAACCGTAGCTATATTGCTATGGTTTTAATCCGTAGCTAAAACCTACAACCGTCTCCACCTCACAGATGCTCTGTAGGGGCTCTATAGGATTCACCATAGTGTGTATGCTATATCTAAGCCATCCATCCATTTTGACACTGCGTTTCAGGCCTGTATGTTAAAAAGGAGTTAGATCGAAGGCTCAAGTTGACCACATCATAGGAAATAGTAAAGATTAAGCGCCTACCATTGATCTATGGTGTGGTCCACTTGGGATTTCGATCAGCCTCAATTTTTGGATAATGCCCTAAAAATAGCTCTAAAAATGAATGGACGGTGTGGATAGAGCACATACATCACAATGAGTTTGCCACTCCGTCCCGCTCCATCCCTTGAAACTCCACACGCTCATTTTTATTTTTATTTTCATTTTCATTTCCCCCTCTTAAGAAAAAAAAACCTAGCTCTCCCTCCCTGTTTTTTCATTTCCCCCTCTCCAAACAAACAATACCTAGCTTCCGTCTTTCTCATCTTCTCCTCATCTCTATCTCATACAAGGAGATCGAAGATGACAAGGAGGCACTCTCGAGAGATTGTTGGCCTATGGTCGCATCTCTAGAGGGATCTTACACAGTGCCAGTGAAGATTCCTCCGAAGTTGATATCGTCGGCCACAAGTGTAACACCCTGAAAATCGGGGGTCGTGTATAAACTCAACTCCCGAGTTCCAGACCGTCACTTATGCAAAAAAAAATGATTATGATTCAATGTTGTCTGATTTAAAGCATTCACATGAGTAAAAGTATACCAAAACTGCAATTCATACTCCAGATCCAGTGATAAAAGCAAGTGGAAGACTAAACAATATATATATCACTGTAAGGAAAAACAAAGTAGATCTCATCTTTCTCTAAAGTATGAATACATCTCTGAGTCTCATATACATATACATGAACAAAATCAAATGTTCAAAATAGTCCCACTGAAGTCCCATCAACCCAGGTCGCCTACGCAAAGCCATCATGATACTGCATGTACGAGAACTCGTCCTGGTCCTCGTCGAAGTCTGGCTCTACCTCCTGGATCTCAGCCTCACCTGCATCTACAACAGGGTCTGGTGGGTGTTGCAAACACCGTCCCGTAACGTGGGAGTGAGTAGCTAACTCAGTGGAATAATAGAGTAAGGATTAACATGTTCTCAAATCAATCATGCGATAATAGTAAAGCAGTAAATCAAACAATCCTAATACTGTTATTAATGCAATTATGACATGACGTGATGTATGCCCTCAACGACGATCTCCCTCATACGGCAACATCTTACGACCGTGGCATGCCACACTCCCTAGAGTGCTCCACATCTTCCAGGCACATGCAATGTTATGGTGATATGATTTTCGAGTTGTTATTAGTCCATTCAAACAGAAGGATTGAGAAACTAAGGTACTTTCCTTATATCAATCCCAACACAGATCCTGTCTAGGGTCGTCACTCCTAGTAATCTCATACGATGTATATTTTGTAGGTCGCTGCAAGGGCTTCCAGGGCTGTTGCACGCACTAGTTGCTCCGCTCCCCCATCACCTTATCAATACAGGCCTACTGTACTCTACTGCTACTGAAGGGTCGTCGCCTCCCGTAGACTCAGAATACACTCGCGGTCACTACAAAGGACTCGTCGCCTGATCAGTGTAGGCCGACAGCTAGAATATAGTGTCTCATACCACCATAATCTGCTCACGAGACTAGGTGCTCACTGGTCACTACGGGGAGGTTTGTGGCCCCAGCGTAGGCCGACAGCTCGACCACGGTGTCCCATACCACCATGCCTGGCTCATGAGTCTTCGTGGATCAAGGTACCATGGTTAACAGGGTTTACAATGGTAAGTTTAGTACCCTACGTTCAAGCAGTTATGACTCATACAGGGTGAACATACATCGGCCAGTCGGGTTACTTGACGGGCTCGACTAGTGCGATCGCATCTCAAGTCGAACGACATGAAGTGCATAAAACACTTCGCGTGGCCTAACCACTGCCGCCAACTCCAAACACGACTCGCATTCATCTACGCGTCGTTCGTGGCCAAGACCAGCCAACCACGAATTCGATCGGTTACCGATTGCCTGGACTAAATATAGTCCCAGAAAATTATGGAATCACATCAGCAATTTATATTGAAATATTGGAATTGAAATACAATCATGTAAGCATGTTAACACATGTTATAACATTCAACTTAAGTAAATCTTCAAGCACATATATTTCAGGCATGTAATGAAATCATGCATATAATCAACATGTAGGAAATCATTTAGGTCGGCATATTAATTGAGAAATCAATCTCAAACTATCTCATAACATCATTTAATTCAATACATACTAATACAAGCATTTATACAAACACATACACTACACACTTAAGTCTACATATAGTATGTCGACCCGAAGTGCGCAATTAGGCGAATCTCTTCGCCAAACTAATTATGCACGTATTCCTAACTTCCTAATGCGACAACAAACCATGTCAATCACATCAGCAAAATATGAATGTAAACTGTACATCATACAAATGACTAAAATGCCCTAAATCTCATATTCTTCGTTAATTTACGAAACAGGAAACGGAGAGCATGTTGTACATGTCAAACGGCAATGCCATCAATAATCTACTATTAAACGACATTGAAAACGTTGGAAACCGTCAATCAAAGCGTCTAAAATCGTCACCTAGTCTCTTGTAGACTCGTGATTTTGAACGGAGGGTATACGCTTCGTCTACGGCAGCAAGAGAACCTGTTTTACGAAGTACGTTACCTAACACGCTATGAATCCTAGTAAACCCTAAATCAGCAACTTCTAGGGTTGTTTTATACCTGAAAAAGTGGAGGAATCACCGGCCAGGTGATTGGGAAGGATTGCTTAGGCACTAGCAACAGGCGGCTTGAAGACTGGAAAAATTCCTTCTACACTCTCTCTCAAACTCTCACCTTTTCTCTCTCCCAATCTAGGGTTTCTTGCAATTTCGGATGGGAGAGAGGAGTGAGGGTTTCAACCCCTTTTATAAGTATAAAAACGCCCAAAATAGGCTCCGGTACAAAGTTTACTTAGTGCATATCCAATTCGGGGCTGTTTCGGTCCAAAAGATGCTTCCTAGTGGTCCCCTTGTCGAATGCGATCGGACTTAAGCTCATGTGTACCAGATCTATCACGTATTAAGTTTTCAATTCGGCAGGGTTCGCAGATCGCACGTGGCGGACTAGTTTCAGTTCAGCGGTCACCGCACGTAGATCAGGGCTGAAAGTCTCATGATCTAAAATAGAAATTTCTCCTGATCCAAGGGTGTAATCTGGATGAATTCTGACGGTCAGAACGCTCAATACTGACGCGTCAAGTCGTGTGCCAGATTTGAATTTGAAATTCCAATTCTGTCCCTATTCGCACTCTCTTCGGTCCGGGCTCAATGAAATAGCCTGTGATTATCCGTTTGACTTGATTTTCGAAATGAGTGTCAAGTCCAGCTAGGCGGTTCTAACGGTCTAAGATAGGAGGTATCGGACTTTCGACGTGCGGTATAGATCCAATACAAAGATTCAAAGTGGTCCAGAGAACAAACCTGCTTAGAGTTTGGTCCGAGGTTATAGAGTGTTATAGGGTCGTTAGTTCTACTCGATTTGGGTCTTGTAGAACGTATTTAAAGTGATCAGGGACTATTTTCCAGCTACTCTAGCGTCGCGCTAGCTAACTTAGTCATATTTTCTAAAAGAATTAATTCTACGCAATTTCGGGTCGAGTTGGTACTCAAACCCAAGTATGGATTTTTCACGGGCGTTACAATCTACCCCCCTTAACAAATAATTTCGTCTTCGAAATTTGTACCTTTTCGTACTCCTAGAGAAGCTGTGGGTAATTCTTTCTGATCTCGTCTTCTGTCTCCCAGGTAGCCTCCTCCTCAGAGTGATGCGTCCACAATACCTTCACAAGGGGAATCACCTTGCTACGCAGTACCTGCTCCTTCCTGTCTAGGATACATGTCGGTCGCAGGATATAAGTAACATCCTCTCCTAACTGCACCTGCTCCCATCTGATGATATGGGAAGGATCAGCAACGTACTTCTTCAGCATAGAAACATGAAATACGTTGTGAACGCTCGCGAGAGGCGTGGGTAAAGCCAATCGGTAAGCCACTGCTCCCACACGATCGAGGATCTGGAATGGACCAATGAATCTCCGTGCTAGCTTCCCCTTCTTCCCGAACCGAAGGACTCCCTTCATAGAGGAAACTCACAAAAACACATGATCCCCAACTGTGAACTCTAGTGGCCTCCTTCTCGTATCGACATAACTCTTCTGTCTGCTCTGCGCTGTAAGAAGCCGATGTCGAATAATATCGATCTTCTCTGACGTCGCCTGCACCAACTCTAGACCAATCAAGCTACGCTCACCGACCTCTATCCAGCAATGCGGTGCACGACAAGGTCGCCCATACAGCACCTCATAAGGTGCCATACCGATACTCGCCTGAAAGCTGTTGTTGTACGCAAACTCCGCATATGCAAGACAATCATCCCAACTGTCCTTGAAGTCCAATGCGCAAGCTCGCAACATGTTCTCTAAGATCTGGTTCACCCGCTCTCTCTGTCCGTCTGTCCGTGGGTGGAAGGCAGTACTGAACTTCAACTTCACACCCATAGCCTCCTGAATGCAAGTCCAGAAAATAGAAGTGAACCGCGTGTCTCTGTTCGACACGATCTCCAGCAGAACTCCATGCAAACGCACAATCTCTCTGATGTACAATCTAGCCAGCTCGTCTGCAGAGTTCGTAACTCTAATCGGTAGGAAGTGCGCCGACTTCGTCAGACGGTCGACAATCACCCAAATGGAATCATGTCCCTTCCTCGTCTTCGGTAACCCAGAAATGAAGTTAATGGAAATGAAATCTCACTTCCACTCTGCGATCGGCATAGACTGCAAAAGTCCAGGTGGTCGGCGATGCTCTGCCTTCACCTGCTGACAAGTGAGACAACGGGACACGAACTCAGCTATGTGGGTCTTCATACCTTCCCACCAATATGTCCTCTTCACGTCACGATACATCTTCGTACTGCCTGGATGCATCGCGAGTCTAGTACAATGCGCAGCCTCGAGAATCTCTCGTCTCAAGTCAGGGACATCTGGGACGCATAGGCGGCCACGATAACGTAAGCCCCCATCCATACCAACTCACCAGTCGGCGTCTGCATCATCACTGGCCTGCTCTCGAAGCTCAGTCAGATGCGCATCGTCCCTCTGTGCCTCGATGACCCGGTCATCGATCTGAGATCGCACCTGTACATGTGCGATGAACTCAAACGGCTCCTCTACGGTGAGTTTCTGCTCAAAGTCTCGCAAAAACTCAACCATATCCCACTTAGCAACCATCAGCGGAGCCGCAAACTCTATCGCCTTCTTACGGCTCAACGCATCAGTCACAAGGTTCGCCTTCCCAAGATGGTAAGAGACTTCAAACTTGAAGTCCTTCAACGTCTCCATCCATCACCGCTGCCTCATATTCAAGTCTCGCTGCCTGAATATGTACTTGAGGCTCTTGTGGTCGCAAAAGAGCTCGAACTCCTCTCCGTAGAGGTAATGTCTCCAAAGTCTCAGTGCGAATATAACGGCTGCCAACTCTAGGTCGTGTGTAGGGTAATTCTCCTCGTGCTACCTTAATTGTCTCGAGGCATACGAAATTACCCTATCCCTCTGCATAAGGACACAACCCAGACCAACGCTAGACGCGTCAGTGTACATAGTGTATCTAACCCCTTGCTCTGGCAATACTAGCATAGGGGCGGACGTAAGTCTGTCCTTCAGCTCCTGAAAAGCTGACTCCGCCTTGTCATTCCAGGTGAACTTCACGTCCTTTCATGTCAACTGAGATAAGGGTCTCGCGATCTTTGAGAAGTCCTATATGAAGCGCCGATAGTAGCCAGCGAGACCCAAGAAACTCCTCACCTCAGTGACAGAACCAGGCTGCTCCCAGTTCTGCACCGCAGCTACCTTAGACAGGTCAACTGCCATGCCATCCTTGGACACCACGTGTCCCAGGAACTTCACCTCCTGCTTCCAGAAGTCGCACTTCTTGTACTGTGCGAACAACTGATGCTGTCTGAGCGTATCCAGGACCAAACGCAAGTGCTCCTCATGCTCCTCTCGACTCCTGGAGTACACCAAAATGTCGTCAATGAATACAATGACGAATCGATAGAGAAAAGGTCGAAATATCCGGTTCATCAGATCCATGAACACGGATGGTGCGTTCGTGAGACCGAACGACATCACGAGGAACTCGTAGTGGCCAAAACTGGTCCTGAATGTTGTCTTCTGCACGTCCTCATCCCTGACGCGGAACTGATGATATCCTGACTGGAGATCAATCTTCGAGAAGTACTGCGCTCCTCTCAACTGATCAAACAAGTCGTCGATCCTGGGTAAAGGGTACTTGTTCTTCACCGTGACCTGGTTCAGCCTGCGATAATCAATACATAATCGCATCGAACCATCCTTCTTCCTCACGAACAAGACCGGTGCTCCCCAAGGAGACACACTAGGCCGTATAAGGCCAAGCCCTAGCAGAGCATCAATCTGCGTCCTCAACTCCTCCATCTCACATGGTGCCATGCGATACGTCGGCAGTGAGACGGGCGTAGAACCAGGAACCAGATCGATAGTGAAATCGATCTCACGTCGAGACGGCAAACCAGGGATCTTCCTTAACAGATCCCCGAACTCGGAAATGACTGGCACATGCTCAAGTACCTGGGCACCAGCGTGGCGCAATAAAGTGGCGTAACTAAGTATGCAGAAAGGAAGATTTACCCGCACTGAAAACGTGAAAGGCGTGCCCTCAGGCTCGTACACCGTCACCATACGAGCCTCCCAGCAGTCAACCAGTCCATGCCAAGAATGACGTTGAGATAAATGAGCGAGGGATCGACGACAAGATCAAGAGCCATCGTCCTGCCTCCCAGATCAACTAAACAACCCTCACACATCTGGGTAACATCCGAATAATCCCCATGAGCTACAAAGACTTGCATGCTATCTATAGTGATAGTCTGTAACCCAAGACGCCTGACTACAGCACATGATATCAAAGAAATCGTGGAACCAGTGTCCACCATCACAAGAATAGGAGTACCTCCAATATGGGTTGTGACCTCGAAGGCCGAATGCTGAAAAGTCGGAGTCGCAACTGCCTCAGCTGTCAATGCATGAACCCGAACCTGCTGTGGCCAGTTCGGCCGCTGTGTCATGGGCCGTGGAGGCTGTTTGATCTGCGATACCGGAGGTCTGAAAGAAGGGTGCGCAGGAGCTAACCGTATAGGCGGTGCTGATATCGCCTGTGAACGAGCACGGTCAATCTTCTGCGGCGGTGAGAACCCACTGTCCCGCATCCGAGAAAAACAGCTCTGTGCCAAGTGGCCTGTCCTCCCACAGTATGTACATGTCAAATTAGGGCACCGAAACGGTGGTACAGGCGCTGCAGCCCTAGTAGGAGGGTCGACGCAAGGCCTCTTACCAGCGAAGGGCCTATCCTGCATGTCTGGTCGTGGCCTAGAAGCAACAGGGCCACGAGATCGTGCAAGTCGATCCACATCCTGCTCTGCCCGTATAGACATGTGAATCAACTCTGCATAAGAGGGAATGGTCACACAGCACATCTTCGACCAAATATCCAGTCGCAAACCCTCCAAAAAGCGTCATATGCGCATCTGCTCATCAGCCAAAATAGTCGGGACGTATCTGTCCAACTCCGTAAACTGATGCTCAGACTCTGTAACTGTCATGGCTGCCTGTCTGAGGTGGAGAAACTCATTCTCCCTGTCATGCCTGTAAGTCTGGGGATAATACTTCTCGTGGAAGTGGAACTCAAATGCTGTCCATGTCCATACAAAGTCGGCGGCAACGGTCCGCAATATGCTATCCCACCACAGGCTGGCCTCTCTCTCAAACAGGAATGTAGCCAGCTCTACCTGTTTAGTCTCTGTGCAATGTAACATCCGCAAAATCTTCGACACACAGTCGAGCCAGTACTCAGCCTCCTCGGGTCTGTGAGAACCCGTGAAAGTGGGAGGCCGAAAGCGCTGAAATCGCTCTAATAGGCCCCGTGTATCTGCGGCATTCCCCGCAGGGTAAGCAGGCGGTACAGGATGAGTCGTGCCCTCATCCTGGGCGTATGCATAAGCATCCTCAGCTGGATGCGCAGGTGGTGCAGGTGGAGTCACACCCCCACCCTGGGCTAATGTCCCAACAATGGTAGTCAGAAGCTGCTGCTGCTGCTGTATCATAGCCAACATCTGCTCAAATCTGTCAGGAGGTGGAGCAGGCTGTGGCGGGTGCTGTGTCGAAGTAGATGCACAATAAGGCTCTCTGACTGACGGTGTGAACGGTGGTGGTCCATCTGTAGGACCAGCAGTAGGCTGAGACGCTCGAACTGTCTAAGGAATCGGGCCCACGGCAGGGTCCGCATGGGTGTCAGACTGCGAAGGAGTCTGATCCATATGCTCACTCAATGCAAGCCAAACCGTGCTCCGCGTAGCCTTAGGCGGCATTCCCTATATTCAAAATAGGGCGCAACCTTGTCAGTCTCAAAAGCACAAATACACTACAATCATTCACACAAGGAGTCAAAGGCATTCCATACATTTCATTTAATCAAAATTGTCACAATACAAGGGATATATCCTTACAAGCATCATGAAGAGAAATACATGGGAACTAAGACAGTTAAAATTACAACAGCAACATAAGCAAGGCACTAGCCCTAACAAGCTTACACAACAAAAGTAGGAAATGACTAACTACTAACAACAACATCTAAGGACGCATCGCTAGTCCGTCGGGTGACGGAGGAGGAGCACCCTTATCCTGCAAGCAACACAGGATCGCCTTCAAGGTGTGACTCACCTTGCCGAATTTCTTCTTTGTAACGGCCTTGGCATCCTCGACTTCAGTGTGAAGTTCTTAAACTTCCCTTCGCAAGGCGATTTGAATCTCCTCGATCCGAGCAATGTGATCATCACTGGTAGCCTGCGCAGAAGTAGGAGGGCTCTCATCTGTATCCTGAGCCTCCTCTTCTGCCTCTTCCTGGACTTCTTCCTGAACTTTTGCTCCAGGTTCTTCTTCACTTTGATCTTCCTCATCATCAAAGTCATCCTCGCTATCCTCCTCAAGATGATTTTCACGGTACTGCGACCCAATCTTCATCTTGACCATAGTCGACTCATCAATGGTATGAATCGAAACTGGCAATTTCGGCTCAAGTCTGTAAGCAAACTCAAGCGCGATCTTGCAAATCAGTCGGCCAAAAGGAAGCGACTCGAATGTTCTTCTTGACTTGGTTATGAGGATTATCTGTCGTAAGATGAAAGTGGCCATACATACGTTCTCTCCCTGGGCCACCAGATACAAGAAATTGACCATAAGGCGTGTACATTCAATGCGATTCGTCGACCTAGGATAAACATTGAACGTGCAGATATGGTGCAGCAGGCGCAAATCATCAGACATATACGTCGCCTTGAGGCTATTATTAGGCTACCATGAAACCAACTTACCGCACAGAAACCTGGTGCGGTGATCTCGTTCGCGCCTACTCCTCAGATTCTTCTCACTAGGATGAACATCACCAAGAGGCACGTTCAGAAGTCACGCAATTAGCCGCACATCGATCGTAGCCATCCGATCTCTACCAAAAGAGATTTTGAACTGCAATGGCTCCAAGGTAGGATTTTGGATACTAGCGTAGAAGGCACGAACGGTGCCAACATTAGCACGAGTACGAGCTTCAAAGATCGGACCCCAATGCGCAGCTTCAATGCGCTCGAACAACAAAAATTCACCGAACAGTCGCCCTTCCACGTCCGCCTCAAACAACACTTTGCGATCAGTGTATTGGCCGTGAGGCATCTCTGATAGAATTACTCGCCCAAGGTGAGCATGGGGATCCAAATCCCGCTTTGTACGACACTCTAGGGCTGTAGCTGGACCTGTGGCGGCGCTTGAACTTGCGGCACCACCCCCCGGTCTTCTCGATTGAGCAGGGCGACTTGGCCCAGCCTCATCTACTACAGTTTTCCTTTTACCCATCAAAGATAAGATGGTGGAGAGTGATCAAAGGCCTAAAATGGCTTCCACGAAAGCCATGGAAAACGAAGAAAATGCGGAGAAGTGGCTGTCCAAACTGAAAAAGGGAGATCTAGGCGTCGTAGAGGGATGCTTCAAGCTTCCCAAGGATGCATTTTCAAGGAGAAATGAAAATGAAAAAGTGGAATGGAGCACCTCACGATTTCAGCTCGATTTGGGAGTTTTTTGGAGCTCCAAATGATGAAATCTTCAAGAGGGAGGGCTACCAACCGAAATAGATTGATGGCGGGTGGTCGTTTTTGGCCAAGGATGGATCTAGGGGTGATTTGGAACCACGAATTTTGGAGATGGTTGCTGGAAAATGAAAATAGGGCTATGGGGAGGGCTGCTTGTGAAGGAGAGGCACATTTTGGGGGTTTCCTTTGAACGGGACACCTATGGGGAGTGTGTACATGGTATTTAAGGGCGTGCGCCCGAATCTCACTTCAAATGGGCCCATTGCCGGATCGGCGATGGCATCGCCGACCGGTGATGCATCCGGCCGGTAGGACCAGATGGGTTTGGTCCCCCATGGTCCAAGGACCCCAGATATGTACGGTCCACACCCTAGTTCATTGTATTTTGACCTACATAGGCCCAAACATGTGTTCGGGGCTTTCCGGGACCAATCCGCAATCCCGAATATAAAACCCTATCATGTAGCATATGATTTGGGGTAGAAGAATCTAGTACATCCATCTAGACCCTTATCTGCTAAAGAAAGTGAAGTTAGAATGGCCTTATGGCCATTTTTCATGAAATTTTACTATTCACTGTAAAATTTTATGAAAGTATTATTTTGTGTTATTTTCACATCAGGTTTGATGCCTAACATGAAATGGATAAGAAAGAAATGAAGATTGGAGTGGTGAGAGGAAGAAATTTGAAGATTTTTGGTGAAATGGGGTTTTTTTAAGCCCTAACGATTGAATACAGGAGTCGTGGTCATCCCACGGCACAAGGATTTACTTTTATGGGTTTAAAATCGTTCAAAGAACGTCTCAACCCGACTTCCTACGACCTAGGAGCTATTCGGGTTGCTTCACGCGACCCGAGATGCGTTACAGACTCGATCGTGCGATCGATTCGAATAGACATCGCCTATCGGCGAATCTGCGATCCTAGAAGTGTTTCTAGACCCTTCTCGCACCCACCTAAGTCAAAAGAAGTGACAACGTACGTCGCGAGACCATAGCCCAGGCCCAGTATACTCTTATTCATGCTCTGATACCAACTTGTAACACCCTGAAAATCGGGGGTCGTGTATAAACTCAACTCCCTAGTTCCAGACCGTCACTTATGCAACAAAAATGATTATGATTCAATGTTGTCTGATTTAAAGCATTCACATGAGTAAATGTATACCAAAACTGCAATTCATACTCCAGATCCAGTGATAAAAGCAAGCGGAAGACTAAACAATATATATATATATATATATATATATATATATATATATATATATATATATATATATATATATATATCACTGTAAGGAAAAATAAAGTAGATCTCATCTGTCTCTAAAGTATGAATACATCTCTGAGTCTCATATACATATACATGAACAAAATTAAATGTTCAAAATAGTCTCACTGAAGTCCCATCAACCCAGGTCACCTACGCAAAGCCATCATGATACTGCATGTACGAGAACTCGTCCTGGTCCTCGTCGAAGTCTGTCTCTACCTCCTGGATCTCAGCCTCACCTGCATCTACAACAGCGTCTGGTGGGTGTTGCAAACACCGTCCCCCATCACCTTATCAATACAGTGTTGCAAACTCCTTTATGCGTGTTCTACTCAGTTGATTAGATACATGTATACTCCAAAAGTAGACAAAACGAATATACATGAGTGCGCTAAAAATATAAAATGACAAATATCAAAGTATCTAATCAACCTCCCTGTAATCCCGTCAATCAGAACACGCATAAAGGAGGAATCCTCCTCATCATCATCAAGTCCAGCTCTGCCTCGCAGGCTGCGCCATCATCTGCAATCACAAAAAGGTCTGGTGGGTGTCCAGGAACACCGTCCCGTAACGTGGGAGTGAGTAGCTAACTCAGTGGAATAATAGAGTAAGGATTAACATGTTCTCAAATCAATCATGCGATAATAGTAAAGCAGTAAATCAAACAATCATAATACTGTTATTAATGCAATTATGACATGACGTGATGTATGCCCTCACTGACGATCTCCCTCATACGATAACATCTTACGACCGCGGCATGCCACACTCCCTAGAGTGCTCCACATCTTCCAGGCACATGCAATGTTATGGTGATATGATTTTCGAGTTGTTATTAGTCCATTCAAACAGCAGGATTGAGAAACTAAGGTACTTCCCTTATATCAATCCCAACACAGATCCTGTCTAGGGTCGTCACTCCTAGTAATCTCATACGATGTATATTTTGTAGGTCGCTGCAAGGGCTACCAGGGCTATTGCACGCACTCGTTGCTCCGCTCCCCCATCACCTTATCAATACAGGCCTACTGTACTCTACTGCTACTGAAGGGTCGTCGCCTCCTGTAGACTCAGAATACGCTCGCGGTCATTACAAAGGACTCGTCGCCTGATCAGTGTAGGCCGACAGCTAGAATATAGTGTCCCATACCACCATAATCTGCTCACGAGACTAGGTGCTCACTGGTCACTACGGGGAGGTTTGTGGCCCCAGCGTAGGCCGACAGCTCGACCACGGTGTCCCATACCACCATGCCCGGCTCATGAGTCTTCGTGGATCAAGGTACCATGGTTAACAGGGTTTACAATGGTAAGTTCAGTACCCTAGGTTCAAGCAGTTATGACTCATACAGGGTGAACATACATCGGCCAGTCGGGTTACTTGACGGGCTCGACTAGCGCGATCGCATCTCAAGTCAAACGACATGAAGTGCGTAAAACACTTCGCGTGGCCTAACCACTGCCGCCAACTCCAAACACGACTTGCATTCATCGACGCGTCGTTCGTGGCCAAGACCAGCCAACCACGAATTCGATCGGTTACCGACTGCCTGGACTAAGTATAGTCCCAGAAAATTATGGAATCACATCAGCAATTTATATTGGAATATTGGAATTGAAATACAATCATGTAAGCATGTTAACACATGTTATAACATTCAACTTAAGTAAATCTTCAAGCACATATATTTCATGCATGTAATGAAATCATGCATATAATCAACATGTAAGAAATCATTTAGGTCGGCATATTAATTGAGAAATCAATCTCAAACTATCTCATAACATCATTTAATTCAATACATACTAATACAAGCATTTATACAAACACATACACTACACACTTAAGTCTACATATAGTATGTCGACCCGAAGTGCGCAATTAGGCGAATCTCTTCGCCAAACTAATTATGCACGTATTCCTAACTTCCTAATGCAACAACAAACCATGTCAATCACATCAGCAAAATATGAATGTAAACTGTACTTCCTACAAATGACTAAAATGCCCTAAATCTCATATTCTTCGTTAATTTACGAAACAGGAAACGGAGAGCATGTTGTACATGTCAAACGGCGATGCCGTCAATAATCTACTATTAAACGACATTGAAAGCGTTGGAAACCGTCAATCAAAGCGTCTAAAATCGTCACCTAGTCTCTTGTAGACTCGTGATTTCGAACGGAGCGTATACGCTTCGTCTACGGCAGCAAGAGAACCTGTTTTACGAAGTACGTTAGCTAACACGCTATGAATCCTAGTAAACCCTAAATCAACAACTTCTAGGGTTGTTTTATACCTGAAAAAGTGGAGGAATCACCGGCCAGGTGATTGGGAAGGATTGCTTAGGCACTAGCAACAGGCGGCTCGAAGACTGGAAAAATTCCTTCTACACTCTCTCTCAAACTCTCACCTTTTCTCTCTCCCAATCTAGGGTTTCTTGCAATTTCGGATGGGAGAGAGGAGTGAGGGTTTCAACCCCTTTTATAAACCCAAACTTGCCCGAAATAGGCTCCGGTACAAAGTTCACTTAGTGCATATCCAAATCGGGGCTGTTTCGGTCCAAAAGATGCTTTCTGGTGGTCCCCTGACCGAATGCGATCGAACTTAAGCTCACGCGTACCAGATCTAGCACGTATTAAGCTTTCAGTCCGGCTGGGTCCGCAGATCGCATGTGGCGGACCAGTTTTAGTTCAGCGGTCACCGCACGTAGATCAGGGTTGAAAGTCTCATGATATAAAATAGAAATTTCTCCTGATCCGAGGGTGTAATCTGACTGAATTCTGACGGTCAGAATGCTCAATACTGACGCGTCAAGTCGTGTGCCAGATTTGAATTTGAAATTTCAATTCTGTCCCTATTCGTACTCTCTTCGGTCCGGGCTCAATGAAATGGCCTGTGATTATCGGTTTGACTTGATTTTCGAAATGAGTGTCAAGTCCAGCTAGGCGGTTCTAACGGTCTAAGATAGGAGGTATCGGACTTTCGACGCGCGGTCTAGATCCAATACAAAGATTCAAAGTGGTCCAGAGAACAAACCTGCGTAGAGTTTGGTCCAAGGTTATAGAGTGTTATAGAGTCGTTGGTTCTACTCGATTTGGGTCTTGTAGAACGTATTTAAAGTGATCAGGGACTATTTCTCAGCTACTCCAGCGTCGCGCTAGCTAACTTAGTCATATTTTTTAAAAGAATTAATTCTACGCAATTTTGGGTCGAGTTGGTACTCGAGCCCAAGTATGGATTTTTCACGGGCGTTACAACAAGCGTCACAAGCGGAAACATGTTCACTCCCCAAGTACAGGGTTGTGATGTAGTAATAACTCGGTAAGACCGAGGTCGAATCCCAAGGGACTGAATCTTGTACGTTATCTAAAATTAACTAGAAATAGAACTAGAATGAGATGAATTCTAAATCAACTAGAATTTCAAGGAATATTTATGAAATTATTATCTAAAGATTAAGAAAAATCAGGAATAGGAAACAAGGGATTCAGAAGATCCACTTGTAGAGATCAGAGAGATCTTATGCCTGTTTTATGAATCATGGAATTTACTGAACTGCCATTGATCTAGTTTTTAAAGAGATGAAATGTGCATGAATTAGAATGGATTCCATCACCAAACCATGCCCAAAAGACTATGGCAAACAACAGAATTAAACCAATTATCACCTAATCACATGTATGAAAGTTAGGAAGGGTACCGTCATCCAACCATGCCCAGGAGACTATGGTGAACAACAGGGTTTCTTAACATTATAAACATGAAAAGGAAATAGAAATATTCAAAGCATCACAGACCCATTGTAATTTCAGTCACAACAGACCATTAAGAACTAAAAATATTCCCAAAATAAAATTAAATCAAAATCAGTTCAATATTAAACAAAAGGCATAATTAAACGTCTCCCATCACGCTACAAGCTTCACCTCTTAGCCCTAGCTAAGAAGTTTAGCCTAACATGATCAGGCTAAATCTAAATAAATAAAGAGAAAAAGAAAAGGAAAAGAAAAGAAAATAAAAAATAAAGAATCTCTCTCTCTCTCTCTCTCTCTCTCTCTCTCTCTCTCTCTCTCTCTCTCTTTCCTTGCTCCACGTCGGGTCAAGCTCCACGTCCCAACTGCTCCTGCTTTTTTTCTCCCTTTTCGAGCCCTCCTTTCTCTTCTCTTTATACATGGCAGAGGCGGTGGAAGGCTGCTATCGGTGGAGAATGCGCAGCTGCGTAAAGAGTTACGCGGCAACGGCAACTTTTCGCAGATGGAATGTCGGTCGACTTTGTGCAGCAAAACCGTACAGCCTTGCTTCATTTTTTTTCAAAGAGTTAACGTCCCTTGGGACATTGTGGACAGGGCTACTCGATGGACGGTCCAGATCAGTCACCCGATCTTTGATGATGGGCCAAGAAGATCCGGAACGTCCAGTTTTTTTGGAACGCGTAACAGAGCTTACGCAGGGAGCTTTGTCTGTCGGTGGGACCAACTCCTTCCGATATCCGTGAAATCTGCTCCGTCCAATGGAACACTCTTGAAAAATCGGTTGGTCAGAGACTGTTTTGGACAAGTTTCGGTGGGGCCCATAGAATCTTGCTTGTTGTCGTCCGACCCGTGTCTAAACTTCCATGAACACGTTTCCTCTGAGGAAATCAAGAAGCTGGCCAGGGGACGGTCGGTTTTGAGTTGGTAACAAGGTAGATGGTGTGGATTTTCCAATAGATCAAGGACGGTGGCCCACCAATGTTGTGTAGCTGTCGGTCTGCGGAACAGAGTGCGCACGACTGACGCACTGTGATGTTGGTGGGGCCGTGATTGATGTCCGCAGTGAAATCCGGTCAGTCCATTAGATTCACTTCGAAAATTCATTCGGAAATGGTCAACCTCGGATCAGATTTGGGGTGGCCCACGACACTTTCCATGGCACCGTTCGTTCATTGTTTGGACGCTGTTTACCTGTGCGTGCTTGCATGGAGACAAAAAGAGACCTTGGCGAGGATCTTGGCTACCCTATGAAGTGAGTGGACGGTTCGGATCAACCGATTGGATGACAATGGTGGCCCATTACATGTTACCGCGGACGATCGTCCGTCCATGCATGTGAAAGGAGAGAGAGACGCTCTCTCTCTCTGATTTTCCACGAGTCAACCGGTCTTTTGACCGGTTGGCTGATCCGGTGCACAACGCTCATGCGTGTGCTGTATACACATGCATTGCATGCATGGGTCCCACAGTGATGTATTTGAGATCTAATCCGTCCATCTCTTTTATCAGATTCTTTTAACCATCAGAACCAAAATTGAAGCATATGCAGATAGCAGGTGGGCCCTAAATTGATGGTCGATAGGCTGATCTGTCGGTTGAGACACTTCCACAGAGATCCAATAACTGAAATTCGATGTGTACGGTTAAATTATGGTCCTCAGGCCATGTATTAAGTTTTGAACTGATCGGATGGCGAGAACCTTGTGGTCTTGCATTTTGAACACTTTCCAGGCCCGTTTAAGATGAGCGGCTGGAATTTCTCTGATCTCCGGTGTGTAAATCCTAGATCTTGGTCTCCTGGAGTTTCTTCCAATGCATTGATGAATGTAGACCGTCAAATCCACACTTTTAGTACCCTTTTCCATTCCAAGATCCTAAATTCAACCTGTAGCATAAACATGATTAAATCGACCGTTAAACAATATTATGTTCGTAAATCCAGACAATAACTGGGGTCTAATATGTAATATTTGACCCTCAACACAACCTCCAACTAGCATTTTGCTAGTTCCGAGCAAAGTATGTGAAAAATAAGTTGAGACTTACAGGACGATTTTCATAAACTCAAGGGATTTTTGCAAAATAATCCGGATACGAAAATTCTAAGATTCATGAATGTTGGGAATTACTTTCTCCTGGAATCAAGTGCTTGGTAGACTCATAATCAAGTTCTAAGTATTAATAGATCAATTAGAATAATTCTAAACATTGAGTTCCATGAGTGGATAGTGTAATCTCAGCCTATCATCATTAAAATTCAATTTCATGATAGCATTGGTAATCACAAGAGTATTCATGACACCTAAAACCCGAACCAAACCTACCTCAAAAATTTCATCTTTTGATTTTTCTTTAAAAGTAATGCCAAGGATGGGGGTCAAATCCTCACCTATAGGGAGCAAACCTATGGTAAAGACTAGTCGCCCAATAATTTTTGAATGTTAACCTTGGGGAATCAAACCTTCACCTGTGAGGAGCAAACCTACAGTGAAGGTCATTCGCCCAACCCTGGGTATTTTCTTTTTCTTCGATTCTTCTCTCTCTTTTTTTTTTTTTTTTTCTAATAATCATACTAAGAAAAGTATCCAGGCTAGTTCCTTTCATGCTTAATGATTACTAAGTTAATCCTTCAATATCAAATTGAAATCTTAATGTGGAAACGAGATGTGACATATGCAATCATGACTCAATCAATGTTTAAAACTTCTCATCATGGATTAACAAATCAGACTTAACTGTGAAGGCTAACAGATAGCTGAATCCACAAGTCATAAATCCAACATCATGTATCTTACAAATCTAAATTAGGGATATCTGTCAAAATTACTTCGAGTTCACAGGAATTTTTAAAAAATTTTTTAAAAATTTTCACAATTTTTGCTCAAGACCAAGAAAAACACTGATTAGGTTACCTAATCTCCCACCCCCAACTAAAAATCTACATTGTCCTCAATGTAAAAGATATAAACATGCAATGCACATGGGACAACGAAAGTAAATGAGAAGTGATGGGAAGATAGTACCTTGATAACGAATCGAGAGAGATTTTTCAAGAGATCGCTGAGATAGAGCAGGTTAGTACGAGAAAATAACAAAAATAAAATAACGAAAATTAAATCCTACCTATACCACTTTCGCAGGTGTTCTCGATTGCATTTAGCGTATACAACAAGCCTTTAAATCCCTAGGTTACCCCTAGTGGACGAGTTGTAGTCTCGTGAGGGTTTGCAGTAATGTTACCCATAAACATTGAACTAACTAACCTATGAAAGCGACTATCTTAAACCTATGAAAGCGATAAACCTACCTATACCTCCATCAGACTAGGAGATCAGTCCTGGTAAACAGGAGCAATCAGAGGCATGGACATGTCCTCTGAATCAAATGTCTCAATAAACGGCTTTAATCGATGTCCATTTACTTTAAACTTCTTGCCATTTTAAGGATCATTTATCTCAACGGTCCCATGAGGATAAGCAGTAACAACAATGTAAGGGCCGGTCCAACGAGATCGAAGCTTATCCGGAAAGAGATGTAGTCGAGAGTCATACAAGAGGACTTTCTGACCTGGCGTGAATGATTTTCGTAGAATATGTTGATCATGAAACGCCTTCATCCTGTCCTTGTAAATTCTCGAGGTCTCATATGCATCGTTCCGGATTTCTTCCAGTTCATTTAATTGAAGTTTGCGTAGCGAACCAGCGTTGTCCAGATTTAGATTTTTGATCGCCCAGTATGCTTTATGTTCCAATTCCACCGGCAAGTGACAAGCCTTTCCATAGACAAGTCTAAAGGGAGATGTTCCAATAGGAGTTTTAAAAGCAGTACGGTACGCCCATAAGGCATCGGTCAATCGGATTGACCAGTCCTTACGATCAGGGTTAACCATTTTCTCTAGGATATGTTTGATCTCCCTATTAAAAATTTCAGCTTGTCCACTTGTCTGTGGATGGTATGGGGTGCTCACCTTATGAGAGATACCGTATTTCTTCATTAAGCTCTCAAATGGTCTATTGCAGAAGTGTGAGCCCCCGTCACTAATGATGGCTCGAGGCGTTCCGAACCGCGACAGGATATTTTCTTTTAAAAATTTAATGACCGTGCGATAGTCATTTTTACGGCACGGAATTGCTTCGACCCATTTAGTGACATAGTCTGCAGCGAGCAAAATATACAGATTTTCAAATGATTGGGGGAATGGTCCTATGAAATCGATGCCCCAACAATCAAATGCTTCTATAATAAGGATGGGATTCAAGGGCATCATATTTCGACGGGACAATACTCCCAATTTCTGACAACGCTCACAAGCCTTGCAAAAATCATGAGTGTCCCTGAATATAGTGGGCCAGTAGAAGCCACACTGTAAAATCTTGGCCGTGGTCTTTTTAGCAGAAAAGTGACCACCACAGGCCTGTGAGTGACAGAAGGAGATGACACTCTGATGCTGATCATCTGGCACACATCTCCTTAATATTTGGTCTGAACAATATTTAAACAAATATGGATCATCCCAAAAAAATTTACGCACCTTGGTAAAGAATTTCTTCTTATCTTGTGACGTCCAGTGTGTCGGTAGGGCACCTGTAGCAAGATAATTAGCAATATCAGCGAACCAAGGTGAATGGGAGACTTTAAACAGTTGTTCATCAGGGAACATGTCATTGATATGGGTCGCCTCAAGGGAATCAGAGGTATTAAGGTGAGAAAGGTGATCAGCTACTACGTTTTCTACTCCCTTTTTGTCTTTAATTTCTAAATCAAATTCTTGGAGTAGAAGGATCCATCGTATTAGGCGGGGCTTAGAATCATTCTTGGAAAGAAGATACTTAAGTGCCGCATGATCTTTGTAAATGATGATCTTGGATCCGATCAGGTAGGATCTAAATTTGTCCAAAGCGAACACTACGGCTAAGAGTTCATTTTTCGTAGTCGAGTAGTTCACTTGGGCGGGATTTAGAGTCCTACTTGCGTAATGAATAACGTAAGGCCGCTTATCTTTTCTCTGGCCTAGAACTGCCCCAAGAGCATAATCAGAGGCGTCGCACATAAGTTCAAAAGGAAGACTCCAGTCGGGTGGCTGCATGATAGGTGCAGTGGTTAACATGCCCTTAGGCTTAGTGAAAGCTTCTTGGCACTGATCAGTCCACTCGTATGGTGTATCCTTTTGAAGAAGATTACATAAAGGATGAGAGAGGAGACTAAAGTCCTTTATGAATCGTTTGTAAAAGCCTGCGTGTCCTAAGAAGGATCGCACATCTCTGATGTTCTTAGGTGGAGGTAGGTTAGAGATAAGATCAATTTTTGCCTTATCTACCTCGATTCCTTTGGACGAGATGATGTGTCCAAGGACAATTTCCTTTTGAACCATGAAATGACACTTCTTCCAATTAAGTACCAGATTCTTTTCTTAACATCTTTTCAGCACACATTTAAGACTTGCTAAGCACTCGCTGAAAGATGAACCGAAAACAGAGAAATCGTCCATGAAGACCTCTAGATATTTCCCCACCATGTCAGAAAAGATACTCGTCATGCATCGCTGAAAGGTGGCAGGGGCATTACATAACCCGAATGACATCCTTCTGTAAGCAAAGGTGCCATAGGGACATGTAAATGTGGTCTTTTCCTGATCTTCAGGGGCAATTTCAATCTGATTATAACCTGAATACTTGTCAAGGAAACACTAATAGGAATGACCAGCTAGCCTTTCCAGGATTTGATCAATGAAGGGCAAAGGAAAGTGGTCTTTCCTTGTGACGGTATTCAGCTTTCTATAGTCAATGCACATTCTCCAACCAGTGGTAACTCTAGTCGGCACGAGTTCATTATTGGCATTGGCTACTGTAACATCCCGAAAATCGAGGGGTCGAGCAAAAACCCAACTCCCGAGTTCCAAAATATTATTTATGCAACATAGATATGTATGGTTGAATGTTGTCTGTGATAACGCATTAAACATGAGTGAGATTAAGCTAGAACAGCATATCATACTCCAGAGACAGTTAACTTATCAAGCGGAAGACTGTGATTGTATGTATAACATATATAAACTGTTGTATGTCTCCAGAGTGTGAACATGTTACCAGGTTATACACATACATGTATACTCCAAAAGTAGACAAAACGAATATACATAAGTGCGCTAAAAATATAAAATGACAAATGTCAAAGTATCTAATCAACTTCCCTGTAATCCCGTCAATCAGAACACGCATAAAGGAGGAATCCTCCTCATCATCATCAAGTTCAGCTCCGCCTCGCAGGCCGCGCCATCATCTGTAATCACAAAAAGGTCTGGTGGGTGTCCAGGAACACCGTCCCATAACGTGGGAGTGAGTAGCTAACTCAGTAGAATAATAGAGTAAGGATTAACATGTTCTCAAATCAATCATGCGATAATAGTAAAGCAGTAAATCAAACAATCCTAATACTGTTATTAATGCAATTATGACATGACGTGATGTATGCCCTCACCGACGATCTCCCTCATACGGCAACATCTTACGACCGCAGCATGCCACACTCCCTAGAGTGCTCCACATCTTCCAGGCACATGCAATGTTATGGTGATATGATTTTCGAGTTGTTATTAGTCCATTCAAACAGCAGGATTGAGAAACTAAGGTACTTCCCTTGTATCAATCCCAACATAGATCCTGTCTAGGGTCGTCACTCCTAGTAATCTCATACGATGTATATTTTGTAGGTCACTGCAAGGGCTGTCAGGGCTGTTGCACGCACTTGTTGCTCCGCTCCCCCATCACCTTATCAATACAGGCCTACTGTACTCTACTGCTACTGAAGGGTCGTCGCCTCCCGTAGACTCAGAATATGCTCGCGGTCACTACAAAAGACTCGTCGCCTGATCAGTGTAGGCCGACAGCTAGAATATAGTGTCCCATATCACCATAATCTGCTCACGAGACTAGGTGCTCACTGGTCACTACGGGGAGGTTTGTGGCCCCAGCGTAGGCCGACAGCTCGACCACGGTGTCCCATACCACCATGCCCGGTTCATGAGTCTTCGTGGATCAAGGTACCATGGTTAACAGGGTTTACAATGGTAAGTTCAGTACCCTAGGTTCAAGCAGTTATGACTCATGCAGGGTGAACATACAATGGCTAGTCGGGTTACTTGACGAGCTCCACTAACATGATCGCATCTCAAGTTGAACGACATGAAGTGCGTAAAACACTTCATGTGGCCTAACCACTGCCGCCAACTCCAAAACACGACTCGCGTTCATCGAGGTGTCGTTCGTGGCGAAGATAATCTAACCACGAATTCACTCGGTTACCGACTGCCTGGACTAAGTATAGTCCCAAACATGTGGAATCACATCGACAAAGTATGTGAAAGTATTGGAAATAAAACACAATCATGTGAGCATGTTAACACATGTTATATCGTACAACTTAAGTAAATCATCTGACACATGCCTTTTATACATATAATGAAATCGTACATATCGCCAACATATAGGAAATCATTTCCATCAACATATTAATTGAGAATTCAATCTCAATCTAAATCATAATGAAATCATCGAGCACATGCATTTCATTCATATCATGAAATCATGCATATGGCTAACATGTAGGAAACCATTTACACCAGCATATTAATTGAGAAATCAATCTCAAAGTAATTCATAACACCATTTAACTCAATACATACTAATACAAGCATTTATACAAACACTTACACTACACACTTAAGTCTACATATAGCATGTCGACCCGAAGTGCGCATTTAGGCGAGTCTCTTCGCCAAACTAATTATGCACGCATTCCTAACATTCTAATGCAACAATAAACCATGTCAATCACATCAGCAAAATATGCATGAAAATAGTACTTCCTACAAATGACTAAAATGCTCTAAATCTCATATTCTTCGCCGGTTTACGAAACAGGAAACGGACAGCATGTTGTACATGTCAAACGGTGATGCCGTCGATAATCTACTATTAAACGACATTGAAAGCTTTGGAAACAGTCAATCAAAGCGTCTAAAATTCGCACCTTATCTCTTGTGGATGTGAAAATTCGAACGGAGCGTATACGCTTCGTCTACGGCGATTAGAGAACCTAATACACAAGTTTTATTAGCTACTTCGCTAGGAAACGAAAGGAACCTCAAATCAGCAACCTCTAGGGTATTTTCTTACCTGAAAACGTGGAAGAATCGCCGGGAAAGTGATCGGAGTGCGTTGCCTAAGCACGTACAGCACGTGGCATAAGCAGCAGGGAATTCTCTCCCACCTTCTCTCACAAACTCTCACCTTTTCTCTCTCTCAATCTAGGGATTTTTGCAAATTTGGATGGGAGAGAGGAGTGAGGGTTTCAACCCCTTTTATAAACCCAAACTTGCCCGAAATAGGCTCCGGTACAAAGTTCACTTAGTACATATCCAAATCGGGGCTGTTTCGGTCCAAAAGATGCTTTCTGGTGGTCCCCTGACCGAATGCGATCGAACTTAAGCTCATGCGTACCAGATCTAGCACGTATTAAGCTTTCAGTCCGGCTGGGTCCGCAGATCGCACGTGGCGGACCAGTTTTAGTTCAGCGGTCACCGCACGTAGATCAGGGTTGAAAGTCTCATGATATAAAATAGAAATTTCTCCTGATCCGAGGGTGTAATCTGACTGAATTCTGACGGTCAGAATGCTCAATACTGACGCGTCAAGTCGTGTGCCAGATTTGAATTTGAAATTTCAATTGTCCCTATTCGCACTCTCTTCGGTCCGGGCTCAATGAAATGGCCTGTGATTATCGGTTTGACTTGATTTTCGAAATGAGTGTCAAGTCCAGCTAGGCGGTTCTAATGGTCTAAGATAGGAGGTATCGGACTTTCGACGCGCGGTCTAGATCCAATACAAAATTTCAAAGTGGTCCAGAGAACAAACCGGCTCAGAGTTTGATCCAAGGTTATAGAGTATTATGGAGTCATACGTTCTACTCGATTTGGGTCTTGTAGAACGTATTTAAAGTGATCAGGGAGTGTTTCCCAGCTACTCCAACGTTGCGCTAGCTAACTTATGCTTAGTTTCTAAAGGAATTAATCCTAAGTGGTTTCTTTGGCTATGAAATTGGGTTCTGAGCAATTTTTCAGGTGTTTTAGTTGACCCGCTGCCTAAGGACGTCAAATCCCAGATTGGCCAAAATCCGGGGTGTTACAGCTACGATGGTGATCCCGGACTTCTTAGGAACCACCTGAGTTGGACTCACCCATTGACTATCGGATATGGGGTATATGATCCCCACATCCAATAGTTTGAGAACCTCGGCCTTAACCACTTCCTTCATGTTTGGATTTAGTCTACGTTGTGATTGCCGAACAGCCTTTGCATTGTCCTCAAGATATATACGGTGAGTACAAATCGATGGGTTAATTCCCTTGAGGTCCCCTATCGTCCATCCAAGAGTTCCCTTATGCTCAATGAGAGTAGATATCAGCATACTCTCCTGTTCTTTCTCTAGGTGGACAGATATCACCACCGGGTATATCTCATCTTGACCTAAATAGACATTTTAAATCAGAGGGCAAAGGTTTTAGGTCAAGCTTCGGTGGCTTGATGTTAGACGGTAGAGGCACTACATTAGTTTGGGGCAGCTCTTCAATTTGTAGCCTCCACTGGTTAACTTCGAGTACTGGTGCAGTATCAAGCATGGCACACGTCTCCCTAATTATATCATCATCAAGATCATGGGAGTGGGCCAGGCACGTCTCTAGAAGATCAAAAGATAAGGTGAGAGGCGTTCTATCTTCCACAAAAGAATCAATCATGTTAACATCATGAAAATCGTCATCATCCTCTGAGTTGCTGCCGTTATTGAAAAAGATATTCGATTCCAATGTCAAATTTTCAAAGGACATAGTCATGACACCATTCCTGCAATTGATAATTGCATTTGAAGTGGACAGGAATGGGCGACCAAGAATGACGGAAATCTGAGTGCTCGTGTCATTGATGGGTTCGGTGTCCAAGATGATAAAATCAACAGGGTAGTAGAATCTATCCACCTAGACCAACACATCCTCGATGATCCCTCTTGGTATACAAACAGAACGATCAGCAAGTTGTAGTGTGGTTCGAGTGGGTTTTAATTCCCCCAAACCTAACTGTTGGTATACCGAGTAGGGAATCAGATTGACGCTTGCTCCTAAGTCAAGAAGTGGGCGGTCAATTCGATAGTTCCCGATTACACATGATATGGTTGGGCAAACGGGATCTTTGAATTTTTGCGGCACATCTTATTTTAGGATGGCACTCACTTTCTCAGTCAAGGAGATCTTCTTTTGAACACTTTTCCGTCGTTTGGTAGTGCATAAATCCTTTAGAAATTTAGCATATAAAGGAATCTGTTTTACAACGTCAAGCAGAGGAATGTTGACTTTCACTTGTTTCAACACCTCTAGGATATCCTGAGAGTTAGATAGACGTTTTGGTTCAACCAACCGTTGGGGAAACGGAGCAACTGGCTTTTCTAGAGGTTCCGGTTCAAATTTTTGTGGGGCGCCACTAGATCCATCATTGTTGTCCTCTTCTGGTTTTTGAGGCTTTTCGGGCCTAACCGGAAGGGTTTTGTCAATAACCTTCCCACTCCTAAGAGTGGTGATGGATTTAGCATGCCCCATTTGATTTGAAGAGTTGGGATCACCCGTCTCGTATTGCGGTTTCAGATTAGGGAGTGATTGTGCAGGGAGCATCCCTTTTTCCATAGCCGTCATACGTGAATCTGTTTTTTGCATAAAATCTGAAATTTCTTGCATTGTCCGAGCCAGCTCTTGTATGGAAATTTGAACCGATTCTTCTTGAGGTTTTCCCTGATTTGGATTTTGATTGAAGAAACCTTGAGGGGTAGCAGTTTGTCTGTTCCTCCAACTAAAATTCGGATGATTTTTCCAGCCAGGAGTGTACGTATTAGAGGGTGGTACATTGAAAGGTCTTTGATAGTTATTTACAGCATTAGATTGTTCATTCAATACTTCTCGAAAGGCAGGTATTGAAGGACAATTTTCAGTAGTATGAATATTGCAATCACAGATGCCGCAAACACTTTCATTAACCTTTTCCTTCCTTCCTTCCATGGCCTCAAATTTTCTGGTGAGATTAGCCACCTTAGCGTTAAGATCATTATCCTCTTTCAGGAGATATATTCCTCCTTTTTTCCTTGAATGAGTCGGCCTAGACGTGGTGTTCGTCCTTGGGTAATAGTCCCATGATTGTGTTTTTTCAGCGAGACTATCGAGGTAATCCCATACCTCGTCGACATTTTTATTGATGAATTCTCCATTACACATTGTCTCGACCATTTGGCGCATGGAAGATGTTAGCCCATCATAGAAAAAATTCGTAATGCGCCATATTTCAAAGCTATGTTGTGGGCATACATTAACCAGATCTTTGAACCTTTTCCAACATTGGAAGAATGTTTCATCTTCCTTTTGGGAAAAGTTCATGATTACTATCCTGAGGGTAATTGTCTTATGATGTGGGAAAATTTTCTTTATAAATTCCCTCTGCATATCATTCCATGTGCCAATGGATCTAGGACGCAATGAATGTAACCACGTCTTGGCTTTTTCTTTCAAGGAAAATGGGAAGAGTTTCAGTCTAATAGTATCCTCAGATACATTAGGAAAGTATAAGGTGCCTATGATTTCATCGAACTCTTTCAGATGCAAGTATGGTTCTTCAGACTCAAGCCCATGGAACTTAGGAAGGAGTTGGATAACCCCTGGCTTGATGTCCATATATCCTGTATTCTCATGAAAAATCATGCATGAGGGCGTACTCACCCCCGCCGGATGTAAATAATCTCGTAAAGTACGAGGCTGGGGTGCCTGATGCACCTCATTCTCATCATGTACTTCCTCAACCGTTAGCTGAGGTAGTGCTTGAGGTTGATTTTCAGCCATAACGTCTTCTAACTCAGGAGAATTCAAGTGGTGTCTAGTCCTACAATGGACAGTCAACCCCTCAACTAATCCTCCTTCAGTCACGAGATGTCGAGTGTTGTCGCGTGCCCACTGGGGCATAAAACACACTCAGCCCTCAATTTCTAACTTAAACCTAAGAGAAAGGAAGAAGTAGAAATCTAGAAAATAAAAGGGAAAGATGAAAAGAAGTTACCAAATTTGGAGGCCTAGGTTAAGAATCTGCAAAACAAAACAAAGAAAAATTAGTTTCTAAGAATAGAAAGTCCTAATTAAAAATAAACTAATTTCTAGAGAAAAGAAAAAATTCCAAAGAAAGAAGAATTAGAAAGAGCTTACTAAATTAGAAGTTTCCTACAAAACAGAAAAATTGGGTTAGTTCCTAAACAAAAACTTATTAAAAAATTCTAAAACAAGAAACACGGTTAGGATTCCTAAAAAGAATTAGAATTAGAATCTCACTAAAAAGAAGAAATAAATCTTAATCTAAATCTAGAATAGAAAGGAAGAATTTAAGACAGAATTTACTAATTTAGAAACTATCTTAGAAGCCTACAAAACAGGGAAGACAAGTCAGTTTCTAAAATTTGAGAAAATATAAACCTAATCTTAAACTAATCCTAAAACTAATTAATTTCAGAAAAACGTAGCCGACAGTCCCCGGCAACAACGCCAAAAACTTGTTCACTCCCCAAGTGCAGGGTTGTGATGTAGTAATAACTCGGTAAGACCGAGGTCGAATCCCAAGGGACTGAATCTTGTACGTTATCTAAAACTAACTAGAAATAGAACTAGAATGAGATGAATTCTAAATCAACTAGAATTTCAAGGAATATTTATGAAATTATTATCTAAAGCTTAAGAAAAATCAGGAATAGGAAACTAGGGATTCAGAGGATCCACTGGTAGAGATCAGAGAGATCTTATGCCTGTTTCATGAATCATAGAATTTACTGAACTGCCATTGATCTAGTTTTCAAAGAGATAAAAGGTGCATGAATTAGAATAGATTCCATCACCAAACCATGCCCAAAAGACTATGGCAAACAACAGAATTAAACCAATTACCACCCAATCACATGTATGAAAGTTAGGAAGGGTACCGTCATCCAACCATGCCCAGGACACTATGGTAAACAACAGAATTTTCTAACATCATAAACATGAAAAGGAAATAGAAATATTGAAATCATCGCAGACCCATTGTAATTTCAGTCACAACAGACCATTAAGAACTAAAAATATTTTCAAAATAAAATTAAATCAAAATCAGTTCAATATTAAACAAAAGGCATAATTAAACGTCTCCCATCACGCTACAAGCTTCACCTCTTAGCCCTAGCTAAGAGGTTTAGCCTAACATGATCAGGCTAAATCTAAATAAATAAAGAGAAAAAGAAAAGGAAAAGAAAATAAAATAAAAAACAAAGAATCTCTCTCTCTCTCTCTCTCTCTCTCTCTCTCTCTCTCTCTCTCTCTCTCTTTCCTTGCTCCACGTCAGGCCAAGCTCCACGTCCCAACTGCTCCTGCTTTTTTTTCTCCCTTTTCGAGCCCTCCTTTCTCTTCTCTTTATACATGGCAGAGGCGGTGGAAGGTTGCTATCGGTGGAGAATGCGCAGCTGCGTAAAGAGTTACGCGGCAACGGTAACTTTTCCTCTGAGGAAATCGGTCGACTTTGTGCAGCAAAACCGCACAGCTTTGCTTCATTTTTTTTCAAAGAGTTAACGTCCCTTGGGACATTGTGGACAGGGCTACTCGATGGACGGTCCAGATCGGTCACCCGATCTTTGATGATGGGCCAAGAAGATCCGAAACTTTCGATTTTTTCGAAACGCGTAACAGAGCTTACGCAGGGAGCTTTGTCTGTCGGTGGGACCCACTCCTTCCAATACCCGTGAAATCTGCTCCGTCCAATGGAACACTCTTGAAAAATCGGTCGGTCAGAGACTATTTTGGACAAGTTTCGGTGGGGCCCATAGAATCTTGCTTGCTGCCGTCCGACCCGTGTCTAAACTTCCATGAACACGTTTCCTCTGAGGAAATCAAGAAGCTGGCCAGGGGACAGTCGGTTTTGAGTTGGTAACAAGGTAGATGGTGTGGATTTTCCAATAGATCAAGGACGGTGGCCCACCAATGTTGTGTAGCTGTCGGTCTGCGGAACAGAGTGCGCACGACCGACGCACTGTGATGTTGGTGGGGCCGTGATTGATGTCCGCAGTGAAATCCGGTCAGTCCATTAGATTCACTTCGAAAATCCATTCGGAAATGGTCAACCTCGGATCAGATTTGGGGTGGCCCACGACACTTTCCATGGCACCGTTTGTTCATTGTTTGGCCACTGTTTACCTGTGCGTGCTTGCATGGAGACAAAAAGAGACCTTGGCGAGGATCTTAGCTACCCTACGGAGTGAGTGGACGGTTCAGATCAACCGATTGGATGACAATGGTGGCCCACTACATGTTACCGCGGACGATCGTCCGTCCGTGCATGTGAAAGGAGAGAGAGACGCTCTCTCTCTCTCTGATTTTCCATGAGTCAACCGGTCTTTTGACCGGTTGGCTGATCCGGTGCACGACGCTCATGCGTGTGCTGTATACACATGCATTGCATGCATGGGTCCCACAGTGATGTATTTGAGATCTAATCCGTCCATCTCTTTTATCAGATTCTTTTAACCGTCAGAACCAAAATTGAAGCATATGCAGATAGCAGGTGGGCCCTAAATCGATGGTTAATAGGCTGATCTGTCGGTTGAGACACTTCCACAGAGATCCAACAGCTGAAATTTGATGTGTATGGTTAAATTATGGTCCTCAGGCCATGTATTAAGTTTTGAACTGATCGGATGGCGGGAACCTTGTGGTCTTGCATTTTGAACACTTTTCAGGCCAGTTTAAGATGAGCGGCTGGAATTTCTCTGATCTCCGGTGTGTAAATCCTAGATCTTGGTCCCCTGGAGTTTCTTCCAATGCATTGATGAATGTAGACCGTCAAATCCACGCTTTTAGTACCCTTTTCCATTCCAAGCTCCTAAATTCAACCTGTAGCATAAACATGATTAAATCGACCGTTAAACAATATTATGTTCATAAATCCAGACAATAACTGGGGTCTAATATGTAATATTTGACCCTCAACAAAACACCTTCTCAAGTGTCTCCCCAACACGACCAATGGGAATGAGGGCCGACTCCTCATCTTTTCCCTTTGCTCCTTAGTCGTCCAATCAGAATCCGACCCCTCATCCATCTGATTGTCGTCCGATGACTCCTGCGCCCAATCAGTAACCCTTGCTTCTTGCCCTGTCAAGCAGTGGAAGTTGATGGTAGTATGAGGAAACATTCTGCTTAATTAGGAAGCCACGTTTCCAGAGACGTTCCCAAAGCATTCCCCCGTTGGGTAAGTATGGTTCATTTTTCAACAACGGGCCCACACTTACAGGAGCACCTTAGAGGTAGTAGTTTGAGGTTTTTTTGTTTTTGGTAGAGCTCTTGGAAATTGAGGCAATGGTTTATAGAAGTGGGCTGATGATCTGTCGATCTAGATCGTTAGTTAGTGGGTTACACTATAGATGCTCGTACACCAAACGGTTTCTCTTTTCTTTTCCCTTTCTGTTTTTTTTTTTTTTTTTCTTTGGGACCATTTTATCTTTTCAGTTTGTGGCTTATAAATGGACAATAATTAGTAGAGATACTATGAGGTCTGCAATTTCACATTCAATTGAAAAAATTGCTTAATGTAAGTGGATAGATGCTGATAGTCTGTATAACTGAATCATGGGACCCGCTTATACAAGCTAACAACCTGACGTAGAGGGGCATCCTGACCAAAATCCTTGGGTTGGGGATCCTATAATTTCAAGAAAGAAAATGAAAAAAGTAAAAAAGTTTTCGATGTCCCTGCTATAGTTCACTTGTGCAGGATTCTGTGCATGGGATGCGTACTGGATATCCGACCAATTGGGATTTGAGGCCTTTGAATTGTGATTCGTACTAGACGTTTGATGAAATGACAAAGGGAGACATGCATACCAAATGTTTGATATCATAACTAACAGAAACTAAGCTTTTTTTTCTTGTTGTTTTGTGTTCCATGTGATTCCAACTCCAAACCAAAGAAAGAACAATTGTTATGTTCTTCTTTTTTGGTAGTATTGGACATTTTAACTGTGACCTTGATTTGCATCCTCTAATTCTTTTATTTATTGTTTAGTGCAGGGATAGGTGTGCTCAACATGGCAAAGTAGGTAGTTTCAAGAATAATGGGAAAAACTGATGTAAGCTGAAGTAGGGGGTTCTGGCATAAGATGAGAATTGGAAGGTAGGAAATTCGTCTCTATATTTTATTTTTTTCCATAAAAATTTGTGTAATTTTTTTGACTATGGGACTATTTCTACTTGAAAGAAAGGGAATTTGGATTTTAAGTTGCTAGAAGTACCCATATGAAGGGTTTAATGCCTTTTCAATAATTGTTTAATGCCTGTCTCACTTAAATGATATAGAAAAAGTAGTTGAAGAGGTGATGTGAATGACATGTGAAACAAGGCCTTTGTTGTTGCTTATGGTGAAAAAACTTTTAGCTTTCTGAAACTGATTCAAAAGAATGTTATAATATATGTTATATAAATTAAACCATGATTTGTGCAACTAAAAAGGAATATGAGTTTAGCAAGAAAACGAGGCCTCCTTGTTAGCATGTGCGGGTTCCGATATCAGTTTGTTTACCACAATCATCTTGTCACAGCCCTCCACAATGATCAATCATGGATATTCTATTTGAGAAAAAAAAATAATAATGGCATTAGGCTCTTTGGTTTCCTCCTTTATGAACTCTACAATGCCACATACTCTTGGCTCATATGCATGGCCCTTTGGTTTCCTCACTTCGTTAGTTGTATTTCTTTGTGGTTAAGGCTGAGTTTGGCTCAGGCCATGAGAAAAATACTTTGCTTTGGGATTCCTACTCTTACTAGAAAAAATGGTTATGGCTACTTAGATTACATGCAGTTGAGATAAGGTTTTTCTTTTTTTGAAGAAAAAGTCATGAAAATTATGTCTCAGGATAACTATAACTATACTGCAAATATAAGTATATGGCTGGCATTTTTCCTTCAATTAATTTAAGTTTGATATGATGATGATGCACCTCACATTAAAAAGACATGATTCCTTAACGTAATGTTAGAAAGACTTGAGAAATTGATAGTGAACAGGGAGTTACTCTACTGCATCAACCATAGCACATCTATGAACAAAGCTAGCTAGTCATAATGACAATGACTTGGACATGCTCGGCCCATGATCATCTAAGTAATAAAATTTTATGTGTGTGTGTGTGTGTGTGTGTGTGTGTGTGTGTGTGTGTGTGTGTGTGTGTGTGTGTGTGATCTTCAGCAGTAGAATGTAAGATTAAACACTCCTAAAATATTTCTATACAATAAATGTTTATGACATTGTTTTATTTGTTAGTTATTATTGCTAGTTATGAGACAACCGTTTTTTTTTTAATTATTATTAAAAAAAAATCTCCAAGCACATCCAAAATTGTCGCACAACTTTGTCTAAAACCATAACCTTGAATTCTCCTTTGGATTGTGTGTTTATGTTTATTTTAGGATGTAATATATTCTAGATGAGTTTTGAGTCTATGTAGACAACCCTAACCCTGAATTCTCATGTGTTGGTGATAGGTATTTGATTCTAATACAAGAATATTTGAAAAGAGCATTTTCTCAAGGTGTTGTGAAGGAAAGATGAATAATTAGTGGCCACCTGTCCCTTGTCAATCAGCTACACTTTAGGACTTCTTTCAGTATGGTGGGCCACTAGTAGATCTATTTTTTTTATTGTCTTTGTTGGCTACCCTGCTAGCATTTCTCTGCAGGTGGGAATTTGATTTGAAAGTTGTTCACAATTGCCATTCTATGTGGTATCCCACTACGAAGCATTTTGGAAAAGACAACAAGTCACTTCTGTGTGCTCAGATATGGTTGAATAGTCTCTGAATCTATCATACTCAGAAGTGCGTGTGTGAGATCTGCAATAAAATATAGTTCAGAGATGAATGCAACAAAAACTGGAATATGCATTGAAAGAAAGAGAGTTAACTGTGATATACCTGTACAACCAATGGATGAAATAGGTAGGTTTTTATCTGGGTTTTATTGATAAAGCAAGATTTTCTACATTCACGTGTTTTTGTGGATCGTGACATGTAACAAATTACTCATGAAATTCCTGCAAATCCATGTACTGAAAAAGAGTACAGGGAGGATTTTCTGTTTCTTTGCTTTACCTCTCTCTCTCTTTTCATTTTTTCTGTTTTCGATGGTAAGAGCTGCAAATGCATAAGATACTTAGAATGGTAATGTATATCTTCCTTTCTCTCTCTTCCCATCTGAGCCCATGCATGTAGAGCCACTTTCCAAGGTATAATATACAAAGAAATGCATATTGGTCTCTGGGTTCTTTTAAAAGCTTTGAAAAAATGGGCCCGGAGATTTACCTTCTCAAAGTCAGTTTGAAAAACTGGATTCTTGCACTGTTGCTACATATTTTTTGGTAGTTGAGTTTATTTATCACTAATGTGATAAACATTTGTACATTGCTGATATGAGAAACATTTGTACATTAGTTGAGTTTATTTATCACTAAGCACATCTTATTTAGATATTTGTTGGAGGGCTTGGCCCGAATACCAGCGATGGGGATCTTAAATAAGACTTTTCTCAATATGGTGAGATTAATTCTGTAAAGATACCAGTTGGGAAAGGATGCGGGTTTGTTCAGTTTGTCAGCAGTATAATTTATGACCATGGTTCAATAGAAAACATGATGGAATCCCCTTCACAATATCTCTACTATTTTGAATTTTGTACTTTATTATTCTTGGTAGAAACTATGTTGAGGAGGCATTGCAGAGGTTGAATGGGACAATCGTTAGAAACCAGACGGTTCGTCTTTCATGGGGTCGTAATCTAGCCAACAAGCAGGTAAAATGGATCTTTAGAAGTTCATCTTATGACCTACTTGTATTTTCACTTTTTTTTTTTTAGTTAGAGGCTGAATTCCCTATGCATTCCAAACAAGGAACTTCCATCTTTGGAGCTTAGTTTGTAGATGTGGGGCTCATGGTTCGTCTGTCCAAGCCATTGATCTGACAGCCCCATCATGGATGGGCCATTCCCTCAAAATCTCCCAATTGGAAGATCTTAGCCATTAAAGCTTTTGGTTCTGTTTAAATGCACTAAGGAATTGGATTTTGATGATTAGTTTGATAGAGTGGAAATGGTGGACTTGTAATTACCTTCTAAGTACTTAGAAGGAGGATTTACCCTCAATTAGTTTGATAGAGTGGATGTTTCTCAATGTTTTTTTTTTGCTCACTAATTTCTTCTGCGTGTGTTTTTCTAGCTTCTTAAACCCAGCTGATATTGATAACCAGAGGGTGCTTCAATGGTTGTGCATAGAGGAAATAAGGTTCAATGAGTTTTTCTCTTTTTATTATTTTTTCTTTAGCTCTATCATCTTAGTGTCTTACCCCACCTAGAAGTAATGGAACAGCCATTTCTTAGTGTCTGATGGAAAATGCTTTGTCATCATTGTCATTGTCATCATAACCTTATCCCAGCTATTTTGGGTTGGCTTTACCATTCTTGACCTTCTCTTTATTGCTTGGCAAAAATTTGACAACTAGTTGTTGCTGAAAGCAGGCCTACCCCATGAGTTATGCTCCATGTCTCAATCATTTGTTAAGAAGATGGGGAAAAAGGACAAAGGTACTGTAGAAGAAGTCTAGAAACATGCTTAATTGCATTTCATGGGCCGTGGACCCTGAATTTGGGTTTTTCTGATTTTACAAATTGGAGATTTGGGGATTTTAGGATTTCATTTCATGGGCCGTGGATATTGTGAAGAAAACATTGATGGACCTTGAAGATTATGAAGAGAATGTTGAATCAATGGTTTTGTCGAATTCCTAGAACATCGAACGGTTGACAACAAGTTTTTTTTTAGCATCTGTATACTCACACATCGAAGCACTCGGATGTTATTATCTCTCACTATCCAGTTTTATGCTTGCCTGTTCAGAACTCGCAATGGTTTCCACCAACTTTTCATTTGATTCCATGGCCTTCTCATTTGGAGAAGCATCGATCCCAGTAGCTAGATCGATATTTTTGCATTTCGTGTCTCCACCCACATCTGATGTAGAATGAGTGGCCATTTGAATTTGATCAACTTCATCGGTCATCACCTTTTCTATGTTCCCTGTAGCTACATGTTTGAGTCTGATCAACCTCATCCGTCGCTTTCCCTTCTCTCTTCACCGCAGCCAAGTTACCACCGTCTCCTGCAATAGCTATCAGGGGATGACCAACTTGCTTGATAGGAAGAGCATCTGAAAATGCACATCATTTTGAGTTAGTTTAGTTACATTTCGTTCCCATATGTGAATCCATCCATGTTTTGTAGGTGAAGAGCGATTTGTAAAAAGAATCTCGACTGCAAGGACAGTGAAGCTGTCCATCACCACTTATACAACGGTTAGCCATTTTCATTTTCTCCTTGCAACCCTGGTGAGTATGCTGGACTAATGGTTATTCAAGCATACCATATGGTAGGTGATCCAAACTCATTTGCAATTGAATTGTTTATTATTGCTCTGGGAATTTGCATGGCTTGTCCCACTCTTTTAAGTTGCGGTGCATCATCAATTTACATACTAGAATTATTTATGGCAATCTAAAGTGCCCAAAAATTGCAAGCTCCATGGTCAATGTAGCATACCTTGAAATTCACAATTCACATTGAAAGGTGATCACGACAATCTAATTTTGCTCACTAAATTATGACAGCTGACCATTTTATTTTTGGAACCACCGAGCAATTGGATGGTTCTGGTGCCTGCCTTATCCACCGTACATGTGGCATCCATGTATTGCAGTCCAGACTACCAAGCTTGTGGGGTTGCATTGTGCAAGGAGCATAGTTCAGAATGCTATATAACCATCTGATTTTGCTTGTTGAATCTAGACTGCTAGTTAAGGAAGCAGCTTTGGATTATATGATCATGTGATTGGTTGATAAAGTGCCCAGTTAAAGTGTCCTATTGCTTTCGCTTCAGTTGAATCTGTGCTTTTGGGTTTCTTACAAAATTCTTAAATTTGTGGATATCCCCATCTCAACAATAATTGCTTTAGCAGTTCCCCTGCTAATACTGAGTGAGATCTTACTGTGAACTAGCGATTAGGAATTCTTGTAAGGTTGTAACTTTTACTTAGCCTTATGCTGTTTTATTTCATGTTTCTTCATGAAAAATGGTGAAATTATGAACCATATTTGATCATGAGTGAGCTAAACTTTATTTCAGCATGTAACTAATTGGATGATGAAATTCTCATTCAACTAGCTTGTAATTAGCAACATGTCATGTGTGAATGATGTCCAACCTATCCACGCCATTCATCTGTTTTTCCAGTTCATTCTAGGTCATGGTCCCAAAAAGCAGATCCAAATCTCAAGTGACCACACAGTAGGGATTGAATCCCAACATTGAAAACTTCTTGGGGTCGCAAAAGTTTTAAATCAAGTTGATATTTGTGTTTTCCCTTCATCCAGGTCTGTGTGGCCTAATCAACAAGTTAGATGGCAATTAAATGTTACGATGGGCCCTAGGAAGTTTTTAATGGTGGGCATTCATTGATCTCTGTTTCCTGTGGTGTGATCCACTAAAGATTTCTATCTACTTCATTTTTGGGATCATGTCCTAAAGTGAGTTGGAAAAACTGATGGATGGAGTGGATATACAATACATACATCAAGGTGGACCCCCACGGTGTAGGAAACACCTGCTAACATGTTACTCAAATAACACCTAACCTGCTCCCTGGAGAAACAGTTATTGTACTTGTAAACTATGAATTGCAGAAGCCTGAAGCAAACTTTAGCACAAACAACCCATTTCTCCTACCTATTTTTTCTTAGTTTTTTATTACAGAAAGGATGAAATATATATATATATATATATATATATATATATATATATATATATATATATATATATATATATATATATATTTAATATTGAATGAATTTTGTATTCTATATTTGAACGTATTTATAGTCTTAGGCTCCATTTGGTCATCACATTAGTATTTATGAAAAAAAAAAAAAAAATTTGAAACCAAATGGAGCCTAAGCACTTTTTTAACTCCGCCAATGCAACTCTTTGCATTGCCGGTCCCAAGCCCGGATAAAGGAGGAGGGAGAAGGGCTTTAGAATGAGATCGTTAACTATGGAGGAGATCCTGAAAATGCAGTGAGTATCTCTACTTTTATAGTTTTACTTGTAGATTCCTATATTGATTACTCAAACATGACGGTTATGCGTATTCTTTCAGGTGGATGTTACATGTGAGAGGATTGGAGCTGCATATTTTGGATTCAAGCATCTGGTACGTCTCTTGTTAAGAATGCACATGATTGGAGTGGCCTAGCCATTTGGACAGGCCAAATTTATATATTTGCTCGAAATTGATGTAGCAGACCCGAATGTGCGTCGGAGCTATCCGGAAGAGCGGGGGTCCCTTGAAGGTGGGAACCACTGTTATGGCCATGATGAAGCTGTCCATTTCCTATGGACGACATTGGAGGGGCCTGACCATTTGGACAGACTGTGTTTATGCATTTGTTCGAAATTAATGGAGCAGACCCAGATGTGCGTCGGAGCTATTCGGATGAGCGGGGGTCCCTGAAAGGTGGGAACCGTTGTTATGACCATGATGAAGCTGTTCATTTTCTATGGATAGCATTGGAAGGGCCTGGCCATTGGGACATGCCGTATTTATATTCGTATTTGCAGGAATCACACCCTTAACCTAAACCCGAACCCATTCTCAAATCCAAAAACCTATAACATAAACCTAAACCTTAACCTAAACGTATTACCTATAACCTAAATCAAAACTAAAACCCTATAACCAATAACCTAAATCAAAACCTACAACTTAAACTTAAACCTATAACCTATAACATAAATCAAAACCAAAATCAAAACTAAAACCAAAACCTATAACCTAAACCTGAACCCATTCTCAAATCCTATAACCAATAACCTATCCCTAAACCTATAACCTAAACTCAATTCCCTAAAGCTAAACCTACACCTAATCATAATCTCAACTTCCTAACCTAAACCTAAACCTAAACTTGAAAACCCAAACTTAAACCCAATCCCGAACCTGAACCCGATTTCCTAAACCTAAACCATAACCCATTCTCAAATCCAAAAACCTATAACCTAAACCTAAACCAAAACCAAAACCTATAACCTAAACCCGAACCCATTCTCAAATCCCAAAACCTATAACCCAAAACCAAAACCAAAACCTATAGCCTAAACCCGAACCCATTCTTAAATCCAAAAACCTATAATCTAAACCTAAACCTTAACCTAAACCAAAACCTATAACCTAAACCAAAGCCAAAACCAAAACCTATAACCTAAACCCGAACCCATTCTCAAATCCCAAAACCTATAATCTAAACCAAAACTAAAACCTATAGCCTAAACCCGAACCCATTCTTAAATCTAAAAACCTATAACCTAAACCAAAGCCAAAACCAAAACCTATAACCTAAACCCGAACCCATTCTCAAATCCCAAAACCTATAACCTAAACCTAAACCTAAATCTTAATCTAAACCTATAACCTATAACCTAAACGAAAACCTATAACCTAAACCAAAACCAAAACCTATAACCTAAACTTGAACCCATTCTCAAATCCCAAAACCTATAACCTAAACCAAAACCAAAACCTATAGCCTAAACTCGAACCCATTCTTAAATCCAAAAACCTATAACCTAAACCTAAATCAAAACCAAAACCAAAACCTATAACCTAAACCCGAACCCATTCTCAAATCCCAAAACCTATAACCTAAACCAAAACATAAACCTTAACCTAAACCTATAACCTATAACCTAAACCCAAACCTATAACCTAAACCAAAATCAAAACTTAAAACCTAAACCCGAACCCATTCTCAAATCCTATAACCTATAACCTGTCCCTAAACCTAAACCTAACCTGTCCCTAAACCTATAACCTAAACTCAATTCCCTAAAGCTAAACCTACACCTAATCCTAATCTTAACTTCATAACCTAAACCTAAACCTAAACTTGAAAACCCAAACTTAAACCCAATCCCGAACCTGAACCTGATTTCCTAAACCTAAACCATAACCCGTTCTCAAATCCAAAAACCTATAACCTAAACCTAAACCTAAACCAAAACCTATAACCTAAACCCGAACCCATTCTCAAATCCCAAAACCTATAACCTAAACCAAAACCAAAACCTATAGCATAAACCCGAACCCATTCTCAAATCCCAAAACCTATAACCTAAACCAAAACCAAAACCTATAGCATAAACCAGAACCCATTCTCAAATCCAAAAACTTATAACCTAAACCTAAACCTTAACCTAAATCAAAACCTATAACCTAAACGAAAGCTAAAACCAAAACCTATAACCTAAACACGAACCCATTCTCAAATCCCTAAACCTATAACCTAAACCTTAATCTAAACCTATAACCTATAACCTAAACCAAAACTAAAACCTATAACCTAAACCCGAACCCATTCTCAAATCCCAAAACCTATAACCTAAACCAAAACCAAAACCTATAGCCTAAACTCGAACCCATTCTCAAATCCAAAAACCTATAACCTATAACCTAACCTAATTAAACCTATACTTATAACCTAAAACTATTCCCAAATCCCAAAACCTATAACGTAAACCTAACCTTTTCCTAAACCTATAACCTAAACTCAATTCCCTAAAGCTAAACCTACACCTAATCCTAATCTCAACTCTGTAACCTAAACCTAAACTTAAACTTGAAAACCCAAACTTAAACCCAATCTCGAACCTGAACCCGATTTTCTAAACCTAAACCATAACTCATTCTCAAATCCAAAAACCCATAACCAAAACCAAAACCTATAATCTAAACCTGAACCCATTCTCAAATCCTAAAACCTATAACCTAAACCAAAACCAAAACCTATAACCTAAACCCGAACCCATTCTCAAATCCCAAAACCTATAACCTATCCCTAAACCTTAGCCTAAACCAAAACCTATAAACTAAACCAAAACCAAAACCTATAACCTAAAGCCGAACCCATTCTCAAATCTCAAAACCTATAACCTAAACCGTAACCTAAATTTATAACCTATAACTTAAACCAAAACCAAAACCTATAACCTAAACACGAACCCACTCTCAAATCCCAAAACCTATAGCCTAAACCAAAACCTATAACCTAAACTAAAACCAAAACCTATATCCTAAACCCGAACCCATTCTCAAATCCAAAAACCTATATCCTAAACCTAAACCTTAACCTAAACCAAAACCTATAACCTAAACCAAAACCAAAACCTAAACCTAAACCTAAACCTTAACCTAAACCTATAACCTATAACCTAAACCAAAACCTATAACCTAAACCAAAACCAAAACCTATAACCTAAACCCGAACCCATTCTCAAATCCCAAAACCTATAACCTAAACCTAAACCTTAACCTATAACTTAACCTAAACCTATACTTATAACCCAAAACTATTCCCAAATCCCAAAACCTATAACCTAAACCTAACCCTTCCCTAAACCTATAACCTAAACTCAATTCCCTAAAGCTAAACCTACACCTAATCCTAATCTTAGCTGCCTAACCTAAACCTAAACCTAAACTTGAAAACCCAAACTTAAACCCAATCCCGAACCTGAACCCAATTTCCTTAACCTAAACCATAACCCATTCTCAAATCCAAAAACCTATAACCTAAACCAAAACCAAAACCAAATCCTATAAGCTAAACCTGAACCCATTCTCAAATCCCAAAACCTATAACCTAAATCAAAACCAAAACCTATAACCTAAACCTGAACCCATTCTCAAATCCCAAAATCGAAACCTTAACCTAAATCAAAACCTATAACCTAAACTAAAACCAAAACCTATAACCTAAACCCGAACCCATTCTCAAATCCCAAAACCACCTAAACTGAAACCTAAACCTTAACGTAAACCTATAACCTATAACCTAAACCAAAACCTATAACCTAAACCAAAACCTATAACTTAAACCTAAACCAAAACCTATAGCCTAAACCCGAACCCATTCTCAAATCTAAAAACCTATAACCTAAACCTAAACCTAAACCTATAACATAAACCAAAACCAAAACCAAAACCTATAACCTAAACCCGAACCCATTCTCAAACCCCAAAACCTAACCTAAACCTAAACCTAAACCTTAACCTAAACCTATAACCTATAATCAAAACCTACAACCTAAACCAAAACCAAAACCTATAACCTAAACCCGAACTCATTCTCAAATCCCAAAACTTATAACCTAAACCTAAACCTTAACATAAACCTATAACCTATAACCTAAATCGAAACCTATAACCTAAACCAAAACCAAAACCTGAACCCATTCTCAAATCCAAAAACCTATAACCTATAACATAAATTAAAACCTATAACCTAAACTCAAACCCATTCCCAAATTCCAAAACCTATAACCTAAACCTAAACCTTAACCTATAACCTAACCTAAACCTATACTTATAACCTAAAACTATTCCCAAATCCCAAAACATATAACCTAAACCTAACCTTTCCCTAAACCTATAACCTAAACTCAATTCCCTAAAGCTAAACCTACACCTAATCATAATCTCAACTCCCTAACCTAAACCTAAACCTAAACCTAAACCCAATCCCGAACCTAAACCCGATTTCCTAAACCTAAACCATAACCTATTCTCAATTCCCTAAACCTATAACCTATAACCTATAACCTAAACCTATAACCTCTCCCTAAACCTTTTACCTAAACCTAAACTTAAAAACTAAATGTATTCTCAAATCCTTAAACTCAAACCTACACCTAATCCTAATTTTAACTCCTTAACTTAAACCTAAACTTAAAAACCCAAACCTAAACCCGATCTCTAACCCGAAACCGATTTCTTAAACCTAAACCTTAACCTATAATCAAGTTCCCAAAACCTATAACCTAAAACCTAAACCTAAACCTAAACCTATAACCTTAACCTAAACCTTAACCTATAACCTATAACTTAAACTTAATTATAACCTATAGCCTAACCTTAACCTAAACCTTTACTTAAACCTGTAACCTAAACCTAAACCAAAACCTATAATTATATGGTGAGACCATTTCTTTTGTGTCAATTTCATTCCTCTTTGAGTTTTTTTTTTTAATTCATTAAGAAAAAAAAAGTAGTTATACATGATGCACTTCTTTCACTTTGTCTTTCTTTTCCCTAACGGGCATTCTAATTTATGTATGACATAACTGTTTGTAGGATGATGGAATATACGAAGCTATTGAAATTTCAGGGTGAAGTCGAGCGCATTTCTCTAATGAAGCCAAAGATTTGTATTTTCAGCATTATTGCAATTGTAATTGTAATTAATTGAATGAATTGGATTATAATTGATTGAATGAATTGGATTGTAATTGATTGAATGAAGGATTGTAATTTGATTGTAATTGAATGAATGAATGATTGTAATTGAATGAATAAATGATTGTACAGGTGGTAATTGAATGAACAAATGATTATATATAATTTTTTAAAGTACAAAATAACTACGGATATTGATCGTAGCCATTAATCTGACAGGTGAGCTTTTTTAATTTAAGCATAATGCTACGGACTTTTAGCTACAAATAATATCCGTAACCATTAACCTGACAAGTGTAGCCTTTTCAATTTAGGCATATTGATATGGACTTTTAGCTACAAATAATATCTGTAGCCATTTGAAGTTTTCACTACAGATATAATTGCTACAGATTATATCTGTAGCTATTATACCATATAGCTACGGATTAAATCCGTTGCCATAGGTTCAAGACCTATTGTTATGGCACCTACGACAATGGTTAAGCTACGGACCAAAACCGTAGCCGTAAACCTATGGCTACGGTTTTGGTCCGTAGCCTTTGGTCGATTTTTTGGTAGTGGTGATAAGCATAACCAAAGGCATAACCCACAAACAACAACCAAAAACTCTATTAGATTTTCACTATGATCAAAAACTTTATAAGTATAATGAGCATAAAGGGAAATACAATGATGATGAATAAAAACTCAAAGATGATCTGCAAAGCGCTCCTGCCTCAGTGCTGCTGCTCCCCAACGTCACCTATACGCAACAGTTGTGCATAATCTTATAGAAAGCTTAGAGGGTGGTGAAAGTGTGTGCGCAAGGTGGTAATGTAGTTATGCAGTATCAGAGTAATGCGAAAAAATGCTGATGAATCCATGAATATCATTAGCCATACCAAGGCCATGCGGTGCAAAGTGCAACTCAAGCATACAAATCCTCATCTAAGTCCACATATCAATACAACTCAAATCTATGATATCACCAGGGTCTAGTATACTCTAAACCAGATCGCCGCCCCATCGCGCGTAATAAAGTAAGTGGAAGAGACCTCATTATCCATCTACCAATATCAGGCTCGACTCGTCGATAGTGGACACATTCCTCGAGCTGGTCAAACTCAACCTAGCTTTGCCCACTACTCTCGGGCGGGTAAGGCCGCACCCCCTTCCAACCGACCACGACACAGTGGAAAGCACAATCGTATTTTAATTGGCACTCGACGCTCCTGTACCCACTCAGTTTAAACGTTGGAGCAACCTTTTGGTACCATAAGGGTTTAGGGACTTTCACCTAGGGATATTTATAACACTCCATGTAGAATAAGATTTTTGGTATTCAATCCTGTCATCCATGATACGCCTGTGGAGGCTACGGCCCTGATGTCGCTAGGGCGTACAGTAACCATGTCACACAATGCGAAATGCATGAATCACACTATCCAATCATGCAGCAAATCTTGCACGTATCGTGCACTCATGTAGGGCAACACCGCTTAACCGGGAGCCCTTAAATAATCAGTCCGAAGGCATATGCTATGATCAATCACTTCTTATATCAAGTATACATATGATGCGTATGATTATGAGTCATGGAACTATACTAAACATGTGATAAAGTAATGAACTATCCTTACAACGCAGATGGGCCTAGACGGCTTATACACAACAAGTACAGGCCTAACGATGGGCCCTAAGGAGAGTCGTAATGTGGACATCTAACCAACATTATACTCCCAATGTGGATGTCAAACTAACATTGCTCTCAAGGCGTAGCCCGTAGTGAATATCATTACATAAACCAGGTTGGGATCACACATTGTAATGAACCTTAGGTACATCCCATTAGGTCTTAAATACATCAAATGGGCCTTTTATTCATCAAGTGGGCCACGTCAATGGGCTGCACTAATGGGCCGCACCAATGGGCCTTATGTGCATTGTAATGGGCCATAACCCATTGAGTCTTGAATACATCAAATGGGCCTAATCACATGGGTCTTATGTGCATTAAATGGGCCACACCCATTGGGCCCCATATGTATATCAAATGGACCTTAACCCATAGGCCCTAACACATCTCAATGGGCCTTAACCCATGGGCCCCTAATACATTTAATAGGCCTCGACCCATGGGCCCAACATATATATCAAAGTGGGCCTCAACCATGGGCCATAAGCACATCGAATGGCCTCATAACATGGGCCTTACATCCACATCAAAGTGGGCCCCAATAGACTACCATAGATGCATTAAGATGGCCTCATAACATGCCAAGATGGGGTCCACTTGGACTATGGATCTGGCTCACTTTCTAGCCCATACAATAAAATGAGGTTTTTAAAAAAAATGGATGGACGGTTTGGATGCAACACATGCATCATGGTGAGGTCCACATGAGCTAAGGATCTGACTCATTCTTTTAACTCAAGCCATAGAATGTGCTTCCAAAATGGGTGGACGGAATGGATGCAACACATGCATCATGGTGGGCCCCACTGTCACTGGACAGTGAATAAAACTCATGCATCAGGGGCTCCACCGTCCAGGCGGACGGTGTGAATAAAACCCATATATCGTGGTGGATTCCACCGTCCACAGCCATGGACGGTGTGGATAAAATACCTACATCATTGTAGGTCCTATGTGGGGCCCACTGTAATGTTTACTTGCCATCTAGACCGTTCATAAGGTCACAGGCGTCTGGATGAGGAGTAAAAATAAATTTCATATTGATTCAAAACTTCTATGGACCCAAAACTGGGTTTCAATGGCAGATGTTCATCCACACTGTTTCCTGTGACGTGGGTCACCAGAGCCTTGGATGAGGCTAATTTTTGGAGGGCCCACCACCTTGGAAGGGGCCCACACATTTCATGGTTTGGATGGTAAATAAGAATCATGGTGGGGCTCACATGGAGGGCCGTGGCTCTGGCCCGTCCGCCCATACATGCTGCAGCGTGTTGCTGCAGTTGTCAGGGGCAGCACCTGCTGCCCCTCATGCATGTTCTCTTTTTAAAAAAAAAAAAAATCTTAATCCTGTAGTTTTTCATAGGTGGGGCCCTCATCAAGTAAATCCAACCCGTCCATTACATTCTGTGGCCCAAGACAAGCCCAATGAGTCCAATATTGGATACATTTCAGCCTGTAGCAAGATTAAAATAAATTTAAATGATGGGAATCACTGTTTTGAAAGGTATGGCCCGCCCAATAAACGGATTAGCTTCATTTTTCAGCTCAACGCTTAAAATGAGCCGTGGAAGGGGATGGATGGCTTGGATTGACAACATACATTAAAGTGGAGCCTACATGAGTGGTCCACATAAAAGCTTAGACCAAGCTTATATTTGTGTCTCCCAAATGATGTCCAGCGTCCATGGACGCTGGATGGTCTGACGTTCCAAGTGTATAGAATGTGGGCCCGCTCAAGTGGGCCTTCAGATGATGGATGGTGTCGATTCAACACATATAAGGTGGGCCCCACTTATAGATGGCTTGGATAAGGTACATATTTCATGGTGGGGTCCATCTTGGTGGGCTTCATAAATACATCATGATCACATAAAAAAATGAAATAGAGAGGGAGAGAGAGAGATAGAGAGTGGGACACACGTGTGATGGAGGACTCCACCACTATGAGCCCTCTCTTGTAAGAAATCATACATCAAATGGATCCCTTAACACATGGGTCCACCAAAATCGAAAATCAATGGTGGAGATCCTTTCTCCACCAATATGGACGGTCTAGATGACCTTTTTAATGCAAAGAAATAAACATCATGATGGGGTTCAAGGATAATGGCCCCATCATGGAATGATCATGATGATCCTAGTGGGCCATTGACCACATCTTAGGGTCCTAAGTGAGATCCAAACCATTGATCGGTTGACCTCACTTGACCCATCTTAAAAACATGAAAAACTACTCTTATTAAGCACCCACCGTTCGATCTTCTTGCTCCCTTGGGTTCCTTAGCTCCTTAGCTTCCATTCCAATGGAGGAGATGAGGTTTGGATGGTTGAGATGGGAGATGAAGGGGTAGGAAAGGTGGGTCACACTTGGAGTTTGGAAGAGCTTGGAGAGGCTCATATGTATGAAGTATTCTCTCTTGCTTGGGAATGAGTTTGAAAATGAGAGAGACTTGTAGAGAGAGAGAGAGAGAGAGAGAGAGAGAGAGACTGATGGGTAATGGAGTGATGGATGTGGTGAGTGATGGGTGAAAGAGACTTTTTGACTTTTGAGGCTTGCTTGAGAATGGGTGAAAGTTGATGTGTACTTGACATGTACTTGACATGTTGAGATTGATGGATTGATGTGACAAGTTGTAAAGATTCCCTTGGGTTTTGCAACGCGTGATGTTTTCCTTGCACCGAACACTAGCCCACATCTCCTGACCAGGATATCACCTCGGCACGCGAGTCGTGGCATCGGAACTGCAGCGACGGCGTGGTCGCTATGGCAAAGGTCTTGGGTTGAGTCGACTCAGGTTGACGGCATGCGAATTAGGGTCGAGCGTAAATATCAGTTAAGGGTCGAAGGTTACCGAAATTCGACCGAAAAGACCGCGAAAGTCTACAGAACGGTACGGACTAAGATACGGGTCTTACAGAGAGAGAGAGAGAGAGTAGAGTTGTTCTCTTTTTTTTTTTTTTTTTTTTTTTTTATTTAAGTGATTAGCCTAATCATGTTTATGGGCTAAACTTCTTAGCTAGGGCTAAGAGGTGAAGCTTATAGTGTGAGGGGAGGGATTTTATGGCTTTGATTTATATTATCTGAACTGATATTGATTTTAGTTAATTAAGGAAATATTTTTAGTTTTTAATGGTTTGTTGTGACTGAAATTATAATGGGTCTGAGATAGCTTTGAGCATGTTCCTATTTCTTTTATGTGTATGACATCAGGAAGCCCTGGAGTTCACCATCGTCTCCTGGGCATGGTCGGATGACAGTACCCTTCTTAACCTTCATACATTGATTGATTGGTTGGTAATTAGTTTAATTTTGTTGTTTGCTTTGTCTCCTTGGCATGGTTTGGTGATGGAATCCATTCTAATTCATATACCTTTCATCTCTTGAAAACTATATCAAGTAAGTTCAGTTTAATTTCCATGGTTACATGTTCACACCTCAAGTGCAGGGTTGTGATGTAGTAATAAACTCGGTAAGACCAAGGTCGAATCCCAAGGGAGTGATACCTGTACGTTATTTGAAACTAAGTAGAATTAGAACTAGCCTAAGATGAAATCTAAATCAATTGTAAATTGATGAATAAAGGTGAAATAATTATCTAAAAGTTAGGAGAAATCAGAGGTAAGAAACTAGAGATTCAGAGGATCCACTTGTAGAGATCAGGGAGATCTTATACTTGCTTCAAGAATCATAAAATTTAATTGAACTGTCGTTGATATAGTTTTCAAAAGATAAAAGGTATATGAATTAAAATGGATTCCATCACTAAACCATGCCCAGCAGACAAAGCAAACAACAGAAGTAAGCTAATTACCAACCAATCAACATGCTGTGAAGGTTGGGAAGGGTACCGTCATCTGACCATGCCCAGGAGACGATGGTGAACAACAGGGCTTCCTGACATCATAAACATAAAAGGAAAGGAACATGCTCAAAGCCATCGCAGACCCTTTGTAATTTCAGCCACAACAGACCATTAAAAACTAAAAACATTCCCTTAATTAACTAAAATCAAATATCAGTTCTGTATAAATAAAAAATATAAAATTGAGTCTCCCATCTCACTACAAGCTTCACCTCTTAGCCCTAGCTAAGAGGTTTAGCTCAACATGATGGAGCTAGACATCTGAAAGGAAATATTAAGAAGAAATAAAATAAAAATAAAATACTCTACTCTCTCTCTTTGCCTCTGCCCACGTCCATAACCGGCTGCCCCAGCAACTGATGGCCCCATTCTCTCTCTTTTTGCTTTTCTTTTATAGCAGGGAAGGGTCGGTGGAGAAAATCTCCTATAACACGAGGTATGCGCAGGCCCTTTTTGCGAGGGCAAACTGGATGGAAGAAAGAGAGATGGATCGGCATCAATCCGATCAAGAATGTTGAATTCGGCGCACCTCATCCAACAGTTGAAAGTCTGGGTGGTTTTAGATCATCAGATGATGGTCCTGGCCCACTGATCTGCTACCAGCACAATCTGTAAGAGACTCTTTACACATCAGGTCTGCCGCACCTTGCGAAATGGAAGGCGGTGGAGTGTTTTTGCGGAGCGAAAGTCGATGATGTGCTTTCGCTGTTTTCCTCTTTCCTTGCTTTCTTTCCAAAGAGACAACATCTCCTGGGACTTTTCTAAATGCCCTACATGATGGACGATCTGGATTAGCCATATGATTAACGATCGTGGCCCACCTGAATTCGAACGCAACTCTGTTTCACAAACAGAGCTTCGTCGACGCGTTGCTCTAAAAGATGGTGGGCCCATGATTGGTGCCAGAAAGCGAATCCATTCTGTTCATTGAAATATTCTCGAAAAACCATTCGGGAATGGATTATTTGGCTTGGACTAGGTGTGGGCCACTGAACTTTCCATTTCAAATGTAATTATCAATTGTAGGAATGGTGTCATGACTATGTCTTTTGAAAATTTGACATTGGAGTCAAATATCTTTTTCAACAACGGTAGCAACTCAGAGGATGATGACGATTTCCACGACATTAACATGATTGATTCTTTCGTGAAAGATAAAATGCCTCTTACCTTATCCTCTGATCCTCTAGAGATGTGTCTGACCCACTCCCATGATTTTGACGATGACATGATTAGGGAGACGTGTGTCATGCTTAATATTGCACCGGTACTTGAAATTAACTGGTGGAGGTCACAATTTGAAGAACTGCCCCAAACGGATGTAGTGCCTCTACAACGAAAGCAATAGTCTGGCCTTAGCCAAGCATAGGGGTTCGTGATCCTTCTTGGACCAACAGTAGTCGATACCCTCCTTTGAGGCCCAGCTTATCCACTTCCTTGATATCAGTTCATGGGTGTAAGAGGTTGAGTGTGTGCTCCTACGGGCACCTTCTCCTTGGGCTGTGGAGCTCCTTGGGGCGGGCCTGTCATGGCAACCCTAGTGATAGGATAAGTCCATGTGTTGGAACGTTCAACTTGTACTTCCACTCAGGTAGCCAACTTGATTGCATCATTCATCGTCCAAACGAACTACATCTAAACTCAATCCTCGATCGTTATACGCAATCCACCGTTAAATCAAGCAACTTTCTATGATTCAATTTTGGCCAAATTGTTACGCACCACTAAGCGGTAGAATTCTTTTACGTAATCTCTCATCGTCCGACTATTCTGCCGACAATTTTGATATTATTGGAATAGTACATGATCGTAATCGCTAGGGAGGAATCATGTGCATAGTAGTTGCTTCATCACCACCATGTGCGGATTAGTGCTTTCATCTATCTCACTCGTGCGAGTTATAATTACTCACACCAAGCTGAAGCTCCACCTTTTAACTTATAGGATATAAGCTTGACCTTTTTTTTTACTTTATGGATGTCCATATAGTCGAAGAATCACTCAACCTCAAAAAGTCAATCAAGAAAATTCTCAATGTGTAATTGGACATTGAAGATAGGAATATTGACCCTCATCTTAAACTACTGATCTGCCCGATCTACCCGATCGTCACCTTGTCTGGGATATTGGAGGACTATATCGTCCTCCTCTTCGTTACTAGATCCTCCTTCCTCAGGAATGAGTCTTTAGTTCATTTTGGCACTATTCCGTGATCAAGGTGATCACGAGTTCTAACAATAGCTAGTGGTGGATTACACCATGAATACAGAGCTTCCCTAAGGCCTCCGTTATGCGATCCACCAAGCGATCCTCCATGCAATCGATAGAAGCCTGCAACCCTTGCATGGCTTGTCGATTCTCTTGCTGCACTATTTTGAAAGATGTCATCATTAAAAGTAAATTTCCTAGAGCACCGTCTATGGGATTGTTGCTCGACCTGTCGTTAGAAGCTATAGATTCAAAGGAAAAGCCTGCTCTAATACCGAATTGATGCAAGGAAAGACGTGAGGTCGAACACCGTCTTCCTCAAGGGGATAACTGTTCCGAATCCACGGAACTAAAGTTCTAGATTCCTCACAGAGACTCCTCGAATCCACAAGGAAAAGAATAAGAAAATAGAAAATAAATTTTATAAAATTTGAAATTGATTGATGAATGAAATAAACAAGTTCACAATCCTTTAAATAGGGATAATAAGCAATGGAAGAAATTTTATAATCAAACTACAATTAAAACTCCTAGAATTTACAACTTACTATAAATAGTAAACTTACTATTTATAGACGGTCATGATTTCCGCTAATGCGTAAGGTTTTCGGTCAAAAATAGTAAGTGTCCTATTTAGCTTCACCAAGTTGTTCTCCTAATCATTCTAAGCACATTTCATGTTGAGCGGAACTCCTAAAGTCCAATGGATGAAGAGTTATAATCAAACTAAAATTTATTATTTATAGTAAAAGTAAAATTAAAATTAGAAAAATGATGGTATTTTGCAAATCTGGCTTGCACAACCCTGTATAGTAGGGTTGGGTGGCTAAAGTAATTTGTCCTACCCTAAATCATATATTTTATGTCTGATAATTCATTTGGGATCACGAGATATGCTCGATTTAAGGTCTAAAGGTTTAGATCATTTTAGCCATCGACCGGGCTTTTTCTGACCCATCTTATGCATGTAACTGTCCACTACCCGCTCTACATCACAACCAGACTAACGAGACGTTTACTCTGCAGTCACGGGTGACTAGAAAACCAAATCTGACATCTCTTTAAGGATAACCCTCATTTGTACCAGTTTCCTTTTCATGCTTCCATGGAATTAGCGTTTCATGAAGAAGAAAGATGCAGTTGGATTCTTTTTTCTGAGACGTTTACCTCCCAGACGTGACATTTGCTTTTTTAAATATATTTTGGGATTCTACGCTAGAAACAGCCATCGCGAAGAAATGGATGAAAGAGGGAATAGGATAGATGGGTATTTATGTAAAACCACCAAAACAGTCGAGTCGTAATCAACGTTCTTCCCTTCTCCGTCAGTAATGGCGTTAGTAACGTTTAAACGTGAAAACTGCCACTGATCCCATCGCATTCCGTGGACTGACCCGCTCTTATGCTTTTCTTCAGTTGGGCTGATCTCACAAACCCTAAGAGAGAGAGACTGCGCGACGAACAGTCCCCATTTGTCGCCACTTCAGCTCACGCATATCTGTACAGATGATGACTCTGGGACCACCAATCTTATATGCTATACTGTGTGTGGGCCCCACTACAAGAAAACACGGCTTAATATATATAATCAGCTCCTTTGGCTTAGCCAGCCATATCTTTAAGCAGAACCGTCCATTCGTTATAAGGAAATCAGAAAGCAAGATATCATATTCAGTGAGATTTTCATAAAATTAATACATCTTCCTGGGGAGGAAAAGATGGACGGTCAGGATCCATAAAGAAAAATACTGTAAAACAGATGCAGGGTGGAGCTGAAAAGAACCGGCATTGTTTCATGGCGCGACGGGCAAGAGTCGGCTTCGTGGTCGAGAATAACGCCTATGTCTTACGAGGAATCTATCGCCTCGTCCATAGTGACAAATCTCGTTCTCGGAAATTTCTCGAGACATTTTCAACTTTTTATTATTTTCTCGGAAATATATCGAATGTAAAAATATTATTTAAATAATTAAATACATTTAAATATAAAAATTTATTTACTTAACAAATTACTTAATTTTTATTTTTCAAGTTGATATCGAAATTAAAACGAGACATTTTAAAATCTTCTCCAGATAATATGACGATATTTTCAAAATAGCGCTGGCCTTTTCCATCCTCAGAGATATCGAGCCCTACTCCCTACACTCTCTCTCTCTCTCTCTCTCTCTCTCTCTCCGTCACTCCGTACTGATCTGACGGTTTGGATCATCTCTCTAACACCGGAGTGGCTCCATATAACTCAAGAAAACAGTGGATTCTTTCACCTCTCTTCGTAGGTATTATGTTATTATCCGCTGCTCGGCTCCAGAACATGTACACTTTACTCGGATTCGGATTGCGTTCTGTAGAACACAGCGCCACCTCGTTATTGTATATACGTGGCAAAACTCTGTGGGATCCGCCATGATTATCTATTTTATCCACACCGTCCATTTCTTTTTTCAGATCATTGTAGGGCTTGGGAGATAAAATGAGGCAGATCCAAAACTCAAGTGGATCACACCATAGGAAACAGTGGGGATTGAATGCCTACCATAGAAAGCTTCTCGGGGCCACAAAAGTTTTGGATCAAGCTGATATTTGTGGTTTCCCTTCGCCCATGTTTTAGTACCTTATGAAGAGGTTGGATGGAAAATTAAAATCATAGTGGCCCGAGGAACGTTTAAACAATGGGTGTCATTATCCACCTGTTTCCTGTAGTGTGTGGTCCACTTGAGCTTTCAATCTGCCTCATTTTTTGGTTCATGCCATGAAATGGTCTATAAAAATGAATGGACGGTGTGGATAAAATACATACATCATGTGGGGCCTACTTATATACAGTTCTAACGTTGGTGCTGTGTTATGCAATAAGCAATCAGAATCCTCGGGCCTTCCAGTTCAGGCAGGTGGGGCCACCGTTCCGGTGATCAACAGTTGATGCGATTGGGCCTTCCGGATGTGATTGGGCCTTCCGGAAAGGAAGAATAGTTTGCTCGCATTATGACCGTAGATATTATGGGTTCGGTAGATTGTAACAAAAATCTTTTAGGGTTTGTTTGGGAACGTTGTGGTTGTCATGGCCGATCATATCAACGGTTCGGAAATCTCAACCACCCGCCGCACGTGTGGTGCGTGGAGGATCATGCCGATGCACCCACACGCTTACAATTTAAGTTGGCATACATATACCAAAATGAAACCCTCCCATGTAGGGCTCACTTTTGATAATTCATAACGTTACGGATCACTCGATGATCCGAACCATACCATGATGGAAGGTTTCTCGTTGAATTTGGGCCGTTGAATTTTCTCGTATCAAGCGTTCATTTGATGAACAATGGTAGGACGACATCCAATGAGTGTATGTTTTGCCCGTTGAGATCATTTTATATGGTCTCAATAGCGTACGGGCTGTATTCAACGGTCACTTTTGTCTGTTGGTGAAACTTGAGATCTTATGATTATTTCTACATTTCATCGCCCCCGTATATGTCAAAGTACGTCAGTGTGCGTCGTGTTACCATAACCCAAGTCTAGTAAATCATGCTCTAATACCAACTTGTAACGCCCCGAAAATCGGGGGTCGAGTAAAGCTTAATTCCCGAGTTCCAACGCATCACTTATACAACATAAATAATGATGATTAAATGTTCTCCATATTAATGCATTAAACATGAGTTAGATTAATCTAAAATAACATATCATACTCCAGGTGCGATTAAATTAAGCAAGCGAAAGCCTTAAGAACTTGAACTATAACATGAAATTATTTTACCATCTAGAGTATGAATCTGTTCCATGTTAAATATATACAAGTGTTTATTTCAAAATTTACAAAATATCAAAATGTAACTGTCTAACTAGTCCATGTAACCCTAGAATCCCGACGATTCAGAACAAGGTCTACAGAGACCCACCTGATAGTTGAATATAGGAGAATTCCTCCTCCTTATCTATGAAGTCCGGTTCCGTCATGTAAGCCGCATCACAACCTGCATCTAAATCAGAGTCTGCTTAGTGTTTTAAAACACCGTCCCAGAGTGAGAATGAGTGATCAACTCAATGGTACTATAAGGTAAAGATTAAATGTTATCAATTCAATCAAGCAGTAAAGATAAAGTAATACAATAATCATATCCTAAGTAGTCTTGTTAATGCAGAAATGGTATGCTGTAATGATGCATGCTCTCGCCTACACTCTCTTAATGACATCATCTCATAATAACGCAAGGAAAACTCCCTAAATGTGTGCTTCCTCGCCAAAGCACATGTAATGCGGTGCATGGTCGTGTTATCCAAGTAATTTATTAGGCTTATTCATACAGAAGATTCGAAAAGCTAAGGTATCTCCCTTTATATCATTTACCCAAACAAGGATCCATCTAGAGTCGTCAGTCCTAATTAATCGCATACGATAGGCAAGTTGTAGGCATCATCCCTGATGAAAAGTAGTGGATAAATAAGTTTACGAGTTCACACTCGAGGTCACTACGGAGTGGATCGTCACCTCAGCATAGGCTTAATTTATACTCGAGGTCACTACAGGAGGCTCGTCACCTGAACTTAGGCCGACAACTCAAATACGGTATCCCATACACTACCATATTCAGTTCACAAGTTTGGGTTGCTCACTAGTCACTACAGGGATGCTCGTCACCCCAGCGTAAGCCGACAGCTCAACCATGGTATCCCATACACTACCATGTCCGGCTCATGAGTCTTAGCGGATCTTAGTACTATGATTAAATGGGCTTTACATTAGTAAATGGTACCTTAGATTCAAACAGTAATGTCCATACATGGTAAACACACAATAGGCCAATCGGGTTAACTAACAAGTGCGATTAGTATGAGCATACGTTTAATCAATCGACCTGGAGCGCATAAGCACTACATGTGCCTAACCACTGTCGATAATCACCGTACGACTCGGATATATCGAACGTATCAAATGTGGTGAAACTAGTTCGGCGACCCACTCAGGAACCGTTACCGATTGCCTAGACTGCGTAGTAGTCTCAATCATTCTCAGGTACAATAGGCAGTCACATATATTAATCATAATAGCATTTGACAAACAATTCAAGTAAAATTCTCATTGAGCATTTTATCAAACATATTGAACATATAGTTATACATATGCATTTCAACCATAAATCACTTAGTAGCGATTTACATTATATGAAAGAAACTATAATTGTGGACAAGGTAATTGAGAATCTTATCTCAACACCCTTGTTAGAAGCAATTTATCAAGCACTTTCTCATTCAAACATTTTATCAAACTTTTAGACTATATAATATCGTATCTACAAACTAAATTAGTTATAACATATATTTTGGCAAATCCTTTCATGAAGGAGTTGTCATACACATAACATACATATATTCTAGATTAATAATCATGGCAAGCATAAATCATAATTTCACTTTCATTCAAACATTTCAATAAACACATGGGAAGCGTTTTATATTCATATAGTTCACACACATGTATGATTTACATAATACATCATAACTAAGAACATATGGCAGCAATCAAGTCAGATATAAATCATTGCTGACATTGAAAGCCTTGAAAACCATAACCTAAACAGTTATAACATGCACCTTTCATCGGTTTGCTTGTTACGAACTCGGTTTGTACACTACGCTTCCGTCTACATCACAACGACTACCTAAATCACGAAATAGGTTAGCTATTTCGTCGTTTCTTCTATTTGAATTCCTAAAATAAGATTAGGGTTAAGATTTCTTACCCAAATCATATTTGGAATCAACCGTATAGCGAAACGGGAGAGATGATTCAGTTCGTGGTGTAGTGGGAGTGAATCACAGCAAGAATCCACTGATCTCTCTCTTCTCCTCACTCTTTTCTCCTCTTTCCTCTCTTCTCTCTCCTAGGGTTAGAGAATTCATATAGAATGAGAGAGGGATGGTTTAAGGGCATTATATAGGCCCAGAACTGATGTCAATGGCCTTAGGGCCATATTATACTTAGGTTATAGTCAAAGGGTGCCTGTTTCGGGCAAACGGGACTCATTTGGAGGCCCATTACTCACCTGCGTCATGGAATAAGTTCTCTAACCATGGATCTAAGTTAGGTTATGATTTTGGTTTGATCGGATTTGTGAATTGACCGTAGAGGACCTGTTTCAGTTCAACGGTCATCGTCACTCGATCAGGGCTACAAGGATACTGACCTATGCAAGGAAATTTCTCTGAACTAAGGGTATAGTTTGGTTAGAATCTCAAGTATAGATAGTGGTTTAAAATAATTCACCGATTAACTTAGTTTAGTACTTAACTAATTTTCGTCTAATTTTTACTGAATTTGACTCTTAGTGATTTTCCTGAGGTCATACTCAGGTCTTTGTACGGAATTTTCCAAGATGTTACAATAGGTAAAGTTCGGGATGAAGCTCTTAATTAAAGAATCTTGGTCCCCCTTTCATCCTATGTTCATTTCCATACATTTTGCTAACTCATTTTATGGAAAGATTCAGAAAATGAGGCAGATCCAAATCTCAAGTGGGCCACACCACAAGAAATTGTGTGAACTGAATGACTATATTAAAAACTTCCTGGGGCTACAAAAGTTTTGGATCAAGTTGATATTTGTGTTTTCCCTTCATCCAAGTCTATGTGAGGTTATTATAAGTTGGATGACAAATAAACATCGCTGCGAGCTCTAGGAACCTTTCAACGGTGGATGTTAATATCTCCAACTTTTCTTATGGTGTAGTTTACTTGATCTTTAGATATGCTTCAATTTTGGGCTCATATCACTGACAAAAAAGATGTATGGCATGGATAAAACATCATCACTTAAAAGTCCTACCACCAAGTAATGGAAGGTCCCACCACCTAGGATTGTACCTTGGTGTGATGAATTACAACATGAATATGTGGCCCCTTATACTTGTCGCCGTATTTTTGTACATGGAATATAAACGAGTAGAGGACATAAAGAGCCATGTGACTGATCGACAGGTAGAATTCGAGATGAAGCTCTTAATTAAGGAGCTTTGGTCCCCCTTCCATCCCATATATATTTTCATATGCTATCTTCCCTATCTTAAAGAGGCACATGGTTTGGCTAGTGACCTCACGATGTATGTCTATCATCTATATGGTCCATCTATTTTGCCAGCTCATTTTAGGGAATGATGCCCAAAAAAAAAAAAAAAGCAGAAATCTTAAGTAGACCATAGGAAACAATGGGGATTGAATGCCTACCATTGAAAGCTTCTCATGAGCCACATAAGTTTTGGATCAAGCTAATATTTGTGTTTTCCCTTCATCAATGTATACGATGAGCTTATGGAAAGTTGGATGATAAATAAACGGTACTGCAGGCCCTAAGAAGCTTTCAACAGTGGATGCCATTATCTCTAACTTTTCTAGTGGCGTGGTCCACTTGAGCTTTGGATATGCTTCAATTTTGGCCTTATGGCATGAAATGATATGCCAAAAAGGATGGTCAGTACGGATAAAACACGTGCATCATAATGGGCCACAAAAGTCCTACCATCAAGTAGTGGCAAGGTCACGCCACTGGAGATGTATCTTGGTATGATCAATTGCAGCATGAATCTGAGCCCCTTATACTTGTCTCTGCATTTTTATACATGTAATTTAAGCTTACAGAGGACATGAAGAGCCATGTGAATGATTCCCAGTTAAAGTTCAAGTTGGAGCTCTTAATTAACGAGTCTTGGTCGCCTTCCATTCCATGTTCATGTTCAAAAATGCTATGTTAATTAGGGCTTGTGACCTCCACACCAGCCAGCTAACAAGTGTTAAAGCTCTGTGGGTGCCACAATGATGTATGTGTTTTATCCATGCTGTACATCCATTTTGCCAGCTCTTTTTAAGGAATGATCCATAAAATGAGGTAGATTCAAATCTCAAGTGGACCACACCACAAGAAACAATGGGGATTGAATTTGGCTTCCATTGAAAACTTCTTGGGCGGGAATTTTTGGGTCAAGCTGATATTTGTGTTTTCCCTTCTTCCAAATCCATGTGACCTTATCAGCAAGATGGATTGCAAATAAACATCACGGTGGGCCTATAAAGTTTTCAATGGTTGACATTCAATCAACATTGTTTTCCTATTTTGTGGTGCACCTGAGATTTGGATTTGAATCATTTTTACAGTCATGCCTGAAAATAAGCTAGAAAAATGGATGAACCATGTGAATAAAACACATACATCATGGTGGACCCTACAGAGCTTTAACAGTACTATATGGCTAGTGTCACCAACCAAAACGAGGAGAGGAAGATCCAAGCTTCTCCTAAGGTTTCACTTAGCAAGCAATCCATGACAGCAAACTAATCAGTGTAATTAATTGTGATTTTGAATACCAAACTCCATGATCATAAACAGAGATCCATGAAATTAAATTTAGATTTTTCAAATGTGGCATACATTATCTCAACTAGACCTGCTAAATTGTAGAACTTGTCGCAAGTCACAGTCCTAGCATTAGATTGGTTGTGGAAACTTAGATTGTTTAAATATAACTGTTGCATATCTTTTGTTGTTAAACTCTCCAGTAAATGATAGTTGCCTATTGGATTGTTAGGTAGTCAAATAGATAGGTGTAAATTTTTGTTCATGATAAATCTAATGTGGGACCCGTAATTTTGGTTATTTGATTTAAATTACTTGTATTCCAAGTATGCAAGTTTGAAGTAATTTCTAAGTGCTTTGGTACCATGCATTACAATCTAAGGGAAAGGATTTTTGCAGGTAAAATCTGAAGCACATTGCCAACTAGCCATGGCTCTAAATAGATCATCTTCTTTTTTTCTTTTCTTTTCTTTTCATTTTTTTAAAAGGGAATGGAAGTTTCATTTCATTAAAAAGAGGATGTACAACCTTCTCCTTAGAGGGCATCATTCGGGTCCCCCAGCAACCAAACAAAAAAAAAAATATATATTCGAGGGGACCTATCGTAAGGTAAACACCAATATACAAGGAGACTAGAAGCAACACAAGGAGCCTGCTCCTAGAGGAAACTAAGAAACGTATCTGAGCGTCCCTAATCCGACTTTGTCTAGAAAGATGAGACCTCGGACCTAAGGCGGGAGCAAAGGTAAGTGGAGGAACAGTGAAACTGACTGATTTTGGCTCCCTTCCCTAGCCAACCCATCTGCAAGACAATTGCCTTCCCTAAGCGTGTGCGAGAAGGAAAAATTGCCTAGCTATTTTAAGCAGTTAATTCTAGTTATCCATGGTTTCCATCTCCACAGAACCTTTATATGGCCCGCCAAAATGCCAATCACCAATCTGGAGTTCGATTCTACCATGACCTTGGTCAGCCCCTTCTGAATACAAATCATAATCCCATCATGAATCGCTCAAAGTTCTGCCAAGTTGTTGGAACCTTTGCCATAGCCAAGACCCGTTGTCACTTCTACAAATTCCATCTCTACCCGAGGGGCCGGGATTCCTAATGGCCCATCTATTTGTATTCAGTTTGACCCAGCCAAGGATCAGAAATCTCCACTTGACCATGACTGCGTTGGGACGCCTCTGACTTGTTGTTGGTTGCTTGGGAATGCCTTTGCGATCTGCAAGGTAGAGATCAACAACATAGTCTGGACCTATAACTAGCTTGGACCGCCATCTAATTCGGGCAATAGCTACCCTGATGTTCACCAGTTTGTCTTCATAAGTAGCCTTGTTTCTCAAGCACCAAATTTCCTAGAGAATGAATATAGGCAGAAGACATCTGACTGGAGGGGAGGCGCTGCCTTGGGCTACCACCCATCTCTAATGTAGTAGTCTACATTCTACAAATAAATGAGGCAGATTGGGAACTCCACTCAACGTGCCAAAGAAGAACTATAAGGACGCTGCAAGATGACTAGAAAGCAATAAATGTGCAATCGATTCCATGTCCGAGCTTCAGTGATTGCTGCCAGTGC